>SJYQ01023113.1:402129-435528 GCA_006410935.1 Redunca redunca
ATTGACCCAATAAGTCTTTAATTTTCCAAATATAGAGAAATATGTTTCTGTTTGTTATTAACTTGTAATTTAATTTTACTGTAGTTGAAGAACATTCATTTATATGATATCACCCATTATGACTATAATTATGACATTTTTTTGTAAATGTCCCATGTGCTTGAAGAGAATGTGTATGCTTTGTGTGCAATAGATCAAAAGTCTTGTGTTATTCAAAATTTCTATAACTTCACTAATTTTTCTTTATTTGATCTATTAATCACTGGGAGAAGTTGAAATCTCCCACCAAGATGGTAGGGTTTGTATTTCTAGCAGCATTTGCAACAGCGTTAGGTTCCTAGAAGTTTAAAACTACTATCATTAGATAACTCCATTACTAAGAGGATGAGATGGCTGGATGGCATCACTGACTCGATGGACATGAGTTTGGGAAAACTCTGGGAGTTGGTGATGGACAGGGAGGCTTGGTGTGCTGCGATTCATGGGGTCTCAAAAAGTCAGACACGACTGAGCGCCTGAACTGAACTGAATCATTTTTTAGTTTAATCTACTTTATCTAGCGTTAATATGACTATACCAGCTTTATTTTGAATAGTATTTGCATGATATATCTTTTTCTGTCCTTTAACTTTCAACCTTTTGATGTCCTTATGCTTTAGGGGTGTTAATTGTGATTAGCAAATAGTGGGAGGTGTAATTTGTTTTGTTTCCTTAGTTCATTTTGGTGTGCTCTCAAGTTTAGCCCATTTATCAATTATGGTTACTAATGTATTTAGACATGTTTCTGATATTCTACATTTTGCTTTCTACTTCTGCCTTTCCTGTGCTTCTTTTTTGCTTGTTTGTTCTGGCTTAGGTTTTGTTGTCATTTGTTATATTTTGGTTTTTTGATCGATTGAGAGAGGTTGGTTCCCCGTCATCCCTACCCCCACTCATTGCTTTTCCTCTCTCTGCTGGTGTAGAAGTTATAGACTCTAAAAGTCTAAGGTTAATAGCTTAAGCCTTTCCCCAGCAGTACAAGAACGCTAGAACATGAAGGTGAAGGTGAAAATCGTTCAGTCTTGTCTGACTCTTTCTAACCCCATGGGCTATACAGTCCAAGGAATTCTCCAGGCCAGATTACTAGAGTGGGTAGCCTTTCCCTTCTCCAGGGGATCTTCCCAACCCAGGAATTGAACCCAGGTCTCCTGCATTGCCGGCAGATTCTTTACCAGCTGAGCCACAAGGGAAACCCAAGAACCCTAGAGCACTACTCTAATTTCTCTATCCAAACTTTTCCCTACCGTTGGACAATATTCTAGTTCTGTCCTTGTTTCAACTCCGCAAATTAGAGAGCATTGTTAATTTATAATACAAAGGTTGTTTAGCTCTACCTCCATGCTAGGCTGCTGCTGCTACTGCTGCTAAGTCCCTTCAGTCGTGTCTGACTCTGTGCAACCCCATAGACGGCAGCCTACCACGCTCCCCTGTTCCTGGGATTCTCCAGGCAAGAACACTGGAGTGGGTTGCCATTTCCTTCTCCAGTGCATGAAAGTGAAAAGTGCTTAGTCACTCAGTTGTGTCCGACTCTTTGCCACCCCATGGGCTATAGCCCACCAGGCTCCTCTGTCCATGGGGATTCTCCAGGCAAGAATACTGAAGTGGGTTGCCATGCCCTCCTCTAAGGGATCTTCTCAACCTAGGGATTGAACTCAGGTTTCCTGCATTGCAGGCTGATTCTTTACCACCTGAGCCACCAGGGAACCCCAAGAATACCTGAGTGGGTTGCCTATACCTTCTCCAGGGGATCCTCCTGACCCAGGAATTGAACCAGAGTCTCCCACATTGCAGGCGGATTCTTTACCATCTGTGCCACCAGGGAAGTCTTCTACCTCCATATCTATGAACTTATTTGTCCTTCATCAATTTTATTGCACATTTTATACTTTCTTTCTGGGATCATTTTCCTTCTTCCTGAAATTTGTCCTTTAGAAGTTCTTCAAGTAAATCTGTCTGTCTGTCTTGTTAGTTTATCTGAAAATGTCTTTTCTTTCATCTTCATTTTGAAAGGTATTTCTTGAAGTACCCATTCTAGGTTGACAGTTTCTTTCTGTCAGCATTTTGAAAATATTGTCATTGCCCCTGGCTTCCATTAAAAAAAAAAAAAGCCTGTTGATTTGTGAGTTATCTGTGTTTTCTCTCTTATTCTTTTTTATGTTAAGATTTCAACCTTAGTGTTCTGAATTCTCACTACCCTTGAAGTAGATGTGGATGTCTTTAATTCTTTTCCTTCCTTTTAGCTCTTAAAAATTCTCAGCCATTCGATCTTCTGGCTTTGCTTCTTTTCCATTTTTTTTTCTTTGCTTTTGAGACTTGATTAAGATATGCATGCATGCATGTTAAGTTGCTTCAGTTGTGTCCAACTCTGTGTGACCCTATGGACTGTAGCCCCCCTGGCTCCTCTGTACATGGGATTCTCCAGGCAAGAATACTAGAGTGAGTTGCTGCCCTCCTCCAGGGGAACTTCCCAACCCAGGGATCGAACCCGAATCTCTTATGTCTCCTGCATTGACAGGTTCATTCTTTACCACTAGTGACACACAGAAAGCTCCTGATTAGTGTATTATGCCTTTTTACTCTGGCCTGCAAATCTCTTATTTTCCAGCTGCTTGTCCCTCTGATCTGAATTTTGTGAAATGTCTTCAGCTTTTCCAGTTCATCTGTGTCTAACTTGCTATTTTATCCATATAGATTTAAAAAAATGTATTTTAGTAATTACACTGTTAATTTCTCTAAATTCTGTATGATTCTTTTCAAATTTCCCTGGTTATTATTGATAGTCTCTTGTTACTTGCTCATATTTCGATATTCCATTCTTTATTTCTTTAAACATTTCACCTGTATTAGTTTATAATCCAGAGCTGATAGTTTTAGATGTTGAAATTCTTGGGGCAGGGTTGGGAGAGGCCTACTCTTGTGGTTCTTTGTTTCTTCAGGTTCTTCCTCTGCTTGTTCCCTTGTGTGCCAGGTAATTTTGAGTGTGAGCCCTTGTGGATGATCTTTATCTCTGGGCAGCCTGGTGGCCTGAGATCAACGTGCTTTCCTCCCTAGGGGAAATCTAGAACCTCAGAGCCCTCAGACCCATGTTGCCCCAAATGCCAGCCAGGTCCCCAAGCCCAGTGTAGCAGTTGAAGGTCTAGCCCCCATACTTTGCTGCAGTCCTGATGTCAACACCTGCTTCATGGCAACCCCACCCCTCACCAGTCAATTTTTGGTTCATGGTTTCCTCCTTTTCTCTCCCTTAGCCTCTGAGACTTTCCTTATCTTCCAGGGTACAAGCAAACTCAACAAAAACTGTATTTTATGCATAATCTGGGCAGAAAGGCCTAGAAGCAAAACCTTAGTTTCCTCATCTATAAAATGGTCACCAGTCATAGTAACAATAATAGTGACAACTACCACCCTACAAGTTGTTACAGGTTCAACCCCTGGGTGGGGAAGATCCCCTGGAGAAGGAAATGGCAACCCAGTCCAGTATCCTTGCCTGGGGAATTCCATGGACAGAGGAGCCTGGTGGGCTACAGCCCATGGGGTGGCAAAGAGTCAAACAGGAGTGAATGACTAACTCTTTCACTTTCATAATAATGATAGTAGTAACAACAACTACCCCACAAGTTGTTACAAGAATCATAGGAACTCATATATGGCAAAGCACCATAAATGTACTATTTTAAGAATCAGCTATTGAGGGGACTTCCCTGGCGGTCCAGTGGTTAAGACTTCACCTTCCAGTGTAGGGGGTACGGGTTTGATCCATGGCCAGGGAGTTAAGACCCCACATGACTGGAGGCTAAAAAAACAAAACAGAAAACAGAAATAATATTGTAAAAAATTCAATAGAGACTTAAAAAATGGTCCATATCAAAAAGAAAAAAAAACAACTTAGAAAAAAGAATCAGCTATTGATGTGTTGCTGATCTTTTACACTGCTGAGTGCTTTACACGCAATCTTTTATTTAATCCTCCAACAGATCTGGTTCTCTCATCATCTCCATGAGGAAACTGGTTTCAAGGGGATAACATTCATCTGCCTCACTGTTGCTGTTATCATCAGTGTTGTATTGTTGAAGGAGAAGGAAATGGGAATACCTCTGAGTAGAGCAGAACGGGGGAGTGAGGTGCCTGCTTATTGGTGTGGAGCCGTGTGGTACGATGGGGAGTGCTGGACTGGGACTCAGGAGAAAGGGTGGGTTCTTGCTGGGTCCTCTTGAGCCAGCTCAGCTCAAGGTTTGGGGTGCTGGCTGCAGAATCCCAGCCTGCTCATTTCTTGGGAGCAGAGGTGTGTGCTGTGGATGCAGGGGTGTTTCTGGACATCATGAGTCACCCCGGGGGTGCAGCCCCAGTGGTTTCCCTGGTAGGGCTATACTTCTCTGATGTCCCTAGGTTCCTTCTGTGTCTCATCTTCTTGGTGCCCTGTTTTCTATTCACCACTTAGCTCTTTGAGCAGCAGAGCTCCTTGAAGGCAGACACTGATTCCTCTTGGCTCTTTGGGACTTGGCAGGGTCCTGGCATACTGAAGGTGTTCAGCGCATGATGGTGGCAGAAATACACGATGGATCTTCTCTGCCGCATCGCATCGTGCATGATCTTTGTAAGCCTCGGTTCATTCATCTCTGCGCTCACTCCTTCCCTGAGTATTGCATTCTGGCATCGTCCCACATTCACACTGGTGAATGGCTGGTACATTGCCCTCATAAGCACATTTGTATTTGTCATTCCTGGTGGATAGATTTGGGTTCGGCAAATATGATCTCTGTTACCTATCTGCTCCAGGTCCTCTCCTCATGTGTGACATGGCAAAAGGCTTTGGAATTAGGCAGCCCTGGATCCAGACTGGCTTCTCTGCTTGCTGGCTCTGTGGACAATGGCATAACCTCTGCAAGCTTCGGTCTCCCTACCTCTACCATGGGGAGAGGGATGCCAGCCTCCCAGGATGTGGAGAGATTTGCGTGCTGTGGGCTCATGGTGAGGGTGAGGGTGAGTTCCTCCAGTTTCCCTGGCTGACCTCGGGACCTGCTCTGTTGGCCAGCATGGCTCCCGTGGGCCCAGGTCTTTTTCTCTCCACACCTTAGGATGACAACTCCATGGACTGCTGGGCCCGCAGGCTCCCTTTGGCCTCTGCCAAGCCCAGCATGTTCTGTGGCTTCCTGAGAGTGAGCTGGGCCCCCACCCCAGGTCCGTTGCTCTAGTTCTTGGCCTGCCAGGAGGCAGCTGCCAGCCAACTGTTTACCTTGGGAACATGGTCTCCTCTCCGGCAGTGCTTGCCAGCCGTGGAGCGAGGGCAGATTTATGAACTCGGTCACACAGAAACTATTTAAGGCCCTGGTTGGCCAACAATAATGTAAAGACATACAGTGCCTGTTTGAAAAAAGATTGCATTTAGGTGCCCACACTTTGGTCTGATTTACAGCATAGGCTGAGGCTCCAATTAGCAGTCACAGCCGTCTTTTAGCTGAAACCTAGCGCCTTTCAGGATTATGCAGACTTTCCAGGGCCTGGACTATGATGAAATTATAGCTGGAGGCTTGTAAATTCATTCACCGTTTATAAATGCAGTATATTCTTAACTGCCCTGCTATTCAGCTTACCTGCAAGGCCAGGGCCACTGTGGCCTAGTTGCTTATTAAAGTGACCCTAGGAGATTGTTGGAAAAAGAAACCCAGTCTCAGTCCTGGCTCTCTACCCCTTGCTGTGTGATCTTGGAGAAGTGGTTTAGCCTCTCTGATCCTGAATTTCTTCATTTATAACTTGACTAATGTGACAGGATGGGACTTGGGAAGAGTAGTAGACACTCTGCTTTGTGGAGATCAAACAAATTGGGTAATGCCTATAGAGAACCCATCACAGTTCCTGGCACATAGTAGGTATTCAGTGATGGTAGATACATTAGAGTTTCTAAAAGGGACAAAAATCCAGCATGGGGCTGGCCTCTTCTCTGGTACTCTGCCTGGCTGGCTCGCAGAGGGGAGCAGGATCAGAGATGGGTAGCACAGTGTGGTCTGTGGCCTATGGCCCTTCAGGCAGCAGGGCCTGGAGTCTTGAGAGTGGGGTGGGTGCTGCACCCTGGAGTGGACCCGAAGCCTCATTTCCATCATGGGCTGCATCTGAGTTGTCTACTGAGCAGGCTGTGGCTGAGGCCTTCTAAAACAACTACTGTGTGCATTGCTGGCCCAGTGCCCAGCCCAGGGCTGGATCAGCAGTACTTGTTGAAGGCCTGGTAAGGCCAGGTATGCCAGTGTTTCCTTAGGCCAGTCAAACCCTGCCTCCAGTCTTCCCGGAGCCCCTGCTACCTTTATCACTGCAGCTTCTGCCCTCACAGCGGTGGGGGAGGAGGAAAGCTGACATCAGGATGGTGTGTGGATACGTTTCTCCTGATCAGAACCATCCACAGGGGAACCCCTGCCCTGCATGCAGGAAGTGAGCTCTCATCACGGGTAGGCTGGGTGCTGTGAGGGGACTTAGTCCCTGGGCAGCAGTGGGCCTGGCGACCTCTGGAGTTCTGCTCCCTCCATCCTTGGATGCAACTGCTGCCCTGGGCGCTGGATGGAACTAGCTCTCCTTTGGCTTCCCTGGTGAGCTGTGAGCTTCTCCAGCTTTGTGTTGGATTTTCTATATCAAGGAGGTGGTCCCTGCCCACAGCAATGGGCAGTTAAAAATTATATTGCTGAGTGTTCAGAATGACAAATGTGGAGATATAGAGGGACCCCCAACCTGGCCTGGGAAGTCATGTCAAAGTGACTGGGCTTGACTCTGAGGACAAGGGGAGCCGTGGGGTGAGAATGGATAGGAGGAGCAGGCCTGGCAGCACCTCGCCTGTGTGCTGCCCCAAATCCCAAGCCTGGGCTCCCATCACATTACTTACACACTGTTTGACAGTGTGCCCTTGTGGCCTGGCAGGCAGTGTCCAACGCAGGCCTGGTTCAGCCGGCCCCAGCTGGCCCCATCCTTCGTCATCCAGAGCCCCGTTCCCCATCTAATCAGCGGCTCCATCCTGCTTTGATTTGGGGCTCTCCTAAGGACATTTGATTGGCAGTAACTGGAGTCAACCATAAGCTCATGCAAAGGGGCAGATTATTTATGTGTTTTCTGCTGTTCTGTTAACAATGACTTCAGAAGGGCATATGGTATGGATAAGGGACTATTTAGAAATCAGAAATTTGCAATAGACTGGAAAGAACTTGATAAAAACCATTTAGGTACTATAATGTGCTTCATTTAAAAGGTATATATTTGCCTAGTCTGTCTGATTTTACAGGAAGTGAGTTAGGAGGTGTATTCAGAAATGTTATTGGAATGATGAGATATTTCATGGAAGCTGCTGGACATCACCCTCGAGCATGCTCCCTGCCCTGTGCCTGCTTCAAGACAGACCCGTGGGACTCAGAGGGTCGGTTCCTGCCCAGCCGGCCTCAGCCACGACTGTGGCTGCTCTGTATCTGGACACCTGCTACCGCCCCCACCCTGTTCCTCTAGAACCCCAGAGGCTTTCTGGATGCTTCCTCATTTCCTATGTCTGTTAGTAGGTGGTCACCAAGTGCTGATGACTCAAACTGCTCAACCTCTCTGTCCAGCCAGACTGTCTCAGTCAAATTCTAACTGTTACTACAGTCGTCCTTGTGGTATGGACTTTTCACTCAACCCCCACAGGTACCGGAATCCAAATCCTGAGCAGATGCTCAAGTACCCTGTGTAAAACAGCCTAGTGCAGTCAACCTCTGTGTCCGTGGATACCACAGATACACAGTTGGTTGAATCCGCAGGTGTGAACCTGTGAATACAGACGCAGAATGTACCTTCCATCTGCGTGAACAAGGGCAAGTTCCATAATGCTGTGTGCTCCCGTTTCTCCACCTGTAAATTTAATGGGGGCCAGGATGATATCACCTAGTGTGGGGGCCACTCTGGGGACTTGATGGTATCACATACAGTATCTAGGTTGGCCAGCAAATAAGGCACAGGTGTGACCAAGCAGGGACATTTTGTTTCCAGCCCCAGCCTGGGGTTTAGGGAGGGGAGTGGGTCTGTGATGGTGACCCTGCACCGCTCCTGTGCTGCTGCCTGGGGTTGGGGGTAGGGTCACACTGGCTATGAGTGATGGATGAACACCGTCTGCAGTGTAGTGCTCTCCTCCTGAGCCTGGGAGTAGATGCTTCTCCTTTTGACTGAGTGCAGTTTCCCAGCGTTTCTTGTTTCAGATTGGCGGGATTCTGTTGCTCTGGCTCTCCTAAAGCGAGACAGCACAGCTCCAAGTCCACTGGGGCGGGGTCACCCCGTGTGCTCCTGCAGGTTAACACTCATCTGCACGCCCTCTCCTGGTCCCCTCAATCCTGCTCTGCGCCCATAGCCCAGCCACAAACGAGGTCTGAGGCAGAGGATTTCCAGAATCAAAGTGGCCTCAGAGGCCGTCTCATCCCAACACACTGCTTTGTAGGGAAGGCAGTGACCACCCAAGGCAGGAGGAGGGGTGGCCAGTCTTTAGACCTGAGAATCCCTGTGGAGCTTTCTGGAACATGCCAGCTTTCCCGTCGGAGCCTAGAGAAGCTTCCCTTGCATGGCACTCAAGTCTGCTGAGAGAGACAGCTGCCAGCCCCTCTCAGGTCCCCAGGCCTCCTGCCCTCTGTATGAGGCCTTTTCCATTCTGCCCTGCAGAGAATGTCTCCTTCAAGCCTCATTGGCCCTGAAGAAGCCTGGGGGAGGGCAACAGAATGGCCTTCACTGGTGGCTTCAGCAAGGTCAGAGGGGATGTCGGGGATAGGGAGCCCTTCTGAGCCCCCTGAAATGTTAGTGCTCAGGGGAGTGTCCCCCAGCTTCTCAGAGCTGGCCAGTGGGATCTGGTAACAAATCAGGATGCCTCCCTGATGTGACCCATCCCCACCAACACATTTCCCCAGTGTCCCTGTCCCCAACAGACTCGAACCTGAGTCCAGATCGATAGCAGAAGAGGACGTTTGCTTCTCTTAGTGGGCTGCTTGATTATCCTGTGCTGCCAGACCTGAGTCAAGTCCTGACTCCTCCTCAGATTTGCTGCGTGACCTTAGGGAAGTCACTTACCCTCTCTGAGCTTTGGTTCTCTAGTTTTGTAAGTTAATATATGTAAATACTCTGGTACTCTGCCTGATCCCTACTGCCTGCCACTACCTCAGTTATCCAAACATTACCCCCACAGGGCTGTGGTTTGGTTGGTGGGGTTCTCTGGATACCCCCCAAAACCAGTTTGGATTCAAAACCCACTCACTGTGTGACCTCAGATGATAGTCTTGCTGCTTTGTGCCTTAGTTAGTTAGTTCAGTCGCTCAGTCATGTCCGACTCTTTGCAACCCCATGGACTGCAGCACACCAGGCCTCCCTGTCCATCACCAACCCCCAGAGCTTGCTCAAACTCATGTCCATTGAGTTGGTGATGCCATCTAACCATCTATCTCATCCTCTGTCGTCCCCTTCTCTTCCCGCCTTCAATCTTTCCCAGCATCAGGGTCTTTTCCGATGAATCAGTTCTTCACATCAGGTGGCCAAAGTATTGGAGCTTCAGCATCAGTCCTTCCAATGAATATTCAGGACTGATATCCTTTAGGATTGACTGGTTTGATCTCCTTGCAATCCAAGGGACTCTCAAGAGTCTTCTCCAACACCACAGTTCAAAAGCATCAATTGTTCCATGCTTAGCTTTCTTTATGGTCCAACTCTCACATCCATATATGACTACTGGAAAAACCATAGCTTTGACTAGATGGACCTTTGTCAACAAAGTAATGGTTGGGAAGATCCATTGGAGAAGGGATAGGCTACCCACTCCAATATTCTTGGGCTTCCCTTGTGGCTCAGCTGGTAAAGAATTTGCCTGCAATGCAGGAGACCTGGGTTCGATCCCTGGGTTGGGAAGATCCCCTGGAGAAGGGAAAGGCTACCCACTCCAGTATTCTGGCCTGGAGAATTCCATGGACATGTACCTTGTGCCTTGGTTTCATTTGTCATAATTGCCCCTCCCTTCCTTGTTTTGAGGATGCTCAGATGGGACTGCAAATGTGAAAGTCCCACAAGGGCAAGTAGTGGAAGGTGAGATGTTGTGTCCAGGAATGCAAGGTAGTCTGATGCTTTCATGGGTGCCCGATGCCATTCTCTGCACTGGGAGGGGGCACTGATGAGAGAGTCCTTGAGTCAGACTTGGGGAGGCCCAGTGTACTCATTTCTCTTTAGGAACATCCAGAGAAGCTGTGGAGGGTGACGCTTCTCCATCTTAGGAAGCCCTGTCTGCTGGAACACCTAAATCCTCGTTTTGGCTGACAAGGCAGGCCCACCCACTTCTCTAGAGCCCCTGCCATTCCCCACCTCGCCTACCCTAGTCTGGCCATGCAGGCCTCTTGCTGTACATCTTCTCCTATCTCAGAGCCTTTGCACTGGCTTTTCATCCTCCTTGGGTCTCTGTCCTGAATGCTTAGAATGACTGGTTCTTTCTCATTCTTGAGGTATCAAATCAAATGCCCGCTTTTCAGAGGGGCTTTCCCTGGACACCCACTCCCTGTCACAATGATTCTGTGCCACCACACAGCCAAGTGCTTTTCCCCATAGCACGCTCATGATCTGACATTATCTTATTTACTTATTTGGCTGGTATCTGTGTCACCCCGCCCCCAGCATGTTACCTGCCCAAGGGCAAAGACCACCTGTGTCTTGCCCACCACTGTGTCACCACCAGCTGGAATGGTACCCAGCATCTTGTAGGCTAGATTACATTAGATGGGTGAGTATGTGGCTTGATGGGTCATGGTTGGATGGAGCTTTGGTGGGTGGATAGGAAAAGGCTGCTTCAGCTGGTGGTGGTTGGGTTGGGGTACTGCCTCAGCAGGTGTGTAAGCCAAGGGGAGTGGTCCCTGGAGGGGGCCCATGGAATGGATTTCTGTTCTTGGGGAAGATGGATGAGATAATGCCACAAGTCCCTCCAGCCTTGGCTGTGCTTTCCTGGGGTACCCCAGATTTGAAGGACAACTTGTATTCACCAAGGCTGCCAGGGGTGTGAGGTTGGCTGCAGCTGCCAGATCAGCCAGTGGGGGACATGTTTTAAGAAAGGAGAGAAGGGTCAGTGGTCCCCTTGTTTGGGCCTGGAGTCAGCTCAACCACCTGTGAGTTGCCTTCATTGGGGCCTGACACCAGCTGAGGACTTGAACAAGTTACTTGTTACCTCTGAGCTCAGTTTCTTTGTATGGAAAATGGAAATAACACTAGTACCTACCCTGGCCCCCAGATTATTAACTGTTTAAAGGGACCGATTAAGCCAACAGGAGTCTCCTATTCTGTTGCTGAGGAGGTTTGTCTCTGCCAGCCCAGCTCCCTTCTCTAGGGTTGATGATAAAAATAAAAGTAGAAAAGTCTTCTAAAGATTGTCTCACGTGGGGCTGCGGTCCATGGTCCCACCAGATCCTCCTCCACCCCTTGGCCTCCAAGTGGGAGGGAGGGGGCCTGGGGAGTCGTCTCTGGGAATGAGTTGAGCGGCTGAGAAGATGGAGAGCAGAGGGGGAATGTTTCTATTAGGCCTCGGGAGTGTTTGCTTTTCTTCTCCAAGAACTGGTTGTGGTCATGTAAATCACCCTGGAAGAAAATCAGAGGGTCCCCAAACGCATATGTTGGTTTTGGTTTTTATAAAAGAGAAAGAAAGAAAGAAAGATGAAGACAACAATCTTCGCGGTCGGCTTAAAAGTATTTTAATCATCAATGAACAAGGGAAGAATAAACTCCTGGAGCAGGCAGGAATGTGGCCAGGGGACATGAGAAGGCAAGCTCAGTGGGACTACGAGTTCCCTTACCATCTGGGTCTCTCCACACAAGGCCAGCCCACGCATAGGGCTTGTGTGCAGACTTTGGGGTACCTGCCGGGTTCCACTCCTATGGGGACTGCCCTCCACCCATTTAGGGCTGGATGTGTGGTGAGGCCTGGGGAGCAGGTAGGGGAGAGTCCAGGGGCTTCCATCTTTGGGTATAGGCAGGGGATCTGTGAGAATGTGTGTGTGTGCTTGCCCATACCTGGCTGTGTGTTAGGCACTGGGGGGACTAACAGACAGTGGGTATATGTATTTGTATGAATACATCTGTGTATTGTATGCGAGTGATTTGTAGTGTGATAGAAGCATGTGTGGTTGTAAAGCTTATGGTTGGGATTGGGGTGTATGTGGGATTTGGTGTAGAATAAGGGTCTCTGTGCAATTAAGTACGTACATACTGGGGATGTGATTGGGGAACTTCCTTTGTGACTCGGTAAAGAATCTGCCTGCAATGCAGGAGACCCTGTTTCGATTCCTGGGTCAGGAAGATCCCCTGGAGAATGGATAGGCTCCCCACTCCAGTATTCTTGGGCTTCCTTGGTGGCTCAGCTGGTAAAGAATCTGCCTGCAATGTGGGAGACCTGGGTTCGATCCCTGGGTTGGGAAGATCCCCTACAGAAGGGAAAGGCTACCCACTCCAGTATTCTGGCCTGGAGAATTCCACGGACTGTATAGCCCATGGGGTTGCAATGCGTTGGACATGACTGAGCAACTTTCACTTTGGGGAATATATGGTAGAAATAGACATAATACCCATGGCATACCCCATGTATACCACCTATTAACACCCACAGTGTACCTAGACACCCCTAATACCACACTCACGTGCACATCCAATACATTCCCCCAGAGCACACTCTCAAGTACTCCTTGAGCACACTACTCCCCCAGCAGATGTGCATATATGTGTGTGTGTGGTTGGGTTGAGTGAACGTGCATCTGTTTATGTGGGGTATGAGTTTGAGTTTGGAGGTGGGTGCTCATGGTTTGTGCTTGTGGTGGGAGCAGTAGTTTGGCTGGCTGTTGTATGTGCAGTGTGTGTGTGTCAGGCGAACGGTCGTGCATTGGGCATTGACTGTGTTGGGTGTGCATCTGTTTAGAGGAGCGTATCTGAGAATCTGTCCGCTATATGTTCCTGTGTATTGGGTATGGCTTTGGATTTGTGTGTGTATTAGGCATGTGGTGGGATGTTGGATGTGCACTGGGAGTGTGTGTGTGTGTGTGTGTGTGTGTGTGTGTTGGATGAGGGAGTAGGGCTTGTACTGGCTGCGAGAAATGAACTCCTGCTCAAGCCAGGCTGTGATTTGAACCCAGGAGCCAGGTCAGCCAGCATGTCCAGGAAAGCAGTGGAGTATAGGGAGGGAGGGCAGAAGGAAGTGAGTGTGAATGTCGGGCGGAAGTGGAGACTTGGTCCTGCCGGCAGAGGATGGAAGAGAGAGCAGGCATGGAAGCTGCCCTAGGAGGGGCAGTATTGCTGACAGCACGCTCTCAGGTTCTCACGGGGCCCCTGAGAAAGGCAGCTCCTTCCTGAGGCTTCATGTTGGCCCCCAGGGCTCTGAGCTGCCTGCAGTAGACCGACTGCTTGACTTGGGTCCTTCTGGCACTCTGGGATGCAAGAGGGCAGAGGTTGTTACCCTGTTCGGCAGATGAGAACACCAGACCAGAGAGGAGGGAGGGAGTGGCCTGAGGCTCCTCCTCCTCTCCCTCCTGCGAGGGCGTCTCCCAGCAGCTGGGAGAGGCCTGCATCCTGGGGGCCTGGGGCCTGGGTGCTGAGTGTAGGTGGGCTGCCGCAAGTCCCAAAGCGCTCCCTGGTGATGTCCCAAGGGCTTCACTGCATCCCCAAGAGGCGGGCGTTCTGAATTTCTCTGTGTGAGTGTGACCTAATTATATGCTAGAAATTTTGCAAAACCAAGAAGAACAGACGACTCAAACCACCACAGTGGAATGTTTTCCTTGGTCCTATTCCCATCCATGTGGGACACGGCACTTAGCACAATGTCTGGCACATTGTAAGTGCTCAACAAGGGGTGAGTTCAGATTCACTGCTGGGGGACTTCCCTGATGGGGAAGACTTCTCTTAGTCTTCCAGTGGTTAAGATGCTGTGCTCCCAATGCAGGGGGCCTAGGTTCGATCCCTGGTCAAGGAGCTAGATCCTGCATGCTCCAACTAAGACCCTGGGCAGCCAAATAAATTAAAAAAAATTCATTTCCAGGGTTTTAGTGTGAGAAGGGTACAAGCCCTGGATCAGTCCAGGCCTCATCTTGGATGAGGTGCTTCACTTCTCCATGCCTCGAGTTCTCACTGGGGTTATTGAGATGATTATTAGCAATAATGAGCACTGATGAATTTAACATTCGGGCTAAGAGATTTCCCATGGTTCCAGGCATGTCATCACGGTCGATTTTCATAGCCATCGTATGGTCCATCATGAGGATTGTGGTGCATCTACTCAGCCTTTCCCCCACTATTGGATATTTAGGTTGTTTCTAATCTTCCTCTATTCTTATTTTGTAATAGGAACGTTTCATTACCATCTTCTTGAATAAAGCTTGTCTGAGCTCCAGCCTGATTGGGCACCCAGAACCCAGATATCAGAGGGCAATGGAACCTACCTCTGTGTGAGCCACTGTTGGTTCTATCCACAGTCACAGCTAAACCTCCAACCCTGAGGCAAGACTTTCCCTGTTCTGAGCCCTGTGTTCCCCCACACCATCTCCTTCCTGCCCAGACCTACTGCAGAGAAAGGCCAGGGAAGCTCACATGCTAAGTGAGCTAAGTGTTAATGGGCTGAGCTCCCTCTGGTGCTAATGGCTGAAAACATCACCATGATTTGCAGCGGGTCAGTTGCTGAGTCAGAGTCTGCAATTTCCACCCAGTCTGAGCATGCACAGCTGAAAGAAACTGAATTCTTCCTGAAATAAAATTGAACCCAGATTCCCCAAGGCCAGCAGAGGAGACAAAACCTTATGAGGTGGGCTCAATCTCATGGCCCTGGCTTCTGTCCCAGAGCTGAACCCCCCTTTAGGGGTCCCTGGCTGCTCTGCCCCACATCAGTCCAAGGAGGTGTGGCTTCCCAGTTGGTGTCATGGCTCAAGGGCGGGCCATGACCTTTTCCCTAAGTGCCCCAGAACTTCTGCTTTGCCCCTTCCTAGATGGTGACTTGAGTAGGGTGCTGCTCTGTGACTCTGTTTACGCATCTGTAATATGGAGATGATGATAACAACAGCAGTAATACCTACCCTGTGGAGTTGTTCTGGGGATTAAAACACTTATTACACGTAAGACACTTGAAACAGGGTGCAACACATGGTACTCGCGCAGTAAGTGTTAGCTGTCATTGTTTTAGCTCAAACATGACTTTATTTTTGCAATCACATTTCTAATGAGGGACTCGTACCCAGTATATATCAAGAACTCATACAATTCAAAAAAATGAAAAAGGTAAATAACCTAAGTCAAAAATGGGCAAAGGACTTGAATAGATATGTCTCCAAAGAAGATATACAGATGGCCAAAAGCATATGAAGAGGTATTCAACATCATTAACTGTCAGGGGAACGCAAGTTTGGACGATAATGAAATACTATTTCACACCCGCTAGAATGGCTGTAATGAAAAAGATGGGCACTAACAGGTGCTGACAAGGACATGGACAAATTGGAACCCGCGTACACTGGTGATTAAACATAGAATTACCATGTGATGTGGCAATTCTGCTCCTGGATATATACCCCAAATAAATGAAAACATAGGTCTTCGCAAAGTTTTGTACATGAACGTTCATAGCAACGTTATTCGTGATAGCTAAAAAGTGAAAGCGACCTAAGTACCTATCAACCAGTGCATAAAATGTGGTGCATCCGTATAATGGAGTATTATTTAGCCACAGAAAGAATGCAGCAAGGACGCAGCAACGTGAACGAACCTTGAAAACACTGTGCTCAGCAACAGAAGCCAGTCACAAAAGACCACATAGTGGATGATGCTGGCTACGTGAAGTTTCCAAAATAGAGAAATCTATAGAAAGAGAAAGCAGATTCGTGGTTGCCAGGGGTTATGGAGAGGGAGGAACGACTGCTAATGGCTTAGGGGATGGGGTTTTCTTTTAGGGTGATGAAAATATTCTAAAATTGATTGTGGTAATAGTTGCACAACTCTGCAAATATACTTCAAAACCACTGAATTGTGTACTTCGAATGGATTAATTTTATGGTTATATGAATTACATCTTAACAGAGCTGTGGGAAAAAAAAAAAGACTTTCTAAAGGCTCATGGAATACCACAGGGAAGCAGACAGAGAGAATGACAACACCCAGAAAACCTGGCCCCCTCTCAGCATTCCTCCTGCTTTGCTTTCGCAGGGCAGAGGCCATCTCATCCTCCTTTGGTCAGAGTAGCTCAGCAACTTCCGAACTCCTACAGGCCTGTCCGCAAAAGCCAGGCCCAGAGCTCTGGTTGCGCTGAAAGGTAGTGTGGCCAAGTGGTGGGAGCCTGAGCTGGGATAACAGAAGTGTGACAGCGTGGTCACAGGATGAGCAGCAGTCGTGGGTATACCGTGTGGCCCAGAGCAGGGGTCCACATACCGTGGGTAGCCCTCCGCCACTGCCCCTTACTGCCACGAGAGTCTCCCCGACTCCCCCACCCATTATGGAGGAGGCACTGCCAACGACAGCGTGCTGAAGGTCTGACAGGTGTACACCCCTCACTGCTGCACCCACACCCTAGTTCTCCAATTAGAGGCGTGCACAGACAGCGGCTTTTGTTGAAAAGGTCAAAGTCCAGTGTTGGTGTGAGTAGGGAGGTCCTCAGAACTCACCCCGAGCTCCGCCTTCAGATGCAGCATGTCAGAGACAGAAGGGACCCTTGAGACCATCTTCAGGCCCTTCCTATTTACTTATTGACTGTACAGCACAGCAGGCAGGATCTTAGTTCCTCAACCAGGGATTGAAGCCATGCCCCCATGCCCCATACAGAGTTTTAACCACTGAACCATCAGGGAAACCCTCCTTTATTTTATAGATGATTAACTGAGGTCCAGAGAGGGGAGGAGGTATAGTGGAAAAGAGGAATTCAATTTTTGTGTTCAGGTCCCAGTCAGCCAGGAACTTCGAGGGCAGCCTTGGGCAAGAGTCATCTTCAAAAGGTGGCATTGTTGAGAAGGTAAAGTGAGCAGACCCAGGGTCCGGTTAAAACTCAGAAGCTGGAGGGGGTAGTTTCAGCCCCTGATTCAACAGAAATCAGCCCTGTGCAAAGAAGCAATGAGAGACAGGCCAGCAGGGAGGAGTCGGAGAAGCAGGAGGATTCTGTCCTTAGAGTTTTTAAAAGTAAATATTTGTAAAAGTTTTAAATGCTTGTTGCAGAAAACATGGAAAACACAATAAGCATAGATTTGTAAGAAAACCAAAGTCCTCTCTACAGCTCCCTCACAAAGAGACTCTCAAGTTGGACCTCTTTGGGCTGCTCCTGGCTCCTTAAAAGAGAGATGGAAATGGACTTTATGAAACGTATTTCTAACAAGAAATTACCGTCATTCTGCTCTGGTTATCCCTGGCAGTCTGGCTTGGCCCGCACGAAGGGAGAAGCAGACAAATAGAATTTGCCAGACCCAGCTCACCTACTTTGTGTTCCAAAATGTATGGTCATTCCGAAGATGATGAAAACCCATTGTGTTGCATGCGGTTAGCAAAGATAGGTCTAAGTGAGCCTGCGGGGTCCACGAGAGGGCTCTGCTGGTGGTGAAGTGCTGGGGATTAGATGTGTTGATGGGGAATTGCCTGGGGCAGGGCCTGGGAAATGGGACCTTACAGAGAAAGGCAGGAGCAGTCGGTGAGAGGTGGAGCAGAGCTCGGGACCCGGGAGTCAAGAGCTAGTTCTCTGTGGATGCAGGAGGAGACGCAGGGGCCTCAGATGAGGACCACTGTCGTGACCACCGTCAGCCCACGCTGAGCCCGGAGCTGCTGCCTTTTTTCTGTGTGTGAGAGGAGTGCCCCTGAGGCCAAAAGTCGGGGAGCAGTGGGCTGGGAGTCTGGAGTCTGGGCTGTCGTGGTGTCCCCATTGACTTGCCTGGGCAGCCTTGACCCAGTCTCTGCTCCTTCCCCAGCCTCAGTCTCTCCATCTATGACATGGGCAGACTTATTTTAACCCCTCTTCCAATCAGACCTGTGATTTTAAAAAGAGCTTTTCTCTCTTTACCCAAGGGTGAGGGTGGTGGGGGGGCTGACATGGGTGGCTGACCCCAACTGAACAGATTGTTTTAGTCAGCAAACGTGCCCCGAGCCCCTGCTGTGAGTACAGTCCACTGCTGGGCCCTAGGTGAGAGGCCAGCTGGTGGGACCAGCACCATCCCACATCTGACTCACATCCCCCGTGGTGGGAGAGAGGGACCAGAGGCAGAGAGTTACAGTCCTAAGTTCTAGGGGTTGTGGTGAAGGAAGGACTAGGCTGGCTGGGGGATGCCAGGGGAGCCTTGCCCTAACAGTAGGGGACTCCAGGAAGGCTCCCTGGAAGAGGTGGCATGGAGGTGAAACTTGGCATATCAGCAGGATTTTGTCAGGCACAGGGGCAGGAGAAGGGCACTCTGGGTAGAAAGTGATAGGAGCAGAGACACATCACTGCAGGCTGCGTGGAGAATGATACCGCTTTCTGGCATGCAGCAGTACTGGGGCAGCAGGCCTATTCATACTCAGAAGTGGAATGTCCTGCCATTTCTTTGTCTGTCTTTTTTTTTTTTTTAATTTAAAAGTTTCATTGAAATATAACTCACCATGAGATTTATCCTTTTAAAGTACACAAATCAGTGTTTTGAGTATATTCACAAAGTTGTGAAACCATTTTCACTGTATTAATTCCAGAACATTTTCATCACCCCCAAAAGAAACCTTGTATCTATCGGCAGTCACTTCCACTCTCCCCTCCACCCAGCCCTTGGCAACCGCTGATCTACCTTCTGTCTCATGAATCTGCCTGTTCTGGCACTTCGTGTAAGTGGGATCATACAATACGTGGTGCTTTGTGTCTGGCTTCTGTCACTCATCATAATGCTTTCAACTGTGTGGATCACAACAAACTGGAAAATTCCTAAATAGATGGGAATACCAGACCATCTTACCTACTTTCTGAGAAAACTCTTTGTGGGTTAGAACCGGGCAAGAAGCAGCAGTTAGAACAAAGGACTGGCCCAAAATTGGGAAAGGAGTACATCTAAGCTGTATATTGTCACCCTACTTATTTAACTTATATGCCGAGTACATCATGCTAAATGCCAGGCTGGATGAATCACAAGCTGGAATCAAGATTGTTGGGAGAAATATAAACAACCTCAGATATGCAGATGATACCACTCAAATGGCAGAAATCAAAGAGGAACTAAAGAGCCTCTGGATAAGGGTGAAAGAGAAGAGAGACAAAGCTGACTTAAAACTCAACATTCAAAAAACTAAGATCATGGCACCTGGTCACATCACTTCATGGCAAATGGAAGGGGAAAAAGTGGAAACAGTGACAGATTTTATTTTCTTGGGCTCCAGAATCACTGTGGATGGTGATTGCAGCCATGAAATTAGAAGACAGTTGCTGCTTGGAAGAAAAGCTATGACAAACCTAGACGGTGTAGTTAAAAGCAGAGACATCACTTTGCCAACAAAAATCCTTATAGTCAAAGCTATGGTTTTTCTAGTAGTCATGTAGTACAGATGTGAGAGTTGGACCATAAAAAAGGCTGAGCCCTGAAGAATTGATGCTTTTGAATTGTGGTGCTGGAAAAAACTCTTGAAAGTCCCTTGGACAGCAAGGAGGTCAAATCAGTCAATCCTAAAGGAAATTAACTCTGAATATTCATTGGAAGGACTGATGCTGATGCTCCAATACTTTGGCCATTTGATGCAAAGAGCAGACTCATTGGAAAAGACCCTAATGCTGGGAAAGATTGAGGGCAGGAGGAGAAGGGGACAACAGAGGATGAGATGGTTGAGTGGCATCACTGGCTTAATAAATTTGAGCAAACTATGGGAGATGGTGGAGGACAGGGAAGCCTGGAGTGCTACAGTCCACGGGGTTGCAAAGAGTAGGACATGACTGAGCAGGTGAACAACAGTGTTTTCAGTGTGTCCACGCTGTTGGCATTGCATTCCTTTTTATGATTGAATAATATGCAGTTGTATTGATAAACTATTTTTGCTTATTCATCACTTAATGGGCATTTGGGGTTTTTCTATTAATATATGATTGAATAGATTTCAAAAATTAAACTTTTATTTTGAAACACTTACTGACTCACGTGCAAGAGTAAGAAATGGTAGATCCCATGCAGTCTCCGATCTCATTTGGCCCTTATAATATAAACCTACAATGAGGGAGTGTTAACTGTTTTGCAGAAAACAACTCTGGACCAGAGAGGCTCAGTACCATGCCTAAGGGCAGGGACAGGTCAGCAGGGCTGGGACTGGAACCCAGTTCCGCCCACTCTAGAGCCCGAGGTTAATCCAGCTGGCTCAGAGGCAGGTCCCTAGACATTCAGCCGAGGCTGCAGAGAAGGACGTTGAAGGTGCATTTGCTTCTTCTGGGCGCTCTGGGGCTGTGACTGGGGAGTGAAATGTAACATGTGCAGGCTGTGGCTTGGACCTGCCCCTGCGTCCTCTACCCCAGGAGTGGGCTTGTTCCGCTGGTTACTTAATCTGGACACTCGGTCTCCTGAGATTCCTCCTCAGTCATCGCTGATCACCACGTGTGAAACAGCCTGATGATGTCACTCTGTGAGGAGGCACTTCTCGTTGCATTCCAGGGGGTGGGCCTGGGTCCCCTGATGCAGACACAAATATCATGGGTCACCATCCATGAAAGCTGGTCACCATCCGTATCATCCTTGATCCTCAGATCCCTTCAGAGGCCACTGTGTTGTTCCTGTGTATTTGTGTGGAAACTGAGGTCAGAGGGAGGTCCTTCACCCGCATATCATAGGTTGAGGCCAAGTGTCAGACCCAGACCCGACTCTGAGTTATCTTTCTGGCTCCACAATGAGGGTGGGAACATCCCCAGATCTTGTTAATGCAGGAGAGCTCACCCAAAGCCACGTGCTGAATTACGAAGGAAGTCTAATTCTTCTGCAGCCTGAATCTGCCTATAAAGTATCACTGGTCCCTGTGACTTTTTTTTTTAATTTAACAAAACAGAGTAGTCCAAAGCAAAAGTATATTGTATCAAGAGGTAGAGAGTAGAAAAAAGGGATAGTAGAGAGAAGAAAAAAAGGGAAAGTTACCTCTAACTATAGTACTCAGAAATAACCATTGTTTAACATTTTAGAGTATTTCTCTGCATATGTGATAATTATACTCTTTATTGGAATGCAGTCATCCTAGATGTGTTGTCTGGTAACTTGCTTTCTTTACCGGAGTGTATTTTAGACACCTAGCCATTTGCGTTTAGCCGAGTGAATGAATGAATGAGGAAGTGTATGAATGGCTAGGCAGCTGACTTGTGCCCCTGGACAAGTCAGGCTTTGTGAACTCTTCCCAGACTGCTTTTCCAGAGTTGGGAGCCTCCATCTCCATCTTGCCACTGATTCCCTGTCCTCTGTAACCTGGGACCTCAGTTTCTCTGCACAGGGGTCATGGGTAGCAACAGTTGGTTATAGGATAGAGCCTGCTGCTGACTGTCCACAGCCCTGGGGCTGGGCAGCACTAGACTTCTGTCCCCATCCTTGCAATGCCAACAAAGATGCTGAAGTCCAGAGGGGTTAGGTGATTTGTGCCAGTCACAGAGCGGGAGGGGTATCGGGATTTGAACTCGAGCCTGGATGACTCCAGAGTGCTCTGTACCCCAGAGTCAGCATGCCCCAGGAGCCCAGAGAGGTCAGAACTGGGGGCAAGGCAGCCATGCCCTCTTCAGGCTATTGTAATGTCCCCCATGTGTAACACAGGGGCCTCTGAGGGATGGCCAGTTCTGACTTTGTGTGAGTCTCAGGTCCCCAGTGCTGCCTAGCCCAGTGACCTTGCTTTTACCCCCGAGCTGAGGTAGACCCAGAACGGAGTCTGGTCAGGACCTCCCCCAGAGCCTCTGCAGAGGAGCCACCATTGGTCCTGAGCCCTGGAGTCTGAGGGAATTCCAGGCTGAAAGAACAGCATCTGTGAGAGCACGGTAGAATGTTCCAAAAGCCCAAGCCATCAGTGTAAGTGGAGAGGAAAGAGGGAGAAAGGGTCTTGGAGAGTTTGGAGAGCCAGCCACAGCTAGATTCAGATGGTGGGAGGCTGGAAATGCCAGGCTGAGGGCCTTGGGTATCCTGCAGGCAGTAGGAAGCCATCGATGGGTTTTGAGCAATGGCAGGGGCAGATTTCAACTTATAAAACTCTCTGGCTGCAAGGCAGATGATGGATTTGGGGGGCAGTGGCCAGCATAGAGACAGGCCAGTCAATTAGGAGAGTGGCAGGACTGGCATATAACTGGCACTGCCATGGAGAGTGAGCAGTTAGAAGACCTCACCTGGGCCTCACCCAGGCTCCCAACTTGCTTCCCCCGGGACGGAGCTGGAGACTCAGCCGTCCGTCCTCAGCCTCTGCTGGCAGGGGCCCCAGCTGGGCCCAAGTGCAAGGCAGAGATTTTTTTCCTGTAAATTATTGGTGCCCAAGTCATAGCTGAGTGGCTCAGCACAATGGCATCCTTCTCTTTTTGTCCTCCTTAATTTTAGAAGCCAAAGCTAAATGTTTTAATTTTATATTATTCCTGACATAATGCTAATGAGTTCCAGGTGTCTCTGAGTTGCTCTGCGCAGCCAGGCATCTGGGTGGGGCCCTGCTCCCCAGGATGCCCCTCTGCCACCCCCTCGCTTCTCAGTGAAGTGCCTTGCAGCGTGTTCCTCCTGAAGGACCCCTTTCTGCTTTATCATATGGTTGTAATTTTTTTCAGTTTACTGAGTTGTTCTTCCCTGTGGTGACCACAGGGTGATTCTCTTCTTGCTCAAGGGATGGAGGAGTCCCATGAGAACGGGGCAGCCTGTCTGGCCCAGCAGAAGGCACGCTTCCCTATCAGACCCTGGGGCACCCCATACTCAGGTGAGGGGTGGGATGGCTCCCCCAGACTCTTCCAGCACTTTCCAACCTGTGTTGGACTGAACATCTGGAGATTTGGGGTTTTAGGGGAAATAGACACTCTGGGGGGATCTGAAAGACAGTGTGATGGCTATAAGGCTAGTGTTGTTATTTTCTGGTGATGTGAAACATTTGATTCTTTGTTTCTAGTCATTTCTTTCCCATGACCCAATGTTTCCCAAACCTGTAGACCAGTCTGCTTTTTGTTGACCGCCATGTGAGGCTTCTCTGTGGAATTTTCCAGGAATTTTCCATACTGGAGTGGGTTGGCATTTCCTACTCCAGGGGGTCTTCCTGACCCAGGGATTGAACCTGCACTCCTGTGTCTCCTGCATTGCAGGCAGATTCTTTACTCACTAAGCCACTGGGGAAGCCCCTGATGGGGTAGACAATGGTCTCTATTTATGTCAGATCTGAACCTGGAGTCTAAAAACTTGAATGTGAGAGAAAAAAATGTAAGTTGAAAATTTTCCTTGAATTCTCTTGTCTCTGAACTCCCGTATACTGGATAATTCCCACATCTCAGGCAGTTCACAAACCACTGCCCCAATTCTGGGGGCATAGGGGGCTTGCACCGAACCAAGGGGTCCTCAGAGTCATTTCTCATCCTGGCACCTTCTGAGGCATTCAGCTTCCCGCCCCATCTTTGACCAGAGCCCACCCATCTCCTGTCCGCCTGAAAGGCTCCTTCAGGTCCAGCTTAGACTCAACATCTGTGCATGGGACCTCCTAAGATATCCAGAGTCCTGCCCGTGGGTAACCTCAGCCCTGCCTGGGAGGAGCCCTGCTTCAGGGCTTACCACAAGCCTAGTTTTCTTTCCCACAAGCCTGGCCCCAGAGTGAAAGGGCCCCCCACTTTGAGGGAGCCTTGACATCTTCCCGGGTCTTGCTTCCCCCCAGGGACCCTTTCCCAGCTGGACATCTTTGTGGGAGAGAACACAGGATGCTTTGCTCTTCTTCTCAACTAGGCCTCTCCTGGACTCTACTAATTCAGGGGGCTCCCCGCCCTG
Organism: Redunca redunca; assembly: GCA_006410935.1. NCBI lineage: Eukaryota > Metazoa > Chordata > Mammalia > Artiodactyla > Bovidae > Redunca > Redunca redunca. The sequence goes on from SJYQ01023113.1 coordinate 426,072, forward strand.
CCCCACACTTCCCTGAAGGCTCATTTTTTTTTATTGCTTGCTCCTTTCATTCATTAACAGATATGCACACAAACCCACCGTGTGCCAGGCCCTGTGCTGGACACTCTCAGATGGATTTACGGCAGAAAATCATTTGAAAATAGTCACTGCACGTCTCATCTCTGTCTCCAGATTTCTTTCCATTCGGCCCTGAGACCTGAGACTTTGAAACCCGAAAGCCAGGAGCTCACCCCTGTCTGCCCTGCTGTCTGCTAAGTTATCTCCTCCCAGAGGCACTGGGCAGGAGGTAGTGCTAGTATGGCTCCCAGGACTCCTGGCCCAGGGGACTCCGTGTCTGAACCTGCTTGGTACCTGCTCACAGCTGGAGGTCTCCTGCACTGTGGGCCAGTTGGGAGTTGGGGGGCATGGGCAGTGGCTTCCAACTACCAAGAAGCCCCAGAGTGAGCCCGTGAACCCTGGTCCTGCCTCTGGCAGGATTACTGTGATGTCGTAGGGCCAGGAAACAGAGATTTCTGCAGTCTGAGGTGCCTGGTCACCAGAAGGGTTTGCCATGTCTCTTCCCTGCGTCTCATCCCTTCCATAGGTTGGATTTCATTTGTTTTTGTTGTTGTAGTTTGTGTAATTGGTTCCTAATGGCAACTGGGCTTCCTTCCCTAGCTTGAGTGTGAGAGCTAGGCTGTCACCGTTGCTTCCATCCACCTTTATTAGGGAGTCCAGGCACTGGGTTCCATCAGCGGCAGGAGCATGCGATGTGGGCCACGTGGCCTCACTCTGTGAGGCCCTAAGTTGCCACCCCAGGGCCAGCCATTTGGGGTCTCCCAGTAGGTCTGTGGTGGGTGGGAAAATGGTCCCACTGGGCCCCAGGTGTTACGCCCAACCAATTTAGATACTGAAGATATTCCTGAAGGTGACTTGGGACCACATTGCACTGTCCTGGTGAACACGCAGTCACTTGGCTCTGTTCCTGAGCACCTCGGATGGGTCTCTCACCTCCTCTCCCAGAGGGCACCCGCTGACTGAGCACAGCCCTCTCTGATCCCTCTACCCCTAGCCGCACCATGAGCAGAGCTACACACAACAGTGGTCTGGCCCAGCCCTCCCCCTTCCAAGGGGCCCAGAGCCTCACAGGGTGTTCCTGGCGGGAACTGAGCCCCAAGTGCGCATGGGGCAGATTGCTTTCACCCACTTGTGACCTCAGACAAGAACTTGGCATCTGCAAACTTGTCATGATTCCTGCTGACCCGACATGAGGTTTTCTTTCAGGTGATGGATGAAATGTCTTGGATCTTCTTTCTCCCCAGGCAGCCCCGGGATGCTGAGGGTTGTGCAAGTCTTAGTTCCTGCAGCCCCACCTTTGCACTCCCAATCCTGGGTAGGCGGCCCCAGAAAAGGCAAGTGACTGGTTGAAGGTCACACAGTAACCTGTGACAGAGCCAGGGCTGGAGCCAGATCTCCAGACCCTAACATTTTTCACATCATGGACCCATGCCCTGCTGTTTCTTGGAATTCGGGAGAGGGGCTGAAAGAGGAATTAACATCTTCTGAGCACCTGTCCTGTGCTCAGGACTAAGGCCACATGTCTACAATAGGCTCCGAGACCAGGAGTGCCACCCCCCTTGCAGGGAGCACACTGAGGTTCACAGGGGCCAGGAGGAGGAGGAAGTGGACTTGCGCCCCTGCCCATGGGCACAGGGCTTATCTGGGGGAGGACTGAAGCTGGGAGAATGTTTTCATTCGTTATACATCTCGGTCCCTCCCCCCTCCTCCTGGGGCAGCACTCACCTCCCTCTCCCCCAGCTCTTAGAGTCAGACGTTGATCCCTCTGGAGACGTGTTTCCTCAGCAAATGTTCCAGGTGCTTCAGCTGTGGAGGTGGGATGGGCTGCTGTGTAGCTTTCCCACCTGCCTGCCTCCCCTACGGGAAGTGAGCTCCTAGAGGCCAGGCAGCACCCGGCAAGGCCCAAGGGGTGTATGGCGTCCACAGAGGACGACCGGCGAGAGACAGGCAGTCTGGGCATCGGTGCACCAGGGTGGTGTCCAGATGGTCAGAGAAGGGCACAAAGAGTTTAGGGATGACCTGGCGCAGGAGGAGGGGAGGGCTGGGGCTTGAGACAAGCCTAGAGGGCAAGGAGGACTGGACAGGCAGAGGACACTGCAGGGGCAGAAGTCTGCTCCTGGAGTTTGGGAAGGGGGTGTGGGCAGCGGGCTAGAGGTCAGCGGGGCCAAAGTGTGGCCTGCGGCCTGTCTTGGCATTCTCTCCAGCTACATGTCCCCTCCCCAAAGCCAAGCCAATGCAGCAGCCATGGGAACGTCAGGAGATAGAGGGGGCTCAGCCGGGTCTTCCTTCCCCTGCCCCCGCCCCATCTCCTGGGTGGCCTGGAACCAAGGAGAAGCAGGTGGGAGCGTGGCTGTCCATGGGTCTGGCTGTGTTAGGTGTCAAGGTGTTGGTATGAGGACACATCTTTATCCACTGGCCTCTTGGAGGAAGTCTTTGCTGGATATTGTCTCCGGATGTCTCTCCCTGTGTATACACAGACCACCATGAGGCCATCTGTGTTCCGTGTCTGATATGTGAGCCAGCTTCTGCCTGTGCTGCACGCGGGGCTGTGTGTCAGTGTATCTAGAGTCTGGGGAGTTTGTACATTTGTGCCTGTGGTGGGGTCTGGGGCTTGGGTGTCCTTGGGTATATGTGTGATTGTGTGTGTGTGTGTGTGTGTGTGTGTGTGAGTGCTATATGTTGGTGTCCTGGGCTTCTATGTCTTTGACGTGTGGCTTGGTTAACAGGAGAGGTGTCAGAGTGTGTATGTGTGTGTGTGTCTGCATTTGCGGGTCTGTGGCTGGTGACTTGCCCTGTGTGTGTGTGTGTGTGTGTGTGTGTGTGTGTGTGTACACGTGTCAGCCTTTCTGTGCAATCGCCTTCTGCTGGTCCTGCCCCCCAGCTGAGTCTCTTTCCACACCTCAAGCCGTGTGCCACCGCTCAGCACAGGGAGCCCCCTGGATTCCACCTATCTACTTGGTGAGCACACTCAGCCTCGCATGTGGCTTCTGCTCTGGGGGACTCCACACAGCCTGTAAAGGTGGCCTAGCCCTCTTGGCCCTCTCTGGCTGGGAACAGAAGCCCATTTCTTGCCCAGACAGGGGCTTTCTGTGGGAGAAGGGCCCAGCCCAGAGCCTCCAGTGCAGACCTGGTGAGGCAGAGATGGGAACCTCTAGCCCCACTCCCGAGCTTGGGAAATCTCTGGGAAGGAGACCTGTGGCCTTCTAGCCCAGCCTCCCTCTGTTTTGTGTGCTTCCACCCCTCCCTTGATCTGCCAGCCTCTCTGAATGATCATGAAGGCCTTGAGCTGAGAAATTCTCTCCTCAGATCTCATGGTGCCCCTTAGTCCTGGCTACCCAGGACAGAGGAGCCCCAGAGGCAAACGCAGGCCCCATCCCTCATGAAAGCAGAGTCTCTCTCACATAAACTCCCTGGGCCTCCAGTCTTGTCTCTGTAACAGCGGGACTTCTTGTGCTGGCCTAAAGGGACTAAGGAGATATGTTAAGGGAGAATTTGGCCCAGCCTGGTACCTAGTGAGTGTGATAGCTGCTGTTACTGTCAGAGTCTCCCTCCTGCTCCCACCTGCCCATTCATTCATTCATTCAGAGGGACTGTGTGCCCGAGGATGGACCAGACCCTCACAGCTCTCACAGGACACAGATCAGGCCGGTGCCCTCTGGTCTCACCTCCCAGGACTCTCCACCTCTGTCCCTCCACTTCTTGCTTCCACCTGTCCCTGAGGACCTGTGAAGCATGAGGCTCTGAGAAGACCTCGTGGAAAACCCACGGGGTTCAGAGGACAGTAACTCCCAGGATGTGGGGTGAGCAGTGGATCCCAGCTCCCAGCTAGCTAGCCTTTCAAGCTGGCCAAATGCAGAATTATTTGATGTCTTGGAGAAGGGTCTGGCACCATGCGGCTCTCCCATCCAAGTCATTGTTGAAAGTAGGTTAAAAGTTTGTACCAAAATGGGAAGTTGATCCCTGGATGGCCTGCCAGACTGCTGTAACCCAATATATTTTACCCTTAAACCAGAAATGTGTTTGTTTAGAAGCAAGTCACTGGCAAAGGCCAAAACTGGAGGCATTTTCTCCTCTGCCCTGCCCGGGTGCCCTGTTCCCCCAAACCTCCTTACCCTTTGTGTCCAGATCCTCAGCCAGAGCCTGAGAAAGGGGCCTCCCTCCTCCTGGGCCCATGGCAACTGCAGGGAGGAAACATAACAATCCTCAGGGACCTACTGTGTCCCCATTCCCGTGCTAAGCATGCCCTGTTATTTAATTCTAGCAGCCATTTGCTGTGGCCTCATTTTAGAGAGGATAAAAGTGAGGGCAGAGATGGGACATGACTTGCCCAAGCTTGTGGTGGTCAGTGGCAGGGGCCCCAGTACAGACTTCTGTCTGTGCGACCTCACAGCCTTCGGCTGTGGGACAGTGTCCCACACTTCACATGTGAGATGGGGCCCTTGATCCTCCCCCAGGGCCCAGAGGGAGAGGACAGGCGTGCCCAGCACCAGCTGGCTCTGTCCTGGAGCTGCCCTGAATGACCTTGCTCAGCTCTTTCACAGACGCGGGAAAGGCTCAGAGAGGGCAGCCTGCAGAGGGGCGTGAGCCCAGCCCCGCAGATTCTGACGTCGGACCCACGCCCTACCCCTCCCCTGGCCAGAGCTTGAAGGGTCCCTGGGCTTGGCCTGGAAGGGAAGCTGGTGCCCCCTCCCCAGCTCTCGGGACGGCTCTGCTTGGCCTTTCATCTTCCGCTCTGGGTTCTGTGAGCTTCATGCAGCAGTAATGGATTGCAGTGGACTTTTTTCAATTAGGTTCTGATTTTCCCCTGCCTGTTGCTATAAAACTCCAGATGGTCTAGGGCTTCACGGTTCCTGGGGTATTTTCCCCGTTATTTGAATCTGCCTTTGTAACACGCCCCGCATGTGGGAACGGGGCCTTTCAAGGCTCTGGGCCTCAGATGGGCTTGCTCTTCTCTGCTCTGTCACCGCAGCTTTCCTTTGTGTGTGGCGCCTTCTCCTCTCAGAGGCGCTGGGAGGAAGGAGGGCACCCCCATCTCCCAGCATCAACTCTGCATCCAGGGCTGGGCCTGGTCTTGCCTGGGAGAGGAACCCCGGATGTGAGCCCAGTTGGAAATGGTGGTCATAGTTCCTGAGAACCAGCCTGACTTTGGAGCTTTATGTAGGGTCCCTGAGGCAGTGACCAGAGCAGTCAGGGACGTGTACAGGCAGACTAGCACATCCGCGAGGCCTGGGAGCCAGCCCAGGTCCACCACTTACCAGCTGTGTGACATCACTTCCAGCCAGTGACATCACTTTTCTGAGCCTCAGTTTCCACATCTGCAGAGTGGGGGCAAGAAGGAACCTCACCAGAAGAGTGCGTTGTCATGATTAAATGAAATGTCACACAAAGCACATCCAGCTCCTGGCTCCTGACAGGTGAATGAGAGGGCATCACCCAGTCTCTAATATAACTCTGAATTCACCCCAGTTTCATCTTAGTAGATATTTTAATGTTTATGCATTCTAAGTAAATAGAAAAACTTAATACTCATTCTTACATTTTTCTAGACTGTTCGATGTCTCTTCTTTTCCTTCTCTCCCCTCTGTATAGCGCTTTACCCACAGTAACCACCCTCTCTGTTGCCCGTGGCATATGAGCCTTTGCTTCTAGCCAGCTAAATCTGTTATGTTTGGTTAGTTCAAGTTCATTCTCAATAAGAGGTGCTCGGGTAATTCTCTGGGTGCCCGTGGTTGGCATCAGGGCCGTGGTCACAGGATACTGCATGTGCCCTGTGGTTCACAGAGAGCACCCTCCCGCCATGTGCCCAGGTGTGCCCACGTTATGCCCTATTTACAGATGAGGAATCTGAGCTCTAGCATGTGAAATGAACTTGCCCAAGGTCATCCAGTTGGGAAGTGTGGATTTGCACCCAGGCCACTTTGATGCTTGATGCTGAAATGCAGTGATGCAGGCGTGGAGGGGCAGATATCACCAAGCTGTCACTAGGGGCCAGGTCACACCAGCCAGAATGCTGGGGCGAGCATTTGTACTTGCTGAGACATGGGAGAGCCATGCAGGGTGTAACTGTGGGCAAGGGGAGACTCAGACACCCCTATCGGCTTAAGGCTTTGCATTAGGGTGTTAGGGGAGGGATGTCAGGAAGGCCCCACCCCATGGAAACATCATTATACCCTTGGCTCACCATAACATCACCTCATGCCATCCTCTTCAGGGAACCTGAGACCCAAAGCCTGGGATATATCTGTGCTCCAGCAAGACTCATTTTTCCATTCTTGCAGCATCTGTACCCCCACAAGACAACAGTGATGGGGTGCCTCTCCCTGCTGCTCTCCAAGCCCTCACACAGTCAGTCAATGCATGGGGCCCCTTCAAGCCATTCCCCCACAAAAGGCTGCCTCACTCCCTTTCGAGGTTACACAAAGGGTACTCCATGGGCTTGGCGTGAAAAGAGTTTTAGGGCCACACCAGTCAGTGACAAACACATCCACCAAGGGTTCTTTACTGCTGCAGTCAGCAGAACCTGACCTACACAGGTGTCCCCAGAGGGCAAGTCAGGAGCAACTACCACCAGCACGATAACAGTGATAACATTTATGTCCTGTGTGACATGCACAGATGCACGTTGCCCCACTGCCACAACTACTTTGTGAGTGGGCTCCTCATATCCCCATTTTTCAGAGAAAGAAACTGAGCCACAGAGAAGACATTGACTTGCTAGGATCACAGAGCCGCCTGCTTTCCAGGCTCCGACACACCCACAGTAGAGGGCCTCAAATGCCAGTCTAAGGGGCTGACTGGATGTCAGGAGGCACAGCGAGCCACGGAGGGTCCTGAGCATGGGTGACCTGGTTAGATTTACAGTTCAGAAAGAGACTCATAAAGCATTAAAATCGGAGGGGCCTTGGGGGCTGTCTGGTGAAGCTGCCAGCTATAAGGCAGCAGAGAGGGGCTCATGAGAAACTCAGATGCCCCAGCTCTAGGATTCCAGACCAGGCCCTTCCACCTCTGTGAGTCCTGCTGGCTTCTGGCTCCCCAAGGTACGATGAGGGCTTGGAGGTGAGCTCGGACAGCCCTGGGATAACTCCTCATCACAGGAGGTGCTGGGGCACCTGCTCCTCCAGACAGTTCCCTGCTCCCCAACCTGCTCCAGGCCCCAGGCCCAGGCTGACGCCCCTTAAATGCCCAAGCCAAGGGCTGGAGAGCACAGGGTGTGTTGAGAAAGTGAAGTCTGAAAATCAGGCGGGGGGAGGAAAGTGAGGGGTTAAGGCATAAGAATTGGGAACAGGACACTGGGGAGACTTGGGAGCCTGCCATGCCCAGTGGGACATCACACACACTCACACACACACACCCTTCCAACTGGGCAGAGGGGCAGCAAGCCCAGGAACTGCCATCCCGGGCAGAATGCCGCTCCACTGCTTACCTGTTCTGTGATCCCAAATGATGGCCACCATGTCGATATTGAGCAAGAACCTGGTACAAAGATAAGCACTTACTGTGCGGTTCTCACAGCCTCCGAGGCTGGTAGAACTCACCCAGTTTTATCAATGAGGAAACGGAGACTCAGAGAACCGAAGGCACTCATCTTGGATCATTCGCAAGTGGGGCAGTCAAGAAACAAGCCCTGGTTGTCCTGCCTCAGGGTTCATGTCTGGAGCTGCTCTGCTGGTTTTCCCAGAGCCTCAGCTCCTGGCAGGGGAGAGGAATGCTTACCCCAAGGGCTGTGGAGAGGATCTGAGACCTTGCTGGGGACAGTGCCAGGCCTAGCAGAGTGAACGCCCAGGTGCTGAACCCACGTACATTCCCCTCCTCTTCTCTCTGCCTCTGTTAGCCCATCTCTGGGGCTGTTAAAGGGTGAGGCTGCAGGGACCTCGGCAGGCACCTGTGAGCAGAGCCCGTATACCCTCAGAGCTGGGATGCTGGCCCTGATGGGGGCGTTGCTCTGCCAGGCGTATCTGCATCCTTGTCCCAGACCTGTCCTGCCCAGGCCGCCGCTGCTGCACCTGCTGCTACCTCTGATCCTACCTTGAGGGGTGGGACCCCCATCGTGGTGCCTCGGCCAGATGCTTGTTATTTACCCCAGCCTGGGACTCAGTTCTGAGAAGTTCCAGTGGGATGGGGGCGGGCAGGACGAGCCAGGCCAACATACACAGGCAAGACACGGGCACAGTGCACATATGCAGATGTGGGATACCTGGATGAGCACAAGGGAGGTACATGCACCCGTAGGCCCCAGAACCCTATTCTTAACACCACTAGATCATGTTTCTAACCCACCCTTTGCCCCATGAGTGAAATGACAGCCCTGCCCCCAGGGAACTCCCAAACCCTCACCCTGGAGGCCTGGAGAGAGGATAAGGGATGTACAGTGAAAACCTCAGCACAGCTCAGGGTGTGACCAAGGAGGAGCGGGAGGCTAATGATGGCTTCTCCAAGGAGCCAGTGCTGGGGCACCACGAGTAGATGGCTGAGTGAAGAAAGGAAAGGCGTTCCATTCCCAGGGAACAGCTCCAGCAGGCCTGGGGGCATTCAAGTTCCCAACCCATTTGGGGTCTGATCACTCCCGTTCGGCTACAGCCTAACACGTGGGGTGTATGCAGATGGGAGAGGTGTCTGACCGTGTTGGGAGACCTCGAACACCAAGCTGAAGATTCTATGAAAGATGTCTGAATTAAATTGTCAGCGAGTTGGAAGGGCAGGCATCCCAAGAGGGTGGCAGCCCCAACAAAGGCTGTGGGGGTGGGGGTAGCTGTGCTGAGACGGACAACTGGCCAGACGGGTGCACAGGCCCTGGTGGGGAGATGATGTACGCGTCTCCAGAGTCGGGCGGACCCTCCCAAAGTCAGGAACAGCACACAGCATGTGAGGAGTTTACTGCCCCCCACCTCAGACGTCCACCCTCCCAGCAAGGGCCGGAGAGGAACAAAGGGACCAGCTCGGGGCGGAGAAGCAGCCTGCCCTTCAGCTGCTCCACCTCACTGTGCGTGAACCTGGCCCAGGCCTTGCAGGGGGTGGGGGCGTGGCTTGTGGCCTATTTACTCCCCAAACAGGATTTCCTTCTGGTTTTGATGCATGGAAAAGGCATAACATCTGGGAATAGGAAGCAGAACAGCTTCTAAAACCCAGCTGCGGGCGCCTTGCCTTGGGCCAGCCCCAAGCAGAGCGCGGCCCGCAGTTGTGGCCGGGCCTTCACGGGACAGGCGCCGGGAGTGCCTGCCCAGACCAGCCGTTGTCTCTGAGGGAGACAGCTTTGACGAGAGAGATAGGACGTTCCTTGCTGAGTGTCTTGCAGGAACAAAGATTTGGCATTACCTGGCAGACCCCTGCTGCTGTGAGCCTCGGGTGGGGAGTCAAGAGGGGCCGGAGGTATGGAGGGCTGGGTGTTTAAATGCCAGGCCCA
>SJYQ01023113.1:436420-560902 GCA_006410935.1 Redunca redunca
TCCCCTAGTTTAATCCTAGTGACAGACCACAAGGTAGGGGCCTGTCCCCATTTTGCAAACGAGGAAACTGAGGCTCAGAGATGAAATCATTGACTGTCACATGGCTGGAAAGTGGGGGAGCTGGGATGCAACCCAGTCTGCCTGACTGCTAGTTCAGTGCCCCTTGCTGAAGAAGGGAGAAGAGCGGAGGGGATGAGGCAGGAAGGAAGAGCCCTGCCCCCAACCTGAGCCTGACCACTGCCCCCCCACCCCCACCTCAGACTTACCGTCTTGGGGATGGGGACATGGAGTGAAGAGGTATGCTAACAAACCCGTCTGCCTCCATCATCTTCTCATGCCCAGCCCCTGGGGCCTTTGGCACCTATCCCAGCCCCGAGAGGTACACATGGCAGCCCCAGCGACACCAGGCTCCTCTGCACCCCTCCCCCAGGCCTCCCTCCAGGCATCTCAGGGTCACCTACCCTGACTTACCCCCTTCCTCCCCTCTCCTTACTGCATTTCCTGGCCCCAGCCCCAAAGCAACAGGCCTCTGGCCCCTGCTTGGTGTGTGAACGGAGCTCCGAGGGCAGAGTCAGGGCAGGCCCAGAATGAGCCCGCAGGGTTATCTCAGTACTGCATCTCCCCAGAAGGTCCTGGTCAAGCCCAGCCCCCGCGCCAGGCCCATGGAGACACCGCAGTGGCCCCCCATGGCGAGGTTTCTTTCCCAGCACCCGAGGGCCCATGGGGTCAGCCCCATGCAGGCTGGGCCTTGTTTTCCAGAGGGGACCTGCTCATGTCCCCAGCTCCGCTCTGGCAGCAGAGAATGTGGGATTCTCTCCACGGGCAGGGAAGCAGTGGAACAGACTGGAGAGAGCCAGCCTGGGTTCTACTCCCAGCCTCCATCTGGTCCCAGAGGTCTGAGAACTGCCACCCAACCCCTCTGGGCTTCAAACACTCCTGCCTTACAGGAGAGGGAGGGGGGAATCAACTGAGGCTAGAGGTGTGGCGGCCAGACACGGGGTCTGCACAGCAAACTCGAGTCGCTGGCCTCCCTGTGACTTGCCGACTGAATGCCAACCAAATCCTGCCACATCCCAGACACTCCGTGTGCGGTTCGAGTCCTGACTGCCACAGACAGTCCTGCCCTGGCCTCGGTTTCCTAACAGGGAAGATGGGGGCGATAGTCTCTCCTTTGCCCACTTCCCTGGACCGTTCAGGGCTGCAGAAGAGAGGGGGCACCTTAGCAGAGGGGCATGGGCACTGCACTTCTGCAGGATCTTGGGCAAAGCATCAGCCTCAGTTTTCTCATCTGTAAAGTGGGGATGCTTTTCATGGCGTGGGTGTGAGGCTGAAAGAAGATCGCAGCTGGCCAGTGCTGAGCCAATGCCTGCACACTGTTGAGGGGCTTAGTATGTGAGGGGCTGTCTTGTGCACAGGTCGGGAGGGTGCTGTGAAGTGCTCGATGCTCACAGCACAGCCCTGAGTGTCCTGCTGTGAACGAGGCCTTGGAGCTGGTGCGGTGACTGCAGGCCTGGGGCTTGGCTGCTGCTTGGGACAGCCAGCCACAGGGTTTCCTGAGGGCTCCTGGGGGAGCTGGGCTGGAGGAATGTTCTACACACGTCAGGCCCTGGAAAAACAAACACAGAGATGGGCCTTGTGCCCTCTTTCCAGGCGAGGGCGCCTGCACACATGGAGCTCTGTTTGTTTGCTTTTTGACAAAAGCGCGTGGATTTGTATCAGTGTCCCTTGGGGACAGAGCCTGGGGCAGAGCAGGGCAGGGCCCTCGAGAGAAAGAGCGCACGCACGTGTGTGTGTGTGTGTGTGTGTGTGTGTGTGTGTGTTGGGGTGGGAATCAGGCCCAAGAAAGAAGGGCCCTGTGGTGTGTGGGTCTGTGTCTGTGTCTCTGAGTGGTTGTGTGGGGGCAGGTCTGAGGCCTGCCTTCCACCCCACCATACCTGCCTTTCAGCAAGGCCAGCCTCTCACTGCCCTGTCTCTCTCTCTTTTTGCTCTCCTCTGATTCTTTAACCTGGCAACTCTCCGTGGCAGCACCAAGGTATGGCCGTCTGTTTCTGCTCCCCACCCCCAACCCCATGCTGTCCAGCAGGGCTGGCTCACCTTGAGGTTTAGGGACAGTTCCAGTAGGCATGGCTGGTGGGGACATAGGCGTCATCTCTAAACGTCCCCCACCACTGTGTCCCCTGCAGTGGTTGGAGGTCAGAGGGTCCTGAGAAATCAGAGCTGCTGGATGTGTTCAGAAAGGGAGCCTTAGGGACTTGAAGCCCCAGTGGCAGCTGGAGTCCCTGAGCAAGGTCTCATGGAGGTTTGCTTCTACGGGGAGCTCAGAATTCAGTTAGAGCCACAGAGCCCCTGACCTGGGATGAATCAGAAGGGACCCTTCCTGGAAGAAGACCCAGCAGCGCAGGTGGACACTGCTACTGGTAGAAACTGGAGAAGTGGCAGTGGGAACCAGACTCAAGGAGAGGTTGGAGAGGAGGTGACGAGAGCTGGGTGTGCTGGGGTGGGAGGAGGGGTGAGGACTCAACCAGGGCTAAAGTCACAAAGGGCCTTCAGCACCCAGAGATGGGCTGTATCCGAGGGCACCAGGGAGCCATGGGGGTTAGAAGGTGAGAGCGTGGCCAGGCCTGTGAGAAAGGTCCTCTGGCTGTGAATGAGAGGAGAGACTGGAGGCGTAGAGAGCACACGGGGTCTGGATAGGAACCAGGGGAGGTGGTGGGCACCGACTTGTTCTAGAAGATGAATGGGGCTCCAAGGAAAAGGGACGTGAAGGGCACTGATGCCCAGCCTACCCGGGGCTACGCCTGAGACCCAGTACCCTCTGGTCTCCTGTGATTATTGGTTTGAGGACCTACAATTCTCATAGCCTGGGGACCAGTCTGGGGACTCTGGACCCACTGCAAGGTTGGTCAGTGCTCCGAGCCTGGCCTCCGCTCTCCAGCTTGGTCCATGTTTGTGTCCCATTGCCTTGTGCTGTGCCCCGCGCCTCTTCCTTTTCTTCCTCCCCCTCCGCAAGGCAACCACCTCACTCTACTCCTTGTTCACTTGCTGCTTCTCTGCAGCCGTGAGCCACAAAGGGTGTTCTTTTCTCAGAGCCGGTGTCAGAACTGGAAGAAGTCTTAGAACTTGGGGGGCCCCATCTTGCAGAGGAGAAAGTGAGAGTCCGAGAGAGGAGGCAACTTACCTGAGGTCCCAGGATGAGGGTAGAATGGAGACACAGACGCCTCCTTCACCACCAGGCCAGGCACCTTCCCCCGAACCGTGGCAGGCCTGAGTCAGACTCCTCCTGGCCTAGGACACAGGAAGGGATAGGACATGAGCCACACAAGGACGTACGCCTGGCGGGTGGCCCCCCACTCACCCCACCTCTGCCCTCTGATGTTACAGAAGCCGTATGCCTGCCAGATCCCTGGCTGCTCCAAGCGCTACACAGACCCCAGCTCCCTCCGCAAGCACGTGAAGGCCCATTCGGCCAAAGAGCAGCAAGTGCGTAAGAAGGTAAGAGGGCTCCGCTCCAGGCCCATCTCCACAGACAACTCCCCCTACCCTACCCAGCCTCCCGTCCAGCATCAAGACAGGTAAAGGTCATACTCCTTGCCTGCATCCAGCCTTCCACACCCAAGGGTGCTACTGTCCTCACCCCCCGTCTGCCTCCCGCCAGCCCAAGTGTCAAGATGGTCCGTGACTTACGGTGGTTTGTTTTCACAAGTTCAGTAGAAACCACACTTTGAAGTTTGATCTTCTCCGTGACTTAACAGTGGTTTGACTTCTGATGGTCCAGCTTACAATTCTTCAGCTTTACGATGGTACGATGGTATTTTCACAAGTTCAGTAGAAACCACACTTTGAAGTTTGATCTTCTCTCGGGCCTGTGATGGGCAGGATCTTCTCTTGTGATGCAGGGCAGCGGTAGCTGCTCGACCACAACGGTGAACAACTGATACACTCACAGCCATTCTGTTCCCAGACCACCATTCTGCTTTTCACTTCCAGTACAGTATTCTGAAAGTGAGCTACTCAGAAATGAGCTATTCTGGAAGTACATTACATGAGCTATTCGGCACTTTGTTTAAGACAGTTTTTGCCTGAGGTGATTTTGCCCACTGTAGTCTTGCATAAGTGTTCTGAGCACATTTAAGGTAGGAGAAGCTAAACTATGGTATTAGGTAGGTTCAGTTCAGTTCAGTCACTCAGTCATGTCCAGCTGTTTGCAACCCCATGGACTACAGCACGCCAGGCCTTCTTGTCTATCACCAACTTCCGGAGCTTGCTCAAACTCATGTCCTTCGAGTCAGTGATGCCATCCAAGCATCTCATCCTCTGTCATCCCCTTCTCCTCCTGCCTTCAGTCTTTTCCAGAATCAGGGTCTTTTCCAATGAGTCAGTTCTTTGCATCAGGTGGCCAAAGTATTGGAGTTTCAGCTTCAGGATCAGCCCTTCCAATGAATATTCAGGGCTGATTTCCTTTAGCATTGACTGGTTGGATCTCCTTGCAGTCCAAGGGACTCTCAAGAGTCTTCAACACCACAGTTCAAAAGCACCAATTCTTCGGTGCTCAACTTTCCTTATGGTCCAACTCTCACATCTATACATGACTACTGGAAAAACCATAGCTTTGACTAGATGGACCTTTGTTGGCAAGGTAATGGCTCTGCTTTTTAATATGCTGTCTAGGTTGGTCATAGCTTTTCTTCCAAGGAACAAGCATCTTTTAATTTCATGACTGCAGTTAACATCTGCAGTGATTTCGGAGCCCAAGAAAATAAAGTCTATCACTGTTTTCGTTGTTTCTGCATCTATTTGCCATGAAGTGATGAGACCGGATGCTACGATCTTCATTTTTTGAATGGTGAGTTCGGTAGGTTAGGTGTATTAAATGCAGTTTTGATTTTTTATATTTTCAGACCTTGATGGGTTTATGAAGCCATAACCTCATTATAAGTTGAGGAAGGTCTGTACTTCCTCACTCTCAGCCAGAAGACATTTATCCTCCTACCAGCTCCTCTCTCATCCATTTGCCCAGGGCTCGTTTATAAACATTTGATGTCCCCAGCATTCAGGAGGCAAAAATAAAAACCATAGTCCTTACCTTCAGTGGGGACCTGGCAGTGAGAGACAGACAAACGTGAAGGGATAAGTCGACACAATATGACAAAGACTGCAATAGATGTACGCAGAAAACAGTTGAAGAACCGGGAGAGGGCCTTGGCCTCTCCGGGGGAACTGGAGGGTCCCGGGAGAAGTGACATGGGGCTGGGGCTGGGGCTTGGGCAGTGGTGTGCAGGCTCCTGGCTCCTGGCACCGTGGCCTTGGGCACGTGTCTTAGTGCCTTTGTTCTTCCTGTCCTCAGTTGTCACATGGGGCATAGAGGACCTGCTTTTAAGGATTCTCACGAGGATTAAACAAGGAAATCTATCTCAAGGGCTTTTTGACCAGTACTTGACTCAAAGTAAAAGTTCCGAACAGAAATCAGGAGGTGTTGTCATTAAGTCTTAAAGAAGGCGTAAGCACTGGGCCTATGGAGATGGGGCCCCAGAGAGTGACAGGAGCTTGAAACCGTGTCTGAGGACCAGCCTCACACAGTCCCTGCCTGTCTCCGGGCTGAGCAGTGAGGCATGGAGGCCGTGGGGGTAGGGTGACAGGATGGCCCTGTGGAGGTGGCAGGGCTGTCCTGAGGATGGGGGTTCCATCGAGGGGTTGTAGGCAGAGATGGGACAGATCACCCTGAAAGGTGGCACTGGGGGCTGTGTAGAGAATGGGTCGAGGTGGTTAGAGGGAAATTTGAGACAAGGAGGCCACTGCTGGGGGCAAGAGAGACATGGGGGTGTGGGGGCTGATCTGGGATAGGGTGGGAGGGGAGGAAGAGGGACTGGGCTTGGTGACTGCTTGGCTGGGTTGGGGGCGCCTGGCAGGAGGAGCATCAGTGTCAGAGGTGGGGGAGCAGGATGCATGGATGGTGGTCTCCTCCACCAGGACAGAGAATCTGAGAAAGAAGCAGGCTTGCAGGAGAAAGCAGCGGGTTCTGTTTTGGACAGGTGTGCGAGCTGCTGCGGGACCCAGTGCAGCTGGAGGGACAGGACTGCATGGGGGCAGGACCTCACCTGGCTGGGTTTAAGCCACATCTCCCGAGGACCACCGGGGCCACAGGTGCTTGAGTGCCAGGGAGGGTGCGTCGGGGGGAGAGAAACACCAGAGGCCAGTCATCAATATGACAGAGGAGGACAGAGCGGGAAGAGCCCATTAACTTGTTTAGCAGGATTCAGGACAGCCCCTGTTCTCCAAGCAGTGTGCTCAGACCTGTGGATACAGTGTAAATAGGGCAGAAAAAGGCCCAGAGGCTGGAGAAGTCGACTGCTGTATAATCCAGGGGAAGGGATATGCAGAGATGGGGTGCTAGGAGCAAGCAGACCTCAGTGAAAGAAAATGGGGAGGGGACGGCTTGGCACGGGAGCCCCCGGAAGCTGTAGAGCAGAGGAGGAGCGTGGCCACAGCAAGCGCTCTCAGCTTGCAGGGAACACAGCACGACCACACTCACCCTGAGGAGGGAGGGATGAATCTGGTGCTTCACAGGCTGTATCTCATCTAGTCCTCACTATAATCAAGAAGTGGGAGATTCCTCCCCATTTTAGAGATGTGGAAACTGAGGCTCAAAGAGGTAACAACTCTGTCCAGGGTTGTGTGGTGTTGGAGGGACCGAGCCAGACCCATCTGCTTCCAGGGCACAAGCTCTCTGCGCTGCTTTCAGGTTGAGGAGCCTGGGCAGGGACAGGGAATGGCCCGGGCTCCACGCCAGGCAGGCTTCTGTCCCGAGCAGACTGATGCCCAAGGACCAGAATCCTGCCCTGGTTTTCCCAGGCCCCGTGCTTGGCTCGCACTGAGCCCCTGGGACCTGGGGCCGCAGATCTGCAAACTTCCCAACAATAAGCATCCATTAAAAGCCATCGGGGATGATGTATCTTTCTGTGTAAAGCGACCCTTGTATTATGACAGCTCCTTGGCAGCCCTGCTGCGTTTCAGAGAGAATTAGAAATGCTTTTCTTCCTTAATTCTCCTCTCCCGCTGCTCCTAATCCGATCGACATTGCGGTCTGCAAGAACATGCCTTGGCCCTCTTTTGCCAGAAACTTAATTTACATGGAAAACAGCTGCTAGGTCAGGGAGCCGAGAGCCCTTCGGGAGGCTAGGCATGCCTTCCCCGGGCCTGGGTGCTGGCCCGGCTGGCCTGGGAGGGTGGAAAAACCCTCGGGCTGACTCCCAGCTGCTGTGTGACTTGCAACGAAGCTCTTGCCTTCTCTGGGTTGGTTTTGTCCCAGTTAAAATGAGGATCTGGGCAAGTCAATCTTCAGGACTCTGATGATCAGTTTTGGGATTTCCCTGGGAGAAGGAACCTTTCCCATCCTAGTACACACCCCTCTCATCACTTGAGGACCCCTGTGCCCATCTGATCCCAACTGGAGATGTGAATGAAGATGTTCTGAGGGGTCAAGCTCAAGTCTATATTTCGGGATAGCTGAGGACGATTGGCCAAAGACTTGCCAGCCTCAGTGTGCTGTTAGCTGACACCCTCAAGGCCAGGTATCGACTCAGCGGGCCCACCGTCACGTGACTGTGGGGGACTCGGCCAGTGGAGTGAGCCAGCCCTTGACCCAATACCTTCAAGCACTATTCACACCTGTCCTCTCATCACCCCTCTCAGCAGCCTGGCCTGAGGGGTGATTATTGCTGCTTAGTCTG
Organism: Redunca redunca; assembly: GCA_006410935.1. NCBI lineage: Eukaryota > Metazoa > Chordata > Mammalia > Artiodactyla > Bovidae > Redunca > Redunca redunca. The sequence continues at coordinate 444,148 of SJYQ01023113.1, forward strand.
GCAGGGGCAGGGAGAGTCAGAGAGGGTATTTGTCCAGTGTCACACAAGGAGTAAGAAGACACGGAGCAGGATTTGGGTCCAGTCTTCTGTCCCCAGCCCTGGACTGTTTCTGCTGCATTTTGTGCCAGGAAGGAAGAGAGATGGGAGTCGGGAGGGCGGAGGGAGAGACACTTACTGCACATTCACTGTATCCTATTCCCCTAGTGCCAGTCAGCCCAGCCGTGGCCCAAGAACCTGCCCCAAAGACCTCCAGCCTCCTGGGAGGCCCGGCTGCTGCACTTTGATCCCCTCCTGGCATCTGTGCCAAAGCCACACCCCCAGCGGGGGCTCCCAGCTAGTGACGGAGCCTGGCAGGCCCTATAGGGATGTGAAGCAGGACCCCTTCCTGGGAGACTTGGGACCCCACGGATTTCCAGCAGACTTAGGCGCCATGAGGACTCCCTGGTCCCTGGGCTCCCAGTCTAGGAAGCTCCCACCAGCTTCCTCTCTCCCTCTTCTTCCTTCTGTCTGGTGGCTTTCCCAGCATGCCCAGCTCTCCCTCACTTATTAAAATCATTGCATGCTCGATCTCGCCTGAGCATCTGCTTCTCAGCCCTGAGCTAATGCCACTCTCACTGTGTCCGCAATTAGCTCCATTTGACAGCTGAGGAAACTGAGGGGCAGTGAAGGAGGGGTCCTTCCTGGAGCCACCGTCCTTCCTGCCCTGTCCCTTGCTGGTGGGCAGGTGGTCTCGTGCTAACCCCCTCTCTCCCTCTGCTCACTCCCCAGCTGCACACGGGCCCTGACGCTGAGGCTGACGTCCTGACCGAGTGTCTGGCCCTGCAGCAGCTCCACACGTCCACACAGCTGGCTGCCAGCGACGGGAAGGGTGGCCGCACCCTAGGCCAGGAACTTCTCCCAGGTAGGCAAGCGGGGAGGCAGGGCCGGGGGGTCCCTTTCTGCACCCAGCCCTGCAGGCAGACAGCCGTGCTCCGTGGGCAACAGGGGCCATGTGGACACGACCTGCTGGAGGCGCCCACTCCTTAGAACTTCATTGCCAGGCAGCTTATCTCCCCAAGTGTCTGTTCCTCCATACCCATTCCTCTGTGACTCACCATTGCCTGTGGGATGAAGCCCAGGCTCCTCCCAGGCCTCCTGGGGCCTAGGCATTCCTGATGGCCTCCTGCCCCAACCTTGGCACGTTGGATGCGGTTCCCTGAACACGCCAGGCCCCCTCTTGCCTGGGAACCACTGTACATACCTTGCCAGTCTCCACTCCCTCCACCTTCACTACGGCAGGTCCTGCACTTTCTTCAGAACCCACCTCAGGGTTCATGCCGGGGCCCCAACTTAAAGTCCCATGTACTCCCCACCACGATTCCTTGCTTCAGAAGAGAAAACCGGAGCTCTGAGAGGATGGGCAATTTGGCTGTAATTGCTTCCGGCTCATCATAAGATAGGGCCCCCCGAGACCTCTGGGACCCTGCCACCCATCCATCCAGATGCTCAGAGGCTCTGGTGCAGCTGAGGCAGCCTGTCTGCCCCTCCCAGCAGCCGCAGGCCATGGGGCAGGTCTCAGGCCCCGGCAGGAATTCCTGGCTTCTTGGGAACCCAGCCCAGCAAAGGGCAGTGTAGCCTGTGGATTCCAGCTGACAATTCCTGTGCTCTGCCCCTTTCCCCACCCCTCGAAGAAACCACAGTATCAGAGCAGAAAGCTTTTCCCATCCTCTGGGATTTCTTGAATTACCCCAACCATTTTAAACATTTTTTATTTTCTAGTTTTTTAAAATTCTTCCGCCTCAGCCTTAAAGTTGTAGCATATTTAAAACTCCATCAAAGCACTTACCAAAGAGCCTTCAGAAAAGAAGGTATTTCCCCTTTCTCTAGGTTGCCCTTCACAGGGTCTGTGCTCAGGACACCGCAGGAGGCCGGGTCCCTGGAGGAGGGACCATACCCACCTCCCTCCAACTAGGGGTCCCTTCTGCCATGGCTGCACCTCATAGGGTCAGAGTTGCTGAAATAGAGGGACCCTAGTAGAGAAGAGGCCCGAGAGATGACCCAGTCTAGGGATGAGGTTTGTGTCTCAAACGCCAGATGCCTGGGGCTGGAGCTCTGTGTTGAGAAGGCTTCTGAGGCTTAGCAGAAAAGAGGGCTGGGACTGGTTAGCAATGGCTGCCCTGGGACAGAGGGGAAGAGGTCCTATGGCTGCATCGTTTCTACCATGGGAGGACTCAGGAGACGGACTGGCCTAAGGTCATCCGGGAAGGTCAGCAACAGATCCCATTTGGAAGCCTGTTCTCCCAGGTACTAGCCCAGGGCTTATCCCGGGGAGAGCAGTCAGGACCAGTAACATCTCTTGAGCACCTTCTCAGGCTGGTCACTTTACAGCATCATTTCATCCAGTTCCGAGGGAGCCCATGCTGCAGATGAGAAACAGAGTCACTGAGGCAGCGTCGTGGATGGGAGGGGCACTGGGGTCACACCAAGCCCGCCCAGGCCTGCTCTAGCAGTGGGTCAGCAGCGTCTCCGCTGCTGGAGCCTGAGCTCCCCACCCCTCCCCAGCGATCTGCTGTGACAACAAATGTGACTGTGGATGTGATCACTTATATAAAACCAATGGGATGGAGAATTTTATCATTGTTATTGTTGCTCACGGTGAAGGAGAAGAGTAGCTGTTCACTCATCCATCTCGTGATAATGCAAAAGCCATCGATTATTGAATATGTGCCAGGAGCTGTTCTAGGGACTGCACATGTATGTGTTAACTAACATAATCCTCACGTCAGCCTCATAAAGTACATATTAGCATGCACTTTCTCTTCCAGACAAGGAAACTGAAGCCTTGCGAGCTTAAGCAACTTTTTGCTGAGGTTCCACAACTAGTAAATGGCAGAGGCCGATTTGAATCCAGGCCATTTGGCTCCAGGCCATGCCCTTAACAAGCTGTCTGCTGCCTTTGCCGTGGTGTGCGTGTGTGTGTGTGTGTGCGTGTGTGTGCGCGCGCGCACTCAGTCATGTCTGACTCTTGGCGACCCCACACAGTGTAACTCGCCAGGGTCCTCTGCTCCACCCTGTCATACTGAGCACCTATTGTGTTCCAGATTCTGTGCGGGTCCCTGCGCTCGAGCTGCTTCCAGCACAGCGGGGAGAATCGGGCCAGCCAGGCAAGCTCAGGAGTCCTGGGTCCCCCTGGAGCCATCAGGTTCTCCTGCAGACCCCACAGCGGATGCCTCAGGCACAGTTGGGAACAGATGTTAGGGCCAGAGGTTAAGCGCTCACGGCTGATGATTGATGACGCTGATTTACAGCCTGAAGTGGTGTGTTCTGGGGAGAGACCGATCGGGCCGGCCTGCTCCTTATGATAACGGTGGTTCCCTCCTTCCTGCCCACTGTCTGTCCTCATGTTCAACATGCCTGGTTCACACACTCAGTTGCCCACCATATATTTGCCCTCAGGGGGCTGGACAGGGAGGCACCTGGACTGGGGCCGGGCAAAGGCAGGGGAAAGTATGGACAGAAGAGTCCAGAGCAGAGGGGTGAGGTTAGGGAGCGGCTGGTGAGAGCGGCCTCCAGTCTTCGCTGTTTGACTATGTGAAGCTCCCCTGAGCTTGCCTCTCATCAGGAAGGACCAGCTCTCCTCACAGGAAACCCTCAGGAATTTACCTGGCAGGCCTCCTTCAAGCCGCCCCAGGTAACGAGATGGGCAGTGAGGACGTGAGAAGCATGAGGTCAGCACGGCTGAGGGGAAGGGAGCAGGATTTATCAGGATTCTAGGCCTTCTCAACTGTCGGGCCCCCAGATTGGTTCAGGATGGCGGGCGAGGAGGTGCTACGGAGAGTGGTGAGTGGGGCGAGGCAGGAGCAGCGCTGAGCCGGGTCCATCGGCAGAAGCCCCCCTCCCGCGCCTTCCTGACCAAGCTGGGAGGGGTGTGCGGCTGAGGGAGGAGGCAGATGGATGGGTGGGTAGTGGTGTCAATGGGAGTCGAGATCCCTGAGACAGGGGCCAGGAGGGACTGGGGCTGAGAGGCAGAGGGGCCCCAAGAGCCCATTCAGAGCCCGGGTCTCACAGCCTGGCAGTGAAGCCTGCGCCAGAGGCCCCTAGCCTGACGGGCCAGCGCCCGAGCCGGAGCCTAACTTTAAATGAACTTTCTCTTGGTGTCATTTGGGAGGACTGATTAGCTGCCCATTGCATGACTTTTGGCAAATTACTGAAGTTCTTAAGACTTCATCTTAAAATGAGATCATGTTATCTCCCCAGCTGACAGTTGTTGAGATGCTTAAACTTGATAGTGTCGGGAAAGACCTTGACGTATAGTATATTCTTAATGAATTGTTGTCAATAATAACGCGTTTATTGTAAGAGTAGAATTTCACCAAATATAACCCTTCCATTGAATGCCTATTGCTCTAACTCTAGGCCAGGGTTGCAGACTGCCTGGTCCGCAAACGGTGCTGTGCCGTAGTCCCCACTACTACTTATCACTATCCCCTGCCAGCCCACCCATTCTGCTGCCTGCTGTGCCACCTAAGGCTCTGACCTTGCAGTCCCTGCCCTTGTCCTGCTCAGTTCCTGGTAGTGGTTCCCTGACTCGCAGGCCTGGGATGTGCTAGCCTTGGAACCCCAACCACCTGAGAAAGGAAAAGTTCCCCCTTGACCCCACCCCTGAGAAGAGTGTGCTCTGTTCCCAGTGGTCCTCATGAGGTGCTGAGAGCATTGAGTGTGGATCCAGGATGACCCGAGTGGCACTCGGAATATAACAGCTGCGTACCCGATGCAGCCTCAGTGCAGCTCAGGGCCCGGTCCCCAGGTCCATAGAGTCCTCCCAGGGCATCGACTCGATGAACTGACTTCTGGGAAAATGATGTCAATTTCTATGAAAATCGGTAAACATGGCAGATCAGAGAGGGGGTGCAAAATTGGCCCCATGTTTTTCAGATAAAATAGGGAACATCAAAAAATTGCAACCTTTGCTGTGACCTCCTTAGGCTCCAGTCCCAGAGGAGGGGCTCGTTCTCCTCTCTAATTCAGGTTCCTTGTGAAGGTCTTTGGGAAGCGCTGGCCTTGGTCCCTACTCTCAGGCCCTCAGTGGGGTCCCTGGAGCAACGTGACACATGTTGACCCCCCTGCCCTGAGCAACACGTGTCCCCCATTTGATTCATTAGCCAACCTGTCTTCTTAACAAGGGAAAGACCTTTGGGAGTAAAAGGTGATAAAAGGTGGTCCCACTTGCAGGCGTCTCCCAGAGGTTTAGAATCTGACTCGAGAGTGGCTGACACCTGTGCTCGGTCGAGACCCTTGTATGTGTGCATCCTACACAACCGTCTGTGACATCCCTTTCCCCAGGTCTCCCAGGCCAACCTGCCATCCAGCCTGCACAGCCATCCTGTCTCTGGAACCCCTCACGGCAGACATCCAGGCTGTCCTCACACTCCTCTGGGGACGGGCAGTTCATTTTCTCCAAGGGTAACCTGTGACCCTACTGCAAATCTGCCTGTTAGAAGGAACAGCTAGGCCCAGAGCTCCAGTCTCCTCTCAAGCTTCCCTTCATCCCAGGTCTCTGTCTACTGGGGCTGCATGGAGCAAGCCCCTTCTTTCCCAGAACAGCTCCAGAGATTTGAGGCAGCTTACTCCATTCAAATCTGCCTCTGCCCCAGTGAATACACACACATTCACACACACACACACACTCTCTCTCTCTCTCTCTCTCTCTCACAGGGGCCGACCACCCCACACCTCTGACAGCCCCATGTCAGTCCACCTCTGCACTCAGCATGGACCTCAGCCCTGCACACAGCCCCTCGCTGTAGCATGAACAGAGCACAGTGGGGCCACTATCTCCCCCTGTCTGTGCTCCTGACCATCTAGGAATACAACACTGGTTTCCCTTCTTGTCTTTCTCCATAAGCAGGCATACAGTTCCTGGGGTGACCACAGCCATCTCTAGGGGCGGCCGAAGTCCAGTGATAATTGTTTGCTTCCCTGCAGGCATGTATCCTGGCTCCGTCACCCCCCATAATGGGCTGGCAGCAAGCATCCTGCCCTCTATGCATGATGTCCCTTCCAGGCACCACCCACTGGACGCCACCACCAGTTCTCACCACCATCTGTCCCCGCTGCCCACGGCTGAGAGCACCCGGGATGGGTATGTATAGCAAGCCAGTCCTCCTCTGGGAGAGCAGATGGGTACCTGCATGAGCGGCAGGTGAGGGCAGGCGTCCCACACACTAAATGGTTGTTACTGATAATGAAAGTAGCAGCACCTACTGTGTACTGTGCTCTGTACCAAATACTCACTGGGCACAATGTCCTCCTTGCCTCATAGGCATCCTAGCTGGTGGATGACATTATCACGGGGCTTCCTGGCACCTCACCTCGTGCCCCCTCTCCTCCCCAGTGGGGGTGGCCCCCGGAAGGTGCTGCATCCCCCCTACCCCTGACCCTGACCCAGACCCTCTGGGCTGGGCTGCTGGACCCAAGCCTTCTTGAGAGGCTCATCCTGACTTCTCTTTGGCTTGTACGTGTGTTTCATGAGCAAATTATTTGCCTCCACTGCCCACTCCATAGATGCCCACCTAGGCCTTGTCCCTACTTCTGGCCCTGCAGCCGTGACCACTGGCTGGGGCCGTCCAGAAAGCTTTACTGCAGGACCCCTGCAGGAAGGGGGCCTTTTCCTCCATTCAATGTGGTTCCCACTGTGGTCACTTAATTGTCTAGAAATGAAGAATGTATTAATTGTTGGCTTCAGCAATACGTGAACTGTGAACTTCCAGATGTTCAAGCTGGTTTTAGAAAAGGCAGAGGAACCAGAGATCAAATTGCCAACATCCGCTGGATCATCGAAAAAGCAAGAGAATTCCAGAAAAACATCTATTTCTGCTTTATTGACTATGCCAAAGCCTTTGACTGTGTGGATCACAATAAACTGTGGAAAATTCTGAAAGAGATGGGAATATCAGACCCCCTGACCTGCCCCTTGAGAAACCTATATGCAGGTCAGGAAGCAACAGTTAGAACTGGACATGGAACAAGAGACTGGTTCCAAATAGGAAAAGGAGTACATCAAGACTGTATATTGTCCCCCTGCTTATTTAACTTCTATGCAGAGTACATCATGATAAACGCTGGGCTGGAAGAAGCACAAGCTGGAATCAAGATTGCTGGGAGAAATATCAATAACCTCAGATATGCAGATGACACCACCCTTATGGCAGAAAGTGAAGAGGAACTAAAAAGCCTCCTGATGAAAGTGAAAGAGGAGAGTGAAAAAGTTGGCTTCAAGCTCACCATTCAGAAAATGAAGATCATGGCATCTGGTCCCATCACTTCGTGGGAAATAGATGGGGAAACAGTGTCAGACTTTATTTTGGGGCTCCAAAATCACTGCAGATGGTGATTGCAGCCATGAAATTAAAAGATGCTTACTCCTTGGAAGGAAAGTTATGACCAACCTAGATAGCATATTAAAAAGCAGAGACATTACTTTGCCAACAAAGGTCCGTCTAGTCAAGGCTATGGTTTTTCCTGTGGTCATGTATGGATTGTGAAGAAAGCTGAGTGCCGAAGAATTGATGCTTTTGAACTGTGGTGTTGGAGAAGACTCTTGAGAGTCCCTTGGACTGCAAGGAGGTCCAACCAGCCCATTCTAAATGAGATCAGTCCTGGGTGTTCATTGGAAGGACTGATGCTAAAGCTGAAACTCCAATACTTTGGCCACCTCGTGTGAAGAGTTGACTCTTTGGAAGAGACCCTGATGCTGGGAGGGATTGGGGGCAGGAGGAGAAGGGGACGACAGAGGATGAGATGGCTGGATGGCATCACCGACTCGGTGGACATGAATTTGAGTAAACTCCAGGAGTTGGTGATGGACAGGGAGGCCTAGCGTGCTGCGATTCATGGGGTCGCAAAGAGTCGGACACGACTGAGCGACTGAACTGAGCTGACTGAGGACTTGGGAAATCTTTTCCTTGCACATGAGTAGAGGGAAGCCTCACAGCCCTTCCCTCTACCCTTCCTGCTACTTTAGCTCATCACCAGCAGGACTGGAGCAAACTTGTCCCCCAAAGCCTGATCCCACCACCTTCCTCCTCCCCTGTCCTTCGTTCTCAAGGTCACAGCCTTGGCTTTGGCCTTGGCCTGCTTGTGCCCGGGGCCACTGGCCTGAGTTCATTACCCAGTTTGTTGTCCAGGGCTCCTCCTGCAACTCACTGTTCTTTCAGTGTCCAGTTACTGATGCCCTGGTATGGGGCCACTGATTCCCGCAGCCCTGGTGAAGCTCCCTGTGATAGACCTACAGGGATTTCCCACACTGGGCGAGTAGCCCTCTGGGAAGAAAGAAGAGGCTGTGGAAAGCCGGAGAAGAGCCCAGTGCATTGGGGGAATATGTCAGGGAGGGCTTCCTGGAGGTGATGCTAAGCGGGGCCTCCAAGGTTAAGTGGGAGTGGAGAGATTGGGAGGAAGGGCAGGTGTGGTGAGAGCTCAGTGTGTTCTGGAAGCTGGACCTTCATGTGGGGTGACAAGCTCAGGAGAGAGGTCACCAGGGCCAGATCACAAGGCCGGTGGCAGGACTTGTCTGCAAGGTGCTGAGCGTGAGCAAGTCAGGTTTGGGAATGAGAAGATACAGCCTGCAGTGTGGGGCTGGGCTGCAGTGCCCGAGTGGATGGCAGCCCAAGCCAGCACTGGTGAGAGGGAGGAGGGACCCCCAGCAGGTGAGAGTCCCATGGAAGGAGCAGGACTTGAGGACAGTCTGGCTGGGTGGGGAGAGGAGAGCTTGTCAGAGCTGAACCCGTGGAACCTGTGGGCATGCAGGGAGTGCCCCAGGTGTTCATGGAGCAGGGAAGTCTGGCTGTGCGTGCCGAAGAGCCACAAAGAGGCAGCCTGGTGGCGTACCAAGGGGAGCCCAGAAAATCAAGTCTTCCTGGAGCCTTAGATTCCTCTTCTGTGAAACAGGCATTAGCATACCCTTCTCTGTGGAAGTGGTGAGGGTCAAGTGCACACGCCTGATACTGTGTGTGTCAGCTGGTACAGGCTCCATGGACACCAACCTCCTGTCCCTCCCTCACCCACCCACCCACCTGCTCACCCACAGCCAGCCCCCAGACATCTCCAAGCAAAGACAAATAAACCACAGAGGCCTTTCCCCACTCGGGCCTGCGCACTCTGCTCCGCCTCATTCATCACCTGCCTGGTGCCTGTGTAAGTGCCCATCAAGAATTCCTGCAGTGAGAGGCAGAGTGATGACAAGATTGAGACGGGACCCCCAGCCTGCCCGGCCACCCGCGCCTGCGGGAGCGACAGGCAAGCCATCCCCACCAGCCAGGCGCCCAGGCTCCCCCGGGGCTGCCTGAGAGAAGGGCCCTCATGCCTGACACCAGGACCGGGCCCAGCTTGAATGGGTTTCTTTTTTCAGCCCCTGAGAAGAGGCGAGGAAGGGGGGAAAGCCTTCAGCCTCCCTTTCCTGCCAAAGTCAACAAGGAAGGCCACTCGCGGCTCCCTGGCGGTTTGCTGGGACGTTAAATAGCTTGACAGAATTATCTGATTCACTCAAAAATATGCTAAGAGGCCTGACTTCATGACCAAATTTATTTACCCTGGCTCAGAGAAGATGCCCAATAGGGTTTTTTTTTTTTTTTTCTCCCCGGCCATGTACGAGGTATGAAGCCTTCGTCTGCCAGGCCAGTGAGGTTTTTATTAATTTTTATAGGTTCCAATTGAAGCAAAAATATTTGATTTAGGGATCATTTGCATGACTCAGAAGAGGCGCTCCAGACGATCCTTTTTCCTTTAGAGTTCAGGTAGAGCAGCAGAACCTCAGCCTCCCCGGCCACTTTGGGGAGAGTCGTGTTCTGTTTAATTTCACTGGCTGTGAAGGTGGCAAATGTGAATTTATGGCAGGTTTGAGACAGGAAAAACAAACTTTGAAAATGCATGTTTTTTCCCCTTCAGATCTGGTTCTCCTTAAGTCTGCAGTGCTGTTAATCTCTGGATTTTGTAGTTGAGTGATTCAGAAACCCATTTGTTAGTATTTATCAGCTGTTTGCTGTGTGCCAGTCTTGGTGCTGAGCAGGGAGTGACTGAGAAAACCAGGCCTGGCCCTCCCCCACGGGGTCTCTCCCAACAGAGGGGATGGACAGGAAGTAGGGGAAAGGCTGGAGTGTGGGTGCCACGATGGGGTTGGCATAAGACAGGAGGGTACCACGCAGCAGGCTGGATGGAGGAGGAGCCACCCTCCTGGCCACGCCTGGGCTCAGCCTCAGCCCAGAGAACTGGTTTTGAGGACACCTGGCTTGTACACTGCCCTCCACAGTTTATAGAGCACAGTTGTAGACCCACTTGATGACCCTGTGAGAACAGGCTTAGAAATATTAATGATGGTGATAGTGGCAGTTAACCCATGGAGCCTGGAAGAGGATCATTTCGTTAACTTCAGGAAGCTGGCCTGTACCTCCCGATGCGGAAGCCCTCTTCTGCTGTCTTCAGCGCACTCACAGGGGTGTGCGTCCCAGACGGGGGAATGGTGACAATGCCGTGCCGTCACGGGGCAGTGACAGCAGGAGGCCCATGTTAGAGAGAGCAGATGGGGACCCTGCAGAGCTGCAGACGTGAAGACCACCGACCTCTCCCCAGATCTCCTTCCTCCGTTTTGAGAAAGACACTGATCTGTCATGCTTCCTCGCGTCTTAGAGGGTGGGCAGGGACAGCATGGCTAGCCTGGAGAGGCTACGTGGAGCTATCACAGTGAGTATATGCGGTATTCTAACATGAACAGTCCCGCATAGCCATTAATGCAAAGAAGAAAATAAAGACTCTGAACCTCCACACTGTCCGTCTTTCTGCAGTCATTGCACATAGTTCAGAGGCTGTGAGCCTTCAGCCCAGTCCCCCTGACCCCAAGGTCATTGTGGTTCGTGTGAGCAGACCTCAAGGGCTCAGGAAGGTGGCACAAGGAAGGGACCTGGTATCCAGGGATGTGCAGCTTGGCTAGACATCCTGCCGGGGCTCAGCTGGGTTCAGGGCTAACTGTGAGCCACTGTGGTCTTAGTTCAGAATGTGAGCGTCCTTCAGGCTCTGTACAAAGGGAGGTGGTGAGTCCCCCATCACAGGATGTATGCAACTGGAGGAGAGATGGCGAGAGATGTAGGCAGAAAATCCCTAAAAGTACACCACGCAAGAGACTAAAGGCCAACTTGGACAACAGGCCTAACTGCTAGTTTTCCTTCCCTTCATCTTCATGATAATGCTGATGATTCATGGAGTGGCTAAGAATGTTTCTGACATCATACCGGGTGCTGTGTCTACATTGCTTTATTTAATTTTGCCCTCACCAGAACCCATGAGGTCAGTGCTGTGTGTCTGGGACTAACTTGGACAACCTTTATGAACCTTGGCTGTCTCTCTTCTCTCCAGGTTGGGACCTGGCCTCCTCTCGCCCATGGTCAGTCCACTGAAGGGGCTTGGGCCACCCCCACTGCCACCATCCTCCCAGAGCCATTCTCCGGGGGGCCAGCCCTTTCCCACGCTCCCCAGCAAGCCGCCCTACCCGCCCTTTCAGAGCCCTCCACCCCAGCCTCTGCCCAGCCCTCAAGGTAAGCTCTGGCCGGGATGGAGGGGGCCCTTTCCAGATATACCCAGTGACTCCCGCTCGGGCTGCGTGAGAGGAAGGAGACACTGGCCCACGGGGTGGCAGTCAGGTACCTGGAATGATGGCTGGCACTGAGGGCCACACTGGGAGAAGGTGAGAGACAGGTGACCCGGTTTGCCTCACTGGGGGTCTCTTCCGGGAGCAAATTTGTCATGAGGGGTGGAGAAGAGTTCGTCCCATCCACCGGGCATCAAAGGAAGCATCATGGGGAGCAGCGGCTGGAGTGGGGATGGCTGGCTCTGTGTGAGTGATGGGGCATCTTAGAAGGGCAAGGAGGACCCAGAGTCCCTGCCCTCCAACTTCTGCCGGCAGGTGCAGCCAGGGGGCAGTGCTTTGCCCAGCTCGCTCCAGGGTAGGACCCCGGCACCTCCTCTGGCCTGGGGCTCTCTCCTCCCATTCATACCCACCAGGCCGACGGTCCAGTGTGGGAGGCTGAGCTGCACAGCGGGGACGGCCCCCTCCTCCCTCTCTGGGCGTTTTCCCTCTGAATGCAGCCCCTGCCGCCTCCCCCTGCAGGCTACCAGGGCAGCTTCCACTCCATCCAGAATTGCTTCCCCTATGGTGACTGCTACCGGTCGGCCGAGCAGGCAGCCAGTGGGGACGGACTGGCGGGGGAGGCCCATGGTTTCAACCCCCTGCGGCCCAATGGCTATCATGGCCTAAGCGCACCTTTACCTGCCCCAGGTAAGCCTCCCCTGCGAGCCTCCTTCCCACCCCTGTGCTGTGTGCTTTGCGCATGATGGGATGGAGAACCCAGGGAGAGGGGAGGACTGCACACAGCCCAGGTGGAATCGGGCCTAGACCACAGGGCCTGGTCGGAGGAAGACCATCAGAAGCGGCGTACAGAAATTCCCAGATCAGCCTCAGGGCTCAGATCCAGCTGGAAACTACAAGGACTGGGCAGGATGGGGGGCACCAGACAAAGGGGAGACTGGTACCCAGTCCCAAGGCCCTTTGGGCAGCTGTGGGCATGCAGCAGGGGGTGGAGGGATGGGCACCAAGGCACCTGTGGGTCATCTGCGTGTGAGCCTGTGTGTCCCTGCTCACACACACATGCTCCCAGGTCTGCACATGTCTTCCTCCTGCACGTGTTTGTGGGGTGAGTCTGTGTGGGCACGTGTATGCATGTGCGTGTAGGGTCAGCATGGGGGCTTCCTGGCAGTGTGAGCCCCCTGTGTGTGCACGTAAGGAACTCCCTGGCACGTGTGCTCCACATCGCTTGTGCTGACATTCACACCCTGTCTGTGCACACGTGTCCTCTTCCTGTGATCCCTTCTTTGTGTGTGTGCACACGTGTGTGCATGGTTGTGTATTAGCAAGTTTGGGCCATTTTGTATGAAGGTGCTTGTGTGCAGGTGTGTGGCTGTGTGTTCAAGTACAGTATACTGTGAGTGGACACGTGTCACACACATGCACCAGAGGCAGGTGTGAACCTCATCAAGGGTGTATTGGGGGTGGGCGGGAGCGGGGGAACACAGACGGGTATGTTCTATTTGCTCACACGTGGATTGGTGTGAGTTCTCCAGCCTGGACCCTGTCCCCCACATCCACAGGCTATGAGGCCCTGGCCGAGGCCCCGTGTCCCACCATGCTGCCACCACAGTCATCTGAGGACGTCGTGTCCAGCGGCCCCGAGGACTGCGGCTTCTTCCCTAATGGGGCTTTTGACCACTGCCTGAGTCACATCCCCTCCATCTACACAGACACCTGAATGCCGCCCACACCTGCCCGCCCTCCACCGCCGATGCTACCCTGCCCACCTGCTGGCTGTTCCCACTTTCAGGGCAGCCAGCCAGAGCAGCCAGGCCACTGCCCCCCAGAACGCAGCCGGATCTGGCCACAAGTGAGCCTCTAAGCCCCAGCCAGGCGCTCAGAGGTGCCTGTCAGGATCCGTGACCTGTGACATCCCTTGACTGTGTCTTGCCTCTTGTCTCCCCAATGGTTTTGAAATCACAGACCTCGTGTATATAAATTGTACAGAACTTGTTTTCCACTCCCCTGCCAGTTTTATATTTTTGGTTTTACAAGAAAAGCATTAAAAACTGGAAATGGGACTTGGGGGCTGCTTTGTGATTCAGCCTAGAGGCCGAGACCAGGAGAGTGGTGGAGGAGGGCGTAACGGGGCAGGGTGTGGAGCCCCGCTTGGTCCCTGGCTTCCGTCGGTGGGAACCCTGTCACATGGTCCCGCCACGTGCTGTGGGCCTTACGGACACCAGCACTGGTCCCAGGACGTCAATGAAAGGCAAAAGCTCTTGCCCGCTGGCAGGCAAGCAGACCAAGGCTGGGACTGAAATTGGAATTCCAATATGACCCAGACCTTTGCTCTCTGCACTGACTCCTCGGTTGGTGGAAAAACACACTTCACTTCTGAAGCTGGCTTTGGGTAAACAGGCGAGGCCTTCCAGGGACAGAGCCCGGACAGCCTCGGCAGGCAAGGGGCAGAGAGGCAGGGCCCCTGAAGACGGAAGTACGGAGAACCTCCTTTGTACGCAGAGCCCCGCACACCCTGAGTAGCTCGGCAGGATGGGGAGAGGAGACCACCTCTGAGCACACCAAGGTTCCCTTCCCACAAGGCTGCTGCCTTCCCCTGCCTGCCTCCCTCCCTCCCACAGCCCAGGCCTGTGCAGGTGCCTGAATAGTGTCCTGTGTCTCACCACGTCACCCTGGAGGTCACCTGGTTTAAAAAAAATCCTCAAGGAAAATTTTTGCCTTGTCACTGCTGAAGTGAAGTGAAGCAAAGGAGGTCATGTTTGCTGAGCACCCACTGTGTGCAGGGCGCTCCTCCACCCCACACCACCCGTGCTCTGGGAAACAGCCCTGTGGGGGGTCTTTCTATCCCAGTTTAGGTGAGAGGGGCAGCTGGGATCTAAACCCAGGTCAAAAGGACGCCATCCTTCCGTACTGCATGGTTAGTTTAGGCAAAGCAAGATGCAAAGATCCAGTCAACCTCTTCTTTATTAAGAAGAGAGGAAACTAGGATTCAGAGGGGCCACCCAACCAAGTGGGGCAGAACCTGTGATGCGTGGCCGATCCCGCCCCATAATCTATGAGGGCTTGTGACGGCTGCTCTGCGCCAGCCTGCGTGTGCTTCCTGGGTCGGCTCATTGACACCCGATGGACACTCTGCCTGTGCTTGTCCAGGCCCGACCTATCTCTGGGGCTCCCTTGCCACTGGCTCCTGGCTGTCCGCACCCCATGAGGAGCCTAGCATGGCAGGGACGGGGAGGGTGTGCCCCTGAGACCAGTGTCTTCCTGTGAAGGTCAAGGGCCTTCTCACATGGCCCACGTTCTCCCCTTCAGTCAAGGGCTGGCGCTGGAATCAGTCCCACTCTTAGGGAAGTCAGGACACTGCACTGTCCTGACTTGTTTGCCTGACAGCCGACTCACAGCCTCGTGTGTCATCCCTCCGTTGAACCCTCCTCAGCTGCCCCAGACTGCAAGGGCCATGTGTTTCCTGCCACAGCCAGACTGACCGTTCCTCCCATTTTACAGATGCAGAGACTGAGGGACGGTGAAGTCAAGTCACTTGTCCTCACAGTAAAGCCAGCAGACGTTGAGCTGGGATCCAGACCCAGGCATCAGGCCCCAGACCACATGCTGTCACCCCTCTGACCCCTCGAAGACTTAGGGTGACCTGGCCCCCACCTCCTCTCCTGGCCTTAGCCTCCCAGAGGGCAGGCCAGTCCAAGCCCCACACGGGGAGCAATGGGCCCGATGTCACTCATCACATTGGCATGTGTGATGGGGACCCAGGGCTCCTGACTCCCACCCAGGCTCTCCTTGTCCCCCCGTCCCATCCCCCACTGGGTTTGTGGAACTAATTAGGTCGTGGCAAAAGGGATGCTCAGGAATCAATACTGCTTGTCATTGTGAGCACTTAATCCACTCCAGATAAGCAGAATTAAACTGTATGATGAGAACATATTTCTATTAATAATGAAAAGGGCCGAGCCGTGAGCGGGAGAACACACAGGGAGCTGGCAGTTGGATCCCATTTAATTTCAGAGAGAGAGAGGGAGAAAAGGAGACAAAGGCAGGGGAAACAAAGGGCAGAGAGAGCNATGGTTGTCACGAGCCAGGCACTATCAGTGCTTTATGCGTGCCGTCTGTTTAATCTCCACACAGCCCTGCCGGGAAGCTCCTATTGTCATCTCCATTTTACAGATAAGAAGACTAAGGCCAGAGTGATGAAGCCACTTGCCCAGGATCACATGGCCAAGCCAGATTTTGAACTCATGTCCTTGCTGTCCCCAGACTCCTGGAGTGAATGGCACATGCCAAGCTGAGATGAAATCCCAAGTTTGGAAGTCAACCCCAGTTTACCTCCTGCCTCTGCCACCACATGTTTCACACCTGAGGCCTCCGTTTCCTCATTTGGAGAATGGGAACGACACTCCGAGCCCTCTTGGCTCCTGGAGAATCAAGAGCTCTAGCGGGGGACTTCCCTGGTGGGCCAGTGGCTAAGAATCCATCTGCCAATACAGGGACACGGGTTCGATCTCCGGTCTGGGAAGCCCCCACATGCCGTGGAGCAGCTGAGCCCACGCGCCACAGCTGCTGAGGCCTGGGCGCCCTAGGGTCTGTGCTCCGGCACCGGAGGAGTCCCCGCAGTGAGACGCCCACACGGCAGCAGAGCAGCCCCGCTTGCTGCAGTTACGGAAAGCGCACACACAGCAGTGAAGACCCAGTGCAGCCAAAAAAACACAAATAAATAAAAATTTTTTTTAAAAAAAAAGAGCTCTAAGGGAACCGGAGATCAGCTTGGCAACTGGGAAGGCCTGTGCCCGGGCAAGCCGGCGCTTTCACGGAAGCTTGGCAGTCTGCCTTCCCCCAAGCGTTCCTCCGGGTCAGCTGTGCCTCCACACCAGACGGTGAGCAACCTGAGTCAGGGTCCAGGGGAGGGGTGGGGATGAGCCCCCAGAGGGGACGTGGGTGGCTGTCTCCTGCTAGAAAGCAAAGGAGGGGGAGAGGGTGGCCCAGGGTGAGGTCATAAGTCCTGCGCCGGGCGGGCTGCCAGGAGCAGAGGCTCCCCAGGGCCTGGACGCCGTCCCTCCCCGGCAGGCGCTGAGTGTTGTGCCGCCGTCTCCATGGAGCCCAGCTTTACAAGGTGCCTCCATGCCCCAGAGAGGCCTGGAACATGGCTGGCACCAGTGCTCTGCTTTCATTGATGGAGAAACTGAGGCTTGGGGAGCTCATGGCTCCCTAAAGATGGTGAGGCCTGGAGCGCCGATCTTGTGTCCTCAGAGCCGCTCAGAATGGGCCCTGGGCAGGTCGCCTCACTGAGTCTGGGCTTCTACTCCTTAAAACGGGACAATGGCCCTCCCTTCATGGACGGATTACATGAGGTGATATTTGTCACACAGTAGGATCTCAGGAAATGTAACTTTTTGTCCGTTTGAGGACTGCCCGTTTAGATAAATACCCTGAGTATTCGCCTCATAACTCTAAGGGTCACAATACAAGTGGGAAACTGAGGTCCAGGAATTGGTCTGACTTGGCAGGGAACACGTGGTAACGTGGTGGTGGATCTGGCTGCAGGACTCTAGAGACGATCTCTCATCACCCCATGCTGTCTTGGGCAGAATCCTCACCAGTCAGAACACCCCAGCCTCTCTACAGGGCCTGGGACTTCCATTCAGCTTTTGGCTGTACAGCCTCAGACAAGTCACATGCTCTGTCTGAGCCTCAGTGTCCTCCACTGAAAAATGGAAAACCATGACTCCACTGAGGTGAGGAAGACTTAAGAAATCAGATGTGGCAGTATTTGGTGACTGTGAAAAGCTACAGTGGTGGAGGGGAGGGGAAGCTTCCGATCTATCAGTTCAGCAGTTGAGTAATTCATTTATATCACTTGTTCTAAAGAGAGTTTGAAGCTGCACCAAGTTGTCATACATCCATCCCAGAAGGTAGGCCCACCCCCAATATGACCTACCTTCCCATTGCTTGCAAATGTCTCTTTTCTTAATTTCTCTCTGTGCATTTAATGTGCTCTTAAAATAGACTTTCCTCCATGGAGCCCTCCTGATGGCCACTGAACATGAGCCCAGGAACAAGCACTGCTTTTAGCATCTCCCTGGGTAGGTTGATGATTGAGTACAGAAATCTAGCCATTGCCAGAAGCAGAGATAAAGTGCACCCTTGCCAGCTGATGGGCCTGGCTGCCCAAAGACAAGGCCATCCCTCCAAGGTCAAGGCATCTGCTACAGTCCAGGCTGCCACTACCCACCCACAGGCCAAGAAAGAGCCTACCTTGGTCTCCCCAACTTTCAGGCCTTGCTCATGACAACAGGAGTTTTTGGAGCCCATTCACTCTTCAAACAACCTAGAGAGAAGTAATCCAAGCTCAGAGCACCAGACCAGGGCTACCGGACCCTAAGGTCACTCCTCTTCCTCTGAGTCCCGCTTCCCTCAATTTGGCCTTCGCTGTTTTGTCCACAGTGCAGGGCAGGGTGAATGCTCAGCAGCCCACGTGACAGCACATGCCCTGGATGAGCTCATGGGGTCACAGGGTCAGAGCCAGGAGAGACCACGGGAAGTGGGGCCTGCCTAGGTCACTCTGCAAGGGGGAGAGGGGTGGAGGCTGGCTGCACAGGCTTGCTAACTGCCAGCCAGGGCTCTGGGATACGCACAGCCCCTCCAAGCTGGTCAGTGTTTCCATGATCTTTCTCTTGGGGCATCTCATCCCCCAGTGACAGGGGGTTCCTCGAGGCCAGGTCATTCAAGTCTTCCTTCCACGTGAGGGGCACTCAGTGTGTCACACAGCACGGATGCCCACTGCGGCTGGAGACTCACCCCTGCGGCTCTCAGGCCCCCCTGTGGGCGATGGCCCCAACTTTCGAATCCCAAAGCTTCAAGGTTTTTCTGTCATCAAGGCCCAGAGTTTCACCCTGACCATCTCAGATGGGTGTGAAGGGAAACCAGTCCAACCTCCATTTTATAGGTAGGGGCGAGCAGGGACTTGTCACCGAGTGCAGAACCCGCGCCAGGACACTTCTGTCACAACTTCTTTTCCTCAAGAGTCAGCCCAGAGAGACTTCAGAGTCAGCTGTTTCTCATTTTCCCTCTTGAGTCCCTTGGCTCATGCTGATCAATTCATCAAACTGTCTCCAAGTCTTCTCTGAACTGGGCACAGGGAAGTGAGATTACTCAGCCTGGTCCTAACCTTGGACGGCCTCAAAGTCCGGGGCAGGAAGAGTGGGGGTGGGAGTCAGACTCATAAAAAGCCCCCAGGAGAGCCCCTGTCCTGTGTGTGAACGCTGCTGTGCTCACACACTCCCCCGACAGACGCTCACTATCACCGAGGCAGCCTCTTTCATCTTTGTTCAGCTCTGACTGTGAGAAAACCCTTCCCTCAATGTTCTGGAAACATTATGTAGTGAATAAGGCAGAATATGTGGTGTGAAAATAATTTTCAAAAAATGTACTTATGTCTAGAAGGATGTACCTCCAAAGGTAAAGAGTGGTTTGTCTTTGGGAGATGAAGTTGGTGGAATTTATTGCTTCTTCATGCTTATTCCTAGTTTCTAAATTTCCTCCAACCCTTTTCAGACTTTGTTGCCTAACCTGTAAAACAGGGCTAAAAGTCTCTACCTTACTTGTAGATATGTAAAAGGGATAAGATATATGAAAATGCTAGATGCACAGTAAGCATTTAATAAATGACACCTATTGTAAAAATAAAAAAATAAATGATACCTTCCTGGAGGCTCAGATGGTAAAGCGTCTGCCTATAATGCAGGAGACCCGGGTCCGATCCCTGGGTCAGAAAGATCCCCTGGAGAAGGAAACGGCAACCCACTCCAGTACTCTTGCCTGGAAAATCCCATGGACAGAGGAGCCTGGTAGGCTACAGTTCATGGGTCACAAAGAGTTGGACACGACCGAGTGACTTCACTCTCCCTTTTCATTGCAAATACTAATTACAGAATGCTCAAATCCAAAAAGGGCTAAAGAAGACCTTAGCAAATTTAAATCCCAATCCTTTCATTTTTAAAAAGTATAAATATTTATTTATTTGGCTGCACTGGGTCTTAGTTGTGGCACATGGGATCTTCAGTCGTGGCTTGAGGTATCCTGACCAGCACCCTGCACCGGGAGCTCGGAGTCTTAGCCACTCGATCACCAGGGAAGTCCTCCAATCCTCTTATTTTAAAGGTAGGGAGACAGAGGCTTGGAACTGTTGTCTGGGGAGAAGAGAAGGAGGAGAGTGACCAGCTGACAAAGCCTGAGATGCGGCTTGTATGTTCCTTCCTGGGACCAAGCAGGAGTCGCTGTTCTAATGAAGATGTTTTAAAAAGTCTGTCCAAAATGGATTATAGAAAAAAATGTTCAATGTCACTAGAGATAAAGAGGGACATTTTATAGTGATTAAAAAGTTAATCCATCAAAAAAATATAGCAATTATAAATATTTCCCCTAATGACAGAGCCCAAAACATATGAAGCAAAAACTGGAAGAATGGGTGGGAGAAACAGACAATTCATCAGTAGTAGCTGGAGACTTTAATGCCTCCGCTTTCCATAGGGATAGAACAACGAGGCAGAAGATCAACAAGGAAATGGAAAAGTTGAACAATACTGCTGCTGCTGCTGCTGCTAAGTCGCTTCAGTCGTGTCCAACTCTGCGCGAAACCTAACAAACATCTATAGAATGTTAGATGTTTTAGTCAGGGCAGTTGGACAAAGAAATCAAATAAAAGGTATCCAATTTGGAAAACAAAAAGTGAAAGTGTATTTGCAGATGACATGATCTTGTATGTAGAAAGTCCTAAGAAATCCACAATAAAACTATTAGAGCTAATAAATGAATCCCAAGGTTGCAGGATGCAAGATCAATACACAAAAATTAATTGAATTTCTACCCATCTGCAATAAACAATCCAAAATGAAATTAAGAAAAATTCTACTTACAATAACACTAAAAAGAATAAAACACTTAGTAAGAAAATGAACAAAAGCACAAAACCTGTACTCTGAAAACTATAAAACATTGTAGAAAGAAATGAAAGATGACTTCAATAAATGGAGAGGTATCCTATGTTTTCAGAAGACTTAATAATGTCAGGATGGCAATACTCCCTAGATTGATCTACAGATCCAATACAATCACTATCAGAATCCCACTGGATTCTTTCCAGAAATTGACAATCTGATCTAAACACTCATATAGAAATTCAAGGAACCCAGGACAGCCAAAACACTCTTGAAAAAAGAAGAACAAAGCTGGAGGACTCACACTCGCCAATTTCAAGACTTATTAAAAGCTATAGTAATTGAGACACCCTGCTACCGGCATAATGACGGACGTGTAGACCAATGAAATAGAACTGGGGGTTCAGAAACAGTGCTTCACATTTTGTGGTCAACTGATCTCAGACAAGGATGACAGAACAATTAAATGGGGAAAGAAAAGTCTTTTCAACAAAGGGCTCTGGGACAACTGGATATTCACATGCAAAAGAATAAAGTTAGACCCCTACCTCACATCATATTCAAAAATTAACTTAAAATGAGTCAAAGGCCTAAATGAAAGAGTTAAGACTATAAAACTGGGAAAAATAGGGATAAATTGTCATGACTTTGGATTAAGCACAAGCATCAACAACCACAAAGATAATCTGAATGCCACTAAAATGAAAAACATTTGTGCTTTAAAGGATACCATCAAGAAAGGGAAGACAATTCATAGAATGGGAGCAAATATTTGCAAATCATATATTTGCAATGTATTCAATGTATCTAGAATACATAAAGAACGTTTACAACTCAATAATAAAAAGATAAATTACTTTTTAAATGGGCAAAAAAGGAACTTCTCATTGGTCCAGTGGTTAAGACTCCACATGTTCAATGCTGGGGATGAAGTTTCAATCACTGGCTGCGGAATTAAGATTCCACATGCTGTGCAGATGAAAAATAAAAATAAAACTGTGATGATGATTGCACATATTTACAAATACACTGAAATATTTAAAATGCACACTTAATGACATCACCTACAATATGTGTAATATACATCTCAATAAAGCTGTTAGGATAAAAATAAATAATTAAAATGGACAAAAGATCTGAAACAACATTGCTCCAAAGATTTGCAAATGGCCTAAAGCACATGAAAAGATGCTCAACATCACTGGCCCCAGATAAATACAAATTAAAACCACAATGGAAAACCACTTCACACCCACTAGGATGCCTGTCATCAAAAAGTCAGATAATAACACATGTTGGTGAGGATACAAACAAATCAGAACCCTCATACAATGCTGATGGGAATGTAATAGGGCAGCTGCTGTGGAAAACAGTCTGGCAAGCCCTTGAATAGTTAAACATAGTGTTACCATATGACCCCCAGTGCTTGGCTCACCCCACTCTATTCTTAGATAGAATAAAAATCCGAGAGAAATTAACTCATATCCACAAAAAATCTTGTACATGAATGTTTTGGGTTTATAGTAGCATTATTTATAATAGCCCCTGAAACAATCCAAATGTCCACGACTGATGAATAGATAAACAAAATATGTTATATACATATACTGGAATATTACTCATCCCTAAAAAGGAATAAAGTATTAATACTGCCACAACATAGGCAAACCTTGAAAACATTATGCTAAATGAAAAAAGACAGTCACAAAAGACTGTGTATTGTATGACTGCTTTTATCTGAAATGTCTAGAATAAGAAAATTCATAGAAACAGAAAATAGATGAGTGTTCATCCAGGAATAAGAGCTTGAGGGGGAAGGGGAAGTAACTGCTGATGGTTATAAAGTTTCTTAGCAGGGGTGATAAAAATGTTCCAAAATTGATTATAATGATGGCTACACAACTCTGTGAACATGCTAAAAACCAATGACTTGTACACTTTAAATGGGTGAAGTGTATGGCATGTAAATTATATCTCAATAAAGCCATTATTTTTGAAAAAGAGAGAGCCTGTGTGCAGAATGTGTTCTTCTAAGCCTCTTGATGATAGAATCCATGGAGACTAATTAAGCGGCTGTCTTGGCAGCAGCACCAAATGACCGATCTACCATTTTTCCTCCTGGCACTGCATTTCTCATCAGAACTCAACCCTGCCCCTTGCTTGGTCAGCTGTCTCACCTTCAGAGACAGAAAACTAACAGGTGAATTCTTAATTATAAAAACAACAACCCACCTCGAGGAAAAAAAAAGAACGACAGGGAAGCATGTGCATCCCAGGTTCGTGCTACAGCAAACCTTTTATACAAACCAGAAGAATTAAAGGCAAGGGTTGGTCTCTAAAGAAACTGCAAAGAAACACCGGGGAGAACATGCTCTTACAGACACAAGGGCTGATAGGTGAGTTGGGGCCTTTTACAGTTGCGCTGGGAGCCTGGGTAGTCTTTGTTCTAACAGGCAAGCTTTCTGGCAACTCTTTTGTTCCTTCTCCAGGGGAACAGCCCATGCAAAGGTGTGGAAGGGGGAGAGAGACAGTGGGGTGAGCCAAGCACTAGGGGGGCATTGAGGCCGATGCAGCGGGCAGCAGTGGGGAGCGAGGAAGGCCAGAGAGATCAGTGTGCACAAACCATGCAGGGCTCTCAGTCCAGCTGAGGAGTTTGGATGGTCTTGCTGGGTGACCGCAGGTGAGTCACTGACATCCCTGAGCCCAGCTGCATATTGTAAGTGCCCTCAGAGAGTGATAGAAAGAATCCCATGAGATAACATATTGTAACAAAACTTCCATATGTACAAGCTGGATTTATAAAAGGCAGGGGAACCTGAGATCAAATTGCCAACATCCCATTGGATCATAGAAAAGCAAGAGAGTTGCAGAAAAACATCTACTTCTGCTTCATTGACTATGCTAAAGCCTTTGACGGTGTGGATCACAGCAAACTGTGGAAAATTCTTTTCTTTTTTTTGTTATTCTTTTTTTTAAAATATAAATTTATTTAATTGGAGGCTAATTACTTAAAAAGATGAATACCAGACCACCTTACCTGCTTCCTGAGAAACCCATATGCAGGTCAAGAAGCAACAGAACTGGACATGGAACAATGGACTGGTTGAAAATTGGGAAAGGAGTACGTCAAGGCTGTATATCATCACTCTGCTTATTTAACTTCTATACAGAGTACATCATGCGAAATGCCAGGCTGGATGAATCACAAGCTGTAATCAAGATTGCGAGGAGAAATATCAACAACCTCAGATATGCATGATACCACTCTAATGGCAGAAAGTGAAGAAGAACTAAAGGGCCTCTTGATGAGGGTGAAAGAGGATAGTGAAAAAACTGGCTTAAAACTCAGCATAAAAAAAAAAAACACTAAGATCTTGGCATTCAGTTCCATCACTTCATGGCAAATAGAAGGGGAAAAAGTGGAAGCAGGGGCAGATTTTATTTTCTTGGGCTCCAGAATCACTGCGGACAGTGACTGCAGCCACGAAATTCAGACTCTTGCTCCTTGGAAGAAAAGCTATGACAAACCTAGACAGTGTGCTAAAAAATAGAGACATCACTTTGTCAACAAAGGTCTGTATAGTCAAAACAATGGTGTTTACAGAAGTCATGTACAGATGAGAGCAGGACCATAAAGAAGTCTGAGCACTGAAGAACTGATGCTTCCAAACTGTGGTTCTGGAGAAGACTCTAGAGAGTCCCTTCGACTCTCAAGGAGGGTCAAACCAGTCAATCCTAAAGGAAATCAATATTCATTGGAAGGCCTGATTTTGAAGCTGAAGCTCCAATACTTTGGCCACTTGATGCAAAGAGCTGACTCATAGGAAAAGACCCTGATGCTGGGAAAGATTGAAGGCAGGAGGAAAAGGGGATGACAGAGGATGAGATGGTTGAATGGCATTATCAACTCAATGAACTTGAGTTTAAGCAAACTCCGAGAGANACACTAAGATCTTGGCATTCAGTCCCATCACTTCATGGCAAATAGAAGGGGAAAAAGTGGAAGCAGGGGCAGATTTTATTTTCTTGGGCTCCAGAATCACTGCGGACAGTGACTGCAGCCACGAAATTCAGACTTGCTCCTTGGAAGAAAAGCTATGACAAACCTAGACAGTGTGCTAAAAAAGAGAGACATCACTTTGTCAACAAAGGTCTGTATAGTCAAAACAATGGTGTTTACAGAAGTCATGTACAGATGAGAGCAGGACCATAAAGAAGTCTGAGCACCGAAGAACCGATGCTTCCAAACTGTGGTTCTGGAGAAGACTCTAGAGAGTCCCTTCGACTCTCAAGGAGGGTCAAACCAGTCAATCCTAAAGGAAATCAATATTCATTGGAAGACCTGATTTTGAAGCTGAAGCTCCAATACTTTGGCCACTTGATGCAAAGAGCTGACTCATAGGAAAAGACCCTGATGCTGGGAAAGATTGAAGGCAGGAGGAAAAGGGGATGACAGAGGATGAGATGGTTGAATGGCATTATCAACTCAATGAACTTGAGTTTAAGCAAACTCCGAGAGACAGTGGACAGAGGAGGCTGGCGTGCTGCAATTCATGGGGTTGCAAAGAGTCGGACACAACTTAGTGACTGAACAACAACAACAGGATTAAGAAGGTTCTTGGAAGGAGCAGACACTGAGTAAATATTAATGGACACAAGGAAGAAGATGTTTCTCTGGCTTCCCTAGATTCCCTGATTCAGGGAAAGTGAAATGGGAGAAGGAGCCTTGATAAGGATTGATCTCATCTCCTCCTAAAACCCCATTAAGGTGACAGGACAGAAATAAGAAAGACCGTGGGAAAAGGAGCAAAGCCAGCGAAAGACGAGGCTGATGGGGCTGTGGAAACTGCAGCAGCCGAGCAGAAGCAGCTCTGCATCTGTGGATGGGGTGCTGCAGGATGTGAACAGAGCCCCAGCAATGACAGGACTCAGAGGTGCCAGTTATTGAAGAAGGTAGGGCCTGCTGCTGCTGCTGCTGCTGCTGCTGCTACGTCGCTTCAGTCGTGTCCGACTCTGTGCGTAGGGGCTAGGGGTGGATTAAAAAGAAGAGGGCCAGTGGAAAGTCAGTGTAGGAGTTAGACTTCCTGGTTCCCCCTTTCCCAACCCTACAGTCAGATGGCTAGTCCTCTCCCTGCCTTCCACCTCCGTCTCCCAGGAGACCAGGAGATGAAAGTTCATTCCCCAAAGACACAGAACCAGGAGGGATTCTATCCCAGGAACATCCAAGCCGCTGAGCCCCTACAGGACATAAGGATGGAGAGAATCCTCTCTGGAGTAATTGGTCTCTAGAACTCTCTCTTCAAAAAGCTGATCACCCCAGTAGAGCCCACAACCAAGGGTGCCTCCACCCTGAAATCAGGTGCACTGCCTCCTTTCTATTTTCTGTTTGTTTATAGTGCCTGTAAGAATCACCAGGGACAAAAGAAAAACAAACCAAAAAACCCTTGAGAAAACAGGTAATGCATGCAGCAGGGCAAACCTGAAACAACAAGCAAGAGGACAGAAATGAAACCCTTGACAGAGACTATAAAAGGCAACAGTGAGGGAAGTGCTAAGAGAGTACGCAAAAAGGCATAGAAATAGGAATAGGGAAAAATAAATCTTGAAGATCAACCCTGGGAGTAGTATCTGACTAATAATAGTGCTAGAAAGAGAGAAAAGAAAAAATGAAGAAGGGAAGTTAGGAAGTTTTCTTACTGTATGAGAAAAATGTTCACAATGGAAGGGTATGAGTATGAGCTTCCAACTTGAGAGCCCAGGACGAGGGAGAAACACGAGCCTCACTGAAGCACATCATTTGAAAACTTCTGCAGGAAGGGTGCTAAAAAGAGGAGGAGGAAGTGGAGACTAAAGGAGCAAGGAAGCCCCATACAAAGATAGGGGATCAGAACATCATCAAATTTCTTGGAGCAACACTGGAAGACAGACAACTGTAGAGACAAGTTTCAGAAACTCTGAATGGAAACAATTTTCAACCTAGAATTCTATGCCCAGCTAAGCTAATAATCAAAGGTGAGTGTGGAATAAAGCTATTTTCTGGGAACTATGAAAAAAGTATTTTCTAGGCACCATTTTCCAAAAAGCTACCGAGGACAAGCTCCACTAAACTAAGGAAATAAATCAGGAATGAGGAAGGATTTGGATCTTGCAAAGAAGCCAGTGCAGGAGAGGTCAAAGCCGTGGCCAAGTGGACAGCTGCGCAGCGGGGCTAGAGGGGGCCCAGGGCTGGCCGGGGCCTCTGACGCATTTGGCAGCTTGAACAGTGCTATGGAGAGGTGGTGTACATGGCTATCAGAGGATTTGGGAAGAATGAGCAATAGGAACACGGAAAACCAGACAAATGAGAAAACAACCCCGTTATTAGTTCCAGAAAACAGTAGACGTATGAGAAAAAGAAACTAATCAGAGCATAGTACTAGGATTAGTAAATATTTACATAGTCATGATAACAAAAATCCAGAATATCTACTTAAGGAAAATTTATGTGCTATAATTACGGGAAGTTTGGGGAAGTGGGGAGTGGTGAGAGGATCAGAAGAAAACCAGGTCATCATTGCCCCCTAGGAAGCCAACGGAAAATATCTCAAAGTGACGAGGCGAGAAATAGCAGTTAACATATTGTACTGAAGTGTGAAAGTGAATCCAGAGAAAATAGCTTCAAGGATCTGACTGTAGCTGCCTCTGGAAAGTGGAACTGGAAATTGAGGCTTCTTGAGACTAGGATAATTTGAGGATGGTTGATTTTTGTTTCCAGTCCATTGTATACTCCTTGATGTTTTTCTTAAAACAATGTGTTTATATTACCTTGAGAAAAATGAAAATGAAGGAGCAGTAGATATAATTAATCCTCTTGGTAGGTGAAGATACTGATGCTAAGTCTAAGGGGCATGCCCAAGATCCCAGCGTGGCCAACTTAGGACAGGAGGTGGGTCCCCCCACTGCCAGGCGGCTCTCAGGTACCAGTGACTATAAACCTCGGTCACAGGAAAGATGAAAACTGGAACGTTACCATGCTGAATCTCAACCCTCTAATGCTGGAAGGACCATTTGAAAAAAGTTCAATCCATTTATGCTATGGCTGGTGAAGCCAGTTGGGTTCAGGAGAAACGTATGACCATAATTTGTATTTATTTGATCCAAAAGCTTTACTTTGGAAGAGGGGGAAATATGGGACCAGGGGAAATTCCTCCCAATAACCGTGAATTTCCAGGCCACAAAGCAGAGGAGACAATGTCCATAACATTCCACCTTATTCTGTACACGTTTCCAAGCAGGCTTTGATGCCGCAGTTTAGAAAGCAGCCCAGAGCCTCTTACTCTAAAACAAATCAACTGTTCCCAGCCACCCCTTCCCACTACCGAACCCCCTCCACCCCATTGCAGACTCACTCCTGTGCCTCTCAACCTGCATTCCAAATGAGGGCAGCTCAACAACAGGTGTGGGTTTGGGGGTGTCAAGGCCCCTGCCAGGGCTGGGCTCACAAAGTTAATCAGCCATGGGAGCCCCCAGCCCAGCGGAAGACTTTGGAGCAAAAAGACAGCTGTAGAATGGGTGTGTGAGACGTTAAAATTTGAAAGTCTTAGTGAGGCCTCAGGCCCCTCCAGGTAAGAGCCTGGGCCCTCCTCCCATCACAGCCTCCCCTCCTGCCAGACCTCATCCTCTCCAGTGCTGCCTCTTGCTTCCAGGCCTTTGTAGGTGCTGTTCCCTCTGTCTGGAACACTCTTCCTTTGAGCTTCCCAGGTCGTGGCTCTGGTCACATTCCGCACGGCACTGTCTTCTCTAGGTGGGAACCTGACTGTAGGCTCTGAGTCCCCCAGAGGCTGGATGGGGTGTGGTTGCTCTCTGAGCACCGTGGGCATAGTGGCCTCGCTGGGAGTGGGAGGCGATTAACGTTGCAGGAAGGAGGAAAGGAATGGACATGGGAGTGCCAGGCTCAGGGATGCATCCAGCCTGGCACCCTGGACAAGCTGCCTTCACCTGCAGAGTGGGGCCTCATAGGGCTTTGGTTCAGAGGGCTCTGGTTTAGAATCACTTGGGGCCACTGCAACAAAGGCAGATTGCTGGCCCCTTCTCGGGATTTCTAAACTTTGTAACCCTTGCCCCAGGGCTCAGCACTCTTTGCCCCACGTGCAGCCTTATACAAGCTGATGAGTCTATTTGCTGCCCCCAATCCTGGTCCCCTGAGGGATTCTGGCTCCTGGCTACTCATAGAGCCTGGAAACAAACAGAACCCAAGGCCCTGGCCCAACTGCCCCTGCTGTGGGCATCAGGCAGGTGGTCTCCAAAGCATTCGGCTTCTTGTCCCTCGGTTTCCACACCAGCAGTCAGGGCTCTGACTTCCTAGAGTGGGGTTAGGCCAGTGTGGAAACATCCTCCTGACCAGGAATGCTCATGAAGGACTCCATGGGCAGGGGGTGGGCACAGATCACTGCAGGGTGGAGATGGGGAGACACAGGCACTGCTGGGCCCTCTCCTGGTGGACCCACTTCCATCCCTCCACTTCCCACACCCACCCAGTGGGGAAGGTGCCACCACTGACCAATAGGAAACAGACCCGGACAGCGCGAGCAGGGGCTCGCCCGAGGTGCCTGGAAGACCTGGGCACCGAGCTGGGCCTCCCGCCTCCTCTCCAGGATGGGAGAAGCCCTACCCCGTGAAAATCCTTCACATTCTCATTGCGGCTAATCGCCCCTTTGAAATATATTAAATAGGCACAGGGGAGCAGTCTCTGCTGGAGCATCTGGTTGGCTTGGGTCCTGGTGCCCCCTTGTGGCCATTCCTTCAGCTTTCCCCAGCAGCACTTGGCGGTCCCGCTGCCTGAATTGGTGGTTGGAGAAGACCTGGGGTCCCAACCGACTGCAGAGGGCTGTTCCGGGTGGAGGAAGGGGCGAAAGGCCTGAATGCCCCTTGGATTCACCATGCAACCTTGGACAAGCTCCTGACCACAGCCAAACCAAACTGCCTGGAGAGATTAGAGCAGGTCATCCTGGAGATGTCTAACTTCCTCCTACTCATCTCACCAGGGAGCAAGGAGGCCTAGAGAGGCCGAGCAGGGGTGGCAGGGACCCAGGGAAGTGCTGGGGAGGGTGCGCCATCCTGGCACCCTCTAAAGAGGAGTCTGGCTCTGGAGAAGAAGGCTTCCAAAGCCAGGAGAATCTGCCCTCCCAACCTCTCACCTGCAGCCCAGGGCCCAGGGCCTTCCTCCCCCTTCTGTCATCACTGTCCTCCATCCCCAGAGCCTGACTCCTGGTTACTCCTATTGCCTCAGAACCCCCGAGGCGGCCAGGATGGTCACTGGGCACCTGGGGCCCAGTTGGAGTTCATGTCCAGAATTAGCACTGCCCCAGCCTTGCCCCTGGGGCCCCTTCCCAGCCCCACACCCCTCCGCCCATTCAGTGCTCACACTGAAGACCCCACGGGCCAGTCCTGTCCAGGCGCTGGGGACAGACTCTCCCGGAGCTGACAGCAAACCTCTTTTCTCTCCTCCCTCTCCAACCCCCAGCCACAGCCCCCCTCCTGCTCCCCCAGAGTAGGGCATACTGATGGCCTTCTGTGACAATCACATGACCCCCTCTGACAGCTGGCTTCCAAACCACAAACAACCCCCGTCCTCTGCCTCCTCCATTCGCAGCCTCTTTGCTCTTTTCTCATCAGCACTTAAGGTCCTCAGCTCATCCTGACACACACCCACAGAGCCCCCACCCCCATCAACTACTTCTTATCTTGTCCGACCCTTCAGAGCTCAGCTTTCAAAACAACAGTTCACACTCATTGATTGTCTCTCCCTTCCTGCCTCACCATCACTCCACAGCCCTCTTGTTCATAAATCCACTTAACTTTCATGTGCGTTCTAAGTCACTTCAGTCATGTCCAACTCTTTGCGATCCTGTGGACTGTAGCCCGCCAGACTCTTCTGCCCATGGGATTCTCCAGGCAAGAACACTGGAGTGGGCTGCCAAGCCCTCCTCCAGGGGATCCACCCAACCCAGAGAGGGAGCCTGCATCTCCTGTGCGTTGGCAGGCAGGTTCCTTACCACTAGTCCACTTAGTCCACTCTTGTCCCATTCAGCTCAACCAGCTGACACAGGTCCACACACTGCTCTCTCAGGTCTCCAGGCCTTGCATGTGCTGTTCCTTGCACCTGGAATACCTTTCCCTGCCTTCCTCACAGTACTAACACCCGCCTATTCTTCAGGACCAAGCCTGAATGTCACTTCCTTCGGGAAGCCTTCTCCGATGCTGCGGGCTGGTCTGGCATATCCTCTAAAGGCAGCCCGTAATTCCTGGACCCAGCCCCTGGTGCTCTCAGCCCCAGGGAATTTCTCTTAGTTTCTCGAATATGAAATCCTATATCTCATAACCTTACATGTGCTGCTTTTCGGCCAGGTCCCAATATCTGTCCATCCTGTCCCCAACTTATATCTGGAAAACTGGTGTCTCCTGCTCCAGGAACCCCCCTCCGCCTCTTTAGAGACCTCCCTGGGTTCTCAGGGCCGCAGGCTTCCTCTGTCACAGCGCTGACCCCTCTGGGTGTCACAGAATGCACGCCTGCCTGCCTTCTGTAAGCATAATGGTTCATCGTTCCTGGGTACTATTCTAAGCACTTTGCGTATATTAATCTTATACCGCATAGAATAATTCTATCGTTACCCTGTTTCACAAGTAAAGAAAACGAGGCCCTGGGTCCCTCACCCAAGGCCAGAGTCAAGCACACAATGGGCACCGGCAGGGCTTCCCAGACCCAGAGCTGAGGACCGACGCCTCCAAATCTGGTTTAAATGGAAACCAGCCCCTGAGCAGCTCCCCACCCCCGCCAGCCCTGGATGAAGGCTCCGCATCCCCTTTCATGCTGTTTATTCTTTTGAACAAATTGTGAGTTTTATAAGACATTCAAGGCCTGCAGTGGCAAACACATGTTCCCGTAGTGAGAGTCATCAGACCTGCTGGGCAGAGGGCTGTGAGAGCAGCCGTCTCAGCTTTTTCTGTCCTTGTTCTTTCAAGAATTGTAGACACCCTTGAGCACCTATAGCTTCTCAGACCAATGGAGAGAGAAGCTGAGCTTCATCTCCGCAGCTCCCCGACACTCCTCACCAGCATCTCCTCACACTGATGGCTTCCACACGCCAAGGAATACCCCCTGCCCACTCTGCAGCAGCTGGAGCCTCAAAGCATCCTAGGAGAGGTGAAGGTACCGCTGTCATCTCCACTCAGCAGGGGAGGAAAACCGAGGTTCAGAGAGGGGAGGTATCTTACCCAAGGTCACACAGCTGCTCATTGGTGAAGCCAGGAATTAGAACTCAGGTTTTCTGGCTCCAAAGTTGGTGCTCCACCAACAGCATCATTCTTGCCTTCAAGGCCAGAAAAGCAGAAAGATTTTGTGTCCCTTTACCTGGCACATTGTCCTCCATGGATGATGTCCTGGAAAAGCCTGATGCTCTAGGAAGCAGGGGTGTTGCCGTCGAGGCCTGGCTCTGTACCTTGGGAAGTCACTCATCTCCTCAGGCCTCAGATTCTTCTTCTGAAGAACAAGGGGTTTGGACCCACTGAGCTCTGCAGACTCTCATACTTCCAAGGAAATAGCCTGTGTGGCCTCAGGCAGCCCTCACAACTGGCAGGTCCCACTTCCTGAATGCTGACTCTAACAGTGATAAGATGCTCCCTATCTCTTTTCTACCAGTTTTACAGGTAACCCTCAGAAGTGTCCAAAACAATGGAGGTTGTTTTCATATCACAAGCATTCCTCAACCAGAACTTGGCTCTTCAAAATAAAAGAATCGAACAAGTGCCCTGTGAAATGTGACACTATATGAGGTCAGACCCCAAAACAGCATTCCAGGAAGAGGAAACAGCAGGTGCAAAGGCCCTGGGGCAGGAATGGATTTGGAGTATGAACTAACGGGTCATGGTGGCTGGCATGAGGTGGGTGAGAGGAAGAGTGGCAGCAGGTGTGCCAACAGGGGCCTGGACAGTGATATCCACAGCAGCACTCTTCCCCACAGCCCAACCTACACGCCAAGTGCCAGCAAGAGGGACAATGTGAGAAGCTTGGGATGCCACACAGGAATACCACACCGCAGGTAAAACCAACAGGCTGCAGCAGCCCATGACAATGGAGATGAGTGTGAAAAGAGCCCCAAAGACAACAGCCTAAAATAACTTAACCATTTAAGAAAACATATGGATGTGATGAAATAAAAAAGGAAAGCTAGTGGATGAGACACGAGGATTCAGGATGCTGGTTAAAGGGGGTGGGGGAGGTGATGGTTGAACTGGGTACCAGATGGTTGGATGGGTGCTGGCAAGGACCTGCCTTTTGTCTGGAGCAATGGAATGATGGGTGCTGATCACATTATTAAAAACAAACAAGCACATCAAAGTAGGTTGTGCATGGACCAACGATGGATTTGTCTCATGTACCAGCCTGGGTGGTGGCCATCTGATTCAGAACCTCAGAAACCAGGCCAAGGAGATGGGGCTTTATTGGAAGACCAGCGGGAGCCACTGCAGGAGGGAATTTATTTGATTCAGATATAAAGGTCACTCTAGTTGTTTACAGATAATGGCATGGGGAGAAAAGGGAGGCAGGGTGTCCAGGTAGACAGCTACTACCCTCCACCAGGCAGGAGGTGATGGCAGGGACAGGCGTTGGAGGTGGCTTGAGAAAGCGGAGAGAGCTGTTCTGCCACCCCCAGTTTGAGATGTGGGGTCAGTTACTCTATGCTTGCATCTCACACAGATCCCGTCTGCACCGTGTGTCCAGTGGGGCCGACCTCTGTGGACAGTATCTCCTGGACTCCTTCGCTCTCTGGCTTCCAGTAGACCAGAGGGTGGGAAGGGATAGAATTCGCGTTTGCTCCTCTAAAATGAAAGACACGTGGTTACATCTGGTACCAACTACCCCCTAAAGAAGAGGCGTGGTGCTGAAGGGGCCTCGGGGTTTTGGAGGCTGCATACGCTGGGAGTGCAGCTCTGACCACTTACTGAGGAAGTGCTATGCCTGCCAGTTTTAAATGGGGCCGTAGTAACAGCAGCTCTGTATTTGGTCCAGACGATGGTACAAACCGTCTTGCCACTCGAGGCTTATGACCAAGTGGACCCAACAGGACTTGGAGTAACTGATGCAGATTGGCGTGAGGTGTGATCCTGGGCATGGCCCCCACAGAGTCAGAGCACAGAACACTAAGATTTGGGAACTCATCTTGCTTTCCTCCCTTGGCAGCTCTTCCAGGCTCTGGGAGAGAATGGACCCCTGGCCGGGGGGGGACACTGAAGGACTTGGTGACCTGAGCTGCTGCGGCCTGGATGTCCTCCTGCTGCCTCCCCTCGCAGTGCCCGTCTTCTCCCCTGCTCTGTGCTCCAGAGGCTGACCTGTGCAGTGCATCAAGGGGCGCCCTGGCCCTCTGGCTCCTGACTGGGCTCAGCATAGCAGAGCCCCCAGCAAGAGACTAGTGGGAGGAGAGGAGGGAGAAGAGGAGGGAGTCGGAGTGGAGTGTCCGTGGGGGAGGCCCCTGCTCTTTCATAGCAGACTTCTCTCTCCTCTTCTCTCCTCCCACGTCCCACTAGCTGCTCTGTGCCCTCCCCACTCAGCCACTCAGGGATGCTGACCAAGCTCTCTAGGTACCACACTGTCCTTGCGGTTTCCTACTCCTTGCCAGAGCTGTTTATTAATTCCTTTATTAGACCTCCTTAAATTATCTTAATTGGAGCATGCTGTTTCTTGTGGGGACCCTGTATGATAGGTGTGTAGGCAGAATTCTAAAATGACTCCAGGAGTCCATGCCCTGTAGAATCCTCTCCCCTTTTGTCTAAATATGATGGGACAGTCCTGTGATGATATTATATACAACCCAATCATAGCAGCCTGCAAAGAGATTCTCCTGCTGGCTAAGAAGTAGGCTGCCATGTTGTAAGAGGCCCACATGCCTAGGACCAGAGAGTGGTCTCTCGGAGCTGAGAATAATTCCCAAACAACAGCCAGCGAGAAGATGGGGACCCCAGGCCAACACTGACTAGGAAACAAAATCTGCCAACAACCCAACTGAGCTTGTAGGAGGGCCCTGAGCCTCGGGCGGCAGCGCAGCCCTGGCCAGCATCTGGGTTTCAGCCTGATGAGACTCTGAGCAGAGAATCCCGTTATGCACTTAGCCAGCTTCCGACCTATGGAAACTGCAAGGTAATAAATGGGCGTGGTTCGAAGCCACTGAGTTTGTACTGATTTGTTATGCAGTCACAGGAAACAAGAGCACTGGATTTTATCCACGTCTCCAAACCACAGAGTTGAGTGTGGGGAGCAGCGTTCCCACACTCAGCACAGATGTACGCATGACAAGGACCGCAGCTGGTCCGGAGGTGTAAGTCCATTGTGCAAATACTTGGCTTAGACGCCCATGGAACCTACTGCTGGGCTCTGCCCTCTCCTTTGGAGAATTCCCAGAAGGGAAGCCACTGGGAGCCGGATTTACAGGCGGTGTGCTTGGTGTGTCACCGCCAGCCGGAGTGGATGGGGCTGCATCATAACCCCATCCAGGGGCTGCACGGACAAACAGTGGTGAAAGCAGATTCTTCTTATGGGTACACTATAAAGCTCCTAGAGAGAAACACGGGCAGAACGCTCTCTGACGTAAATCACAGCAATATCTTTTGGGGGAAGGGGGCTTTCAGAGGGCAACTTTTTTTCGAACTTTTAATTTTATATTGGAGTTAAGCCAATTGACAATGTTGTGATAGTTTCGGGTGGACAACAAAGGGACTCAGCCTTACACAAATAACTATGCATTTTCCCCCAAACCCTCCTCCCTTCCTGGTTGCCAAATAACATTGAGCAGAGTTTCCCGTGCTATACAGGAGGTTCCGATTGGTTACCCATTTTAAACATAGAAGTGTGTACAGTCAGTCCCAAACTCCCTAACGATCCCTTCCCCTCATCCTTCCCCCCGGCAACCCTAAGTGTGTTCTCTAAGTCTGTGAGTCTGTTCCCGTTTTGTAAACAAGTACATTCTTATCATTTCTTTTTAGAGTCTGCATATAAGGGATGTCATATGATATTTCTTCTTCTCTATCTGGCTTACTTCACTCAGTGTGACACTCTCTAGGCCCGTCCGTGTTACTGCAAATGGTATTAATTCATTCTTTTTAATGGTGGAGTAATATTCCGTTGTATATATCTCCTACATCTTCTTACCCATTCCTCTGTTGATGGACAGCTAGGCTGCTTTCCTGTCCTGGCTGTTGTAAATAGTGATTCAGTGAACATTTGGGTGCTGGTGTCCTTTTGGACCATGCTTTTCTCTGGATATATTCCCAGGAGTGGGATTGCAGGGTCATATGCCATCCCTGGTGGCTCAGAGGATAAAGCGTCTGCCTGCAATGTAGGAGACCCAGGTTCGATCCCTGGGTTGGGAAGATCCCCTGGAGAAGGAAATGGCAACCCACTCCAGCATTCTTATCTGGAGAATCCCATGGACAGAGGAGCCTGGCAGGCTACAGTCCACGGGGTCGCAAAGAGTCAGACACGACTGAGCGACTTTACTTTCACTTTCATGGTAGCTCAGTTTTTAGGTTTTAAGGAATCTCTATATAGTTCTCCATAGTGAGAGAACTATATGAGAGTCTCCAGCGTAAACTGTACCAATTTTCATTCCCATCAACAGCGTAGGAGGGTCCCCTTCTCTCTACACCCTCCCCAGCATTTATTGGTCATGGAGTTTTTGATAGTAGTAATTTTTATTGGTGTGAGGTGATATCTCACTGTAGTTTTGACTTGCATTTCTCTAATAATTAGCAATGTTGAACATCTTTTTATGTGCCTCTTGACCATTTGTATGTCTTTTTTGAAGAAATATCTATTTAGATCTGCTCATTTTTTGACTGGGTTGTTTGTTTTGATGATGTTAAGCATCACGAGCTGTTTATAAATTTTGGAGACTAATCCCTTGTTGATCACATCATTTGCAAATGTTTTCTTCCAATCTGTGGGTTGTCTTTTCATTTTGTTTATTGTTTCCTTTGCTATGCAAAAGCTTTTAAGTAGGTCCTATTTGTTTATTTCTGTTTTTATTTTCATTATTCCAGGAGACAGATCAAAAAAGATAGAAAAAGATAACTGCTACCTGACATCCACTTCCGAGGAAGGAGGGATGGCCTGAGATATGGATCTATAGTGATTCGTGGGCAGAGGTGTATGGGTTAGCAGGCTGCTCAAAGTTTTGGAAAGAACAAGATTGGAAAACTGGTGGCAAGGAGATGAGTATGTGGCTGGACCTCTCAGAATACGCAGTGTGTGAAATATTTACTTCTCAGGAAGTGCGCACCAGAGGGCAACCACTGCCGGTGAGGCTCTCAGTAACTAGCGGAACACAAGGATACATCTTGCAGACATCAGTTAATCTCTTTCCCCAGTTCAGTGGGCTCATGAGCAAAGCGACTGTGGCAGCTGGTGGATTCGTCTGCTCGGGTTGCCACAACAGACCGGGTGGCTTAAACAAGAGAATCTACCACTCGGTTCTGGAGGATGGGGAGTCCAAGATCAAGGTGCCGTTAAGGTAGGTTTCGTTCTGAGACCTCTTCTCTTGGCTTGTAAACAGCGCCATCTTCCCTAGTGCTCACCTGACCTCTTCTGTGCATGTATGGAAAGCCTTTTCCTCAATGATTTGTAGGTGTTCTCTACATATTAGAGAGAAAATAGCCCTTTGTGATAGGTGTCACAAGCTCTATTTTTGTTCCAGCTGGTCACTTGTTTTGGCTTTTCTATCTTCTTAGTGCCATAAAGAGTTTTTCTTATTTTTATGTAATTGCATTTATCAATTCTTTTATGTACTCTGAATTTTTTGTTATAATTAGAAAGGTCTTCCCTGCAAGGCTATAAAACATCTTTCCTACATTCATCTTTAATATTTTATGATTTAATATTCTCTGGCATCTCTTCTTATAAAGACTATTCCTATAGGATCAGGGCCCCAGACATATGACCTCACTTAAACTTAATTACTTCCTTAGAAGTCCCATCTCCAAAAATGGCCACACTGGGGTGAGGGCTTCAACATATGAATTTGGGGAAGACACAAACACTGATCCACAACAGCAGGGAGGAAGGCTTTTCACAGGCTCAACAGCATGAATTTCCCTGACCAAAGTGGAGATGAGTGCTGCCGTGGCAGAGTGGCTGGTCTGCTAATAACACAGGCCAGTGTTGCCCTGCTCCCCAGGAAACCACAATGATGGCAAGTTGATTACCTTGGATGTCTTCCATCATGCATCAATTAATCCTGATGGAATCTAGGTACAGACTTGCCTTCTCTGCTGGATACTTCTGCCAGCACCACCATCTGTGGTCTTACAGAAGCCTTTATCCATCACCATGGTGTACCTCAAACCCAGAAATGCAATTAATAGGGAAAGCACTGTGGCAAGGAGCTTGCAGATGGTGGGATGGCCTGCTGGAGGCTCAGTTACAGCACCAGCTGGCAGGCAGCCCCCCATGATGATGTAGAAGGTCCGCCTCTTAGGATGGGGCATGCATCAGAACCAGTGACCAGGGTGCAATACTATCTCCCACCAGAAGCATCCCCACTCACTCTTCCAAAAAAAAAATAAATAGCAGCTTTATTGCACGTGCCATGTCATTCACTTATTTAAAGTGTCTAATTCAATGGTTTTAAGTATATTCACAGCAGTGCAACCATTACCCACAGTCTACTCATGGCGACACCTTCATAACTCACTTATGGAAGTTTTGCTTCGTGTCTCTGCAACATAGCAGATCGTGTTGGATCTCTGCCCAGATTCCCTCAGATTCCTTTTTTCCACGTTTGGGCCCCTCCTGGGTTCAGAGTGCTTTTGCTCTCAACAGACGCAGCTGAGGCCTTTTCAGAGAACATCACTTGGGGTTTCAGAGCCTGCCTGGCACACAGGTTCAGCCAGCCAGAGGTGCCTGGGCACTGACATCACCCCAGGGTGGCCCTTCACGATTGACTAGTGGGGAAGGAGCGTGGGAGCCCAGTTCTCTGGCCTCACACCCAGGGAAAGGGGAGGCAGCATGTGCACACCAGAGTTCACATGCCAGGCTGAGGCTGAGCTAGCCTGAAACGACACCCCTTCTTGATGCTCCCCCTTCCCTATCCTGCTCCCCTGCTTCCTAGCTGGTCTCCCCCAGCAGTATCTCCTTCACAAATCATATCTATACCTAAGCTCACCATGGGGCCTACTTT
This sequence comes from Redunca redunca, assembly GCA_006410935.1. NCBI lineage: Eukaryota > Metazoa > Chordata > Mammalia > Artiodactyla > Bovidae > Redunca > Redunca redunca. The sequence goes on from SJYQ01023113.1 coordinate 482,901, forward strand.
TGGAGGATCCAAACTACAGCAGCGGCCATGGGTTCAGCTGGCTTGGGGGTGCTACTTCTCAAGGCTTCCACCAGGAAATGCTGCCATGGTTCCACTAAATTAGAAGCTGGGCTTCCTCTTGGCTACTTTGAGCTCCTCGTGCTATTGAACTGACAGGCAAAGAGTGGTCGAGCTGGTCTGAGCGAGTGACCTTGATTACTAAGCTGCAACTGGGCTCTGCTGCACAAAAGGGAAAAACAAACTGGGCCTGGAACCTGCAGAGCCACTGAGGTCAGGGAGAGATGCTTCCATAGCTTCTAAAACTGGAGGCGGGAGTCTGCAGCAAATGACAGTGATGGGCTGACCAAGGACTGGAGCCCTATACGGAAGAAAACCTGGGTCACCCTCCTAAGCACAGAACTCCCACCAGCAGAGGGGCTGACAGCATGTGCGGGGAACAGAGAAGGAGTGCTAGAAAGAAGCAGTAATGATGATCCGCCTCTGCGTCTTAACCAGCTGCAGACCTGGGGCCTGCAGCCACGGTCTGAGTCTCACGCTGACTGGTCAGTTTCTTTCCCCATTCCTGCCATGTAGCTGATGCTCTAGTTCAGGCTTCAGACGAGAGCATGACTGAAGTGAATATACTTCCAGGGCAATACAGCGGCTGATGGCTTGTGTCCCTCTTCCCGTTCTGAAGATGAGTTGCACAGGGTGAACGGTGACAGTGACTGTTTGCCCGCCGCCCCAACTGTTCTCTGCCCTCTGAGCCCAAGGGGCTGAGTTAGAGCACTGTAAACTGCATCCCCTTGACCCCCCAACCCCACCCCTGCCCCTGGCTCTTCTGTCCTGTGGCTTCTGGTTGGGTTTGGCCAATCGGAGGCACCAGCAGGAGATCAGAAGGTGGGAAAAGAGCAAGGTAGGGCAATAGCACCCCACTCCAGTCCTCTTGCCTGGAAAATCCCATGGATGGAAGAGCCCGGTAGGATACAGTCCATGGGGTCGCTAAGAGTCGGACACAACTGAGTGACTTCACTTTCACTTTCATGCATTGGAGAAGGAAATGGCAACTCACTCCAGTGTTCTTGCCTGGAGAATCCCAGGAACGGGGAAGCCTGGTGTGCTGCCGTCTATGGGGTCTCACAGAGTCGGACACGACTGAAATGACAGCAGCAGCAGCAGCAGCAGGACTGTTTCAACCCAGTACCCTCTACGGTCTGAGCTTTTTTTTTTTTTTTTCAAGCTAAAGTTACATCCCTTCCATGACCACAGTTGAAGACAGCTGTGGTCTGTCTGAAGACAGCAACCTCCACAGGCTCCAGCTTGCTCTGGGAGCGCTGTTTTCTAATCTAACTTTGAACCTTCAAGTCAACTTCTGTTTCCTGCCAGGACACCTTATAGACATGCAGGGAGAGAGGTTGCATAGATAAAGCTAACACACAGAGCCCAGGCCAGCCCTTACAGCACACTGGCCTGAGGGTAAGGACGTGGACTCAGACAAGCCAACTCCGGAGAAACAGCGTTGTCAAGAAGAAAAGAGGGTTCAGGACATGCCTAAGGCGTCCCAACATCCAGAAAGCAGGCAGAGATGGGGGAAGAGTGCAGTGGATGAAGAAGCAGGTGCAGGGCAGGAACCAGGAGAGACCAGCATTCCGGAAGTCAGAGAAATGTGTGTGAGATGTGTCAGGAGGTCGAGGGAACAGAGGTCAGAGAACTGACTGCTGGATTTGGTCATGAGGCCATCACTGGTGACCTCGATGGGTGAGTTGGATGTCATCCTTACCTGTGACATACTCAACAGAAGAAGCGAGTGAGTGCAGTAAGGTTTTGGAGGGAGATGCATAGGGCAAATAGGAGAGCACGGCGAGACTTGGAGCAGCTCTGTGGAGGTGTTGAGGAGGCCCAGGCCTGGGGTGGCCCAGACAGAGGATGCTGCATGAATGAGGTATTTTGGGAAATTCCAGTGCAACAGGGATAAAGAAGCATAGGAGTCTCTGGAATGGCCAGCCAGACTGTGGGTTGTGAAAGGCGTGCAGGCCAGCCTGGAGAGTTGGGACTTGGAGTGGTGGGGAGCCAGAGGAGTGTTTCATATGGAGGAGTGCTCAGATCAGGGTATTAGAGTGCCTGGGTTGGGATGTGGAGGGGAAATGGCCTCCTGATCCTAGGAGCCCAGCACAGTGTGGTCCATCATTGGCACCTGATAGATGTTTTTAACTCTGTGGACAGAATATGAGCCACTGCTGATGCTGAAGATGGTGGTTGACATCACCCTACAACTGAGGCTAGTATACGGTGTTAGCAAAAAAATTCACTCCAAATTGAAAAAAAAACGAACAAAAGCCAGGTGTTGAAAAACACCAACTTAATTAAAGACTGACAGGGAAATGGTCAGGGATTCCAATTCAGATAGGTTTCACACATTTCAGAATGAGGTGTTATTGCCTCTTATTTCCCCAAGTGGTAGGGATAGGGGGAGCAACTGTTCCAACAAATTGCTGACAACATTGGGAGGCAACTTAGTGTTTGCTGGGTAACTGGATTACAGCTAGGAATTAATTGTCCATGAATGTGGAAAAACAGCCAAGTCCACACAGAGTGTTCCATAGACTCCATCTACTACCAAAAAGAAGAAAGAGAGAAAGAAAGAAAACAGATGCTCTGATTTCAATTAAAAAAAGAAAAAAGATGAAGAAAAGACACCACCCAGCAGCTAATTACTGACAGGCTAATGCCTGTGTTAGCTCAAATGCAAGAGCTGACATGATAGAATGTTAGCATCTCGTGATCTGCTGTTAATTAAACGTAGCACAAAGGCATAGTGGAGCTGTACATCTGCTCACAGGATGCGACTTGGCTGGGGGAACCCTCCCCAGCCTGCCTACACACTCGCTCATGGGGGATGGCGTGGAATCCCCAGCCTGGGCTTGAGGGCAGGGGCAAAGGACTTGATGGGGTGGAGGGTGGACAGCCCAGAAGGAGGGAGAGGTGGACTGGGGCCTGCTCACCCAGATGCTCCCTGCAGATCGGCTGTGTGTGTGTGCCCAGCCAAGGGTTTCTCTGAATGTGAAGGGGTCAGCTTAGTAGCCCTTCTTGAGAAGAAAATCATAGCCAGAGAAACCTTTAAATATTTAAGTTAGCATTAACAGCAAAAGATTGGAAAGAACTGAAAAGCCTCATAGCAGGACACTGGTTACATAAATTAAGGTGCATCCATGCAGTGAAGTACTGCTCAGCCTCTAACAAGAGTGAGGCCAGGAGGGTTTCCAAGCTCTGATGCAGAAGTTCATAACTGGGGTCCTGAAGAGTTCTAATGGCTCTGTGAACTCGGCTGGGGGAAAATTACATCTTGATTTCCACATTTCCATCAATTACAAGTGCAGGCCACCCATTCCAGTAGAATTGGCAGTGGCTTGGTCACCAATAGAATTCACAGATTTTCTTATATCACTTTACAGTGGTTGCAAATAACTCAAAATATTAATTATATCACTACTTAGAAACTACTAATAGTGATTAGATCCAGCAATAGATTTTGTTTTTTAATGTGTTAGTAAAGAAGTATGTGTTTTACAACCACAAATGTATTTCTCTATTTTGACAAGTACATTAAACATAATTGATTTCCTCTGTTACCTTATGTGCTTTATTTTTATCCATTTAAAGCACTGATCTGAGAAGGGTTCATAGATTTTGCCTGGCTGACAAAGGAGTCCATGGCTCAAAAAAGGCTCAGAAATCCTGATCTGGTGTTAATGAAGAGAAGTGTGCAGAACAGTGTGAATCACGTGCTCCCCTGTGTGTGTGTTTAAAAAAAAAACAAAAACCTATCAATGGAACAGATTTGAGAATTCAGAAACAGACCCACACAAATAGGTCTTATCTTTGACAAAGGTGCAAAAACAATTCAGTGAAGGAAATATAGCCTCTATACACATGGTACTAGAACAACTGGATATCCACAGGCCCATAGTAAAGATCTGCCTGCAATGCGGGAGACTCAGGTTCGATCCCTAGATCAGTAAGATCTCCTGGAGAAGGGAATGGCCACCCACTCCAGTATTCTTGCTTGGAGAATTCCATAGACGGAGGAGCCTGGCGGGCTACAGTCCATGGGGTTGCCAAGAGTCAGACACAACTGAGCTACTAACACACAGCTTACAGGCTAAAAAATGAATCTCAACCTCATACCTCAAACAAAAATGAACTCAAATTTAAATCATAACATTGAATCTGAAAACTCTGAGTGGGCTGTATCAATTTGCTGCTTATGATTAGTGCCTAATTGGGGGAAATTGGGTAAACATTACGTGAGATTTCTGTTACTTCTTAGAACTGCATGTGAATCTATAATTTTCTCAAAATCGAAGTTTAGTTAAACAAACAAAAGGCATGTGCAAATCATCTCTGGAAGGAGACAGCAAAAAGAGGAGACGTCTCCGAGGAAAGAAATGAGAATGGGTAACAGAGGTAGGGAAAAAAAAATCTGTTTCTGGTTTCTACTTTTAAGTTGTTAACCATTTTCATGAATTACTTATATTCACAGTTCTTTAATTATTTAAAAAAAAAAACAAATAAAGTCTGGAGAAAGATGAAGAAATGAGTATGAAGAGAAATCATTCTGGTGAAAATCAAAACTGTTTCCTAGGTTACCTTTGAATTAACAGCACCATTATTGATAAATTTCCCCTCTACCTTGTAGAAGGGTGTATATTTAAATTTTAGTAAGCTTTTATTATGCATTAAAAAAATCAACTTCATGCTTCTTTGCTCATTTTCAAAAAGAAAATTATATTAGCCACTCAGTCATGTTTGACTCTTTTGCGAGCCCATGGACTATAGCCCACCAGGCTCCTCTGTCCATGAAATTCTTCAGGCAAAAATATTGGAGTGGGTGGCCATTTCCTTCTCTAAGGGATCTTCCCAACCCAGGGACTGAACTCAGGTCTCCTGCATCGCAGGAAGATTCTTTACCATCTGAGCCACCAGGGTTCGTTTTCAAAATGAAAATAAAAGGTCTTTATTTTAAATTATTTTAGGCCTTGTATAAGGTCTGAGCAAGGTTGTTCTTTGTGTTCAGACTGTTGACATGCCTTGAGAGCAGCTGGGCTGGGTGGACTACAGTTGGGCAGTAAGTCTTGGGGGGACCACGACTTCCTCAAGACTCACAACTCTCCTTTGCTGAGAAGCAGGACAGGCCAATGCAGTTAGGAACTTAGCTCTGGACTCAGGTGGAGCTCAGCTTTGATCCTGGCTTGCCACTGACAGACTGTGCAATGAAGAGAAAGAACCTTGCTTCTGTGGATCTCAGTTTCGCCATCTGTAAGATGGGGGTATTATGGTGCCCGGCTGAAGGGGTTGCTGCGAGAATTCAGAGGGAGAATCTGTGGAAAGCACTTAGGCAGCGCCGAGCACATGGAGACCACAGTGGCCAGCCTGTGTGGTTCTCAGCCTCCTGACAGACAGGGCCGCCTTTGATCGTCTGACCATACGCTGTGCACTGAGAGGTGGCATCAGAGGTGTGTTTCTCACGAGCGCTCCCTGCATCCTCAGCACACTTAAGCCAGTGCCACGGGGCAAAGGGAGGCTTGAGAGGTTACGTGATGTGCCCAAGTGCACACAGCCAGGAAGGGGCAAGGAGAAAGAGCAGGGCCCTGAGGCTCTGGGCCATGGCCAAGGAGAAGAGGCCAGGGCTCATCCTAGGGCCTCTGAGCAGCTCTCCAGGAAGAGGAGCTAAGGTCCAGGCCTATCAAGGGCACAGCATCCAGGAGTGGAAGGGGCTCTGGGAATCCTCAGAATGGCAAGGAGAGGACCTGGCCCCCTGTCCTAGCCACAGAGGGGCATGTTCTGTCTGCACAGCATCCCCGTCCCACCCTCCAGGAAGAGCGGTATGTCATGGTGGGAGGGCTTCTCTCCAGTAGGATGTGGGGGCCCAAACCTAGAGGTGGAGCATTAGAAGACACTCCACTCTGGCCACAAGAACAAGCATTCCGTCAGCCCCAGCTCTCACCATGGGGCTTGAGGTGAGGCCCAGGCCACAGCTGGGGCTTGGGTGACAGTGGGTGTTGACAGCCTTCCAACCCAAAGACCACTAGGGCCTTTTCCACGATGGTCACCACAAAGCCTATTTCAGCATTCTCTCTGGAGGTTTAGTTTCCTGGAGGTCAGTGAATAGAGTGGGCAGTGGTTTCAGGAGGCAAACATCCTCAGGCTGCTCTCCCTGGGCTGTGCTAGAATCTGCCCAGAAAAAAGGGGTGCATTCAGGTGGTTCGTGTTAAAAAAAAAAAATCTCAAGATGGTAATTGATGGCAAAATGGAAATTAACAACCAAATTAAAAGACCCTTACTCCTTGGAAGGAAAGTTATGACCAACCTAGACAGCATATTAAAAAGCAGAGACATTATCTTGCCGACAAAGGTCCATCTAGTCAAGGCTATGGTTTTTCCAGTGGTTGTGTATGGATATGAGAGTTGGACTATAAAGAAAGCTGAGCATAGAATATATGCTTTTGAACTGTAGTGTTGTAGAAGACTCTTCAGAGTCCCTTGGACTGCAAGGAGATCCGACCAGTCCATCCTAAAGGAGATCAGTCCTGGGTGTTCATTGGAAGGACTGATGTTGAAGCCGAAACTCCAGTACTTTGGCCACCTGATGTGAAGAGCTGACTCATTTGAAAAGACCCTGACACTGGGAAAGATTGAGGGCAGGAGGAGAAGGGGACGACAGAGGATGAGATGGTTGGATGGCATCATCGACTCGATGGACATGGGTTTGGGTGGACTCCGGGAGTTGGTGATGGACAGGGAGGCCTGGAGTGCTGAGGTTCGGTTGCAAAGAGTCGGACACGACTGACTGAACTGAACTGAACTGGTGCCCAGGGACGTATGTTGCCCTCTGCATGCCCTCGGCCTTTTATAAGCTATGTGACTTTGGTCAAATCACTATTTGTCTCTATGCCTTATTTTCCTTTATAGAATAGAAAATGAAACCATACCTCTTCCCTGGGTCATTGCGAGGATTAAATGAGGGGAGGGGTGCGATGTTTGGCACACAGTAGGGTTTCAGTGAAGGCTGACTCCCTGTTCTTCTGCTCACTCTGTGATGCCAGAGCAGAGCACATGTGCAAAGTTGAGTGAGTGGCCAGAAGCAGGGCAACTCAACCCTCTGCCTAGTAACACACAAACTGGCCCTGCAATTCTGCAACCAGCCCTGGATAACTGCAGTCCTAACCAATGCTGAGCCCATGCTGGGAGTGGGGACAGACAGACAAATGAAACCTTGTCACTTCCCCCGGGAAGCCCAGGGCTTGTGGGAGGGACAACTACTCAGTGGGATTAGTGTGACAGCGGGCAGCCGAGGGCCTGGGCAGGTTCCACAGGCTGAGACCCTGGAGGAGGGGTCGTCTGGACTAAGTCTGAAAGGGGTAAGTAAAAGATGAGTGGGTGAAGCTGGAAAGAGTCTACAAAGAACGCTCAGCATGAGCCCAGGCACGGAAAGCAGAGAAAGGGTGGGAGAATGAGGAACACGGTGCTTGGAGCTCCTGTATGAAGACAAAGATAGTAGAGCAGCAGGGTAGTGCAGAGGTGATGGCTGAGATTGATGATCACAGCCCAGTCTAGAGACTCATCGTTTCGATTTCCCAGAGAGATCCCGGGTCCCTGGGGAGCGCCTTAAGCCTGTTCCTCCAGCCGCGCTTGCAGAAGCGCAGCGGTGGACGCTCCCGCTCCTGCGGCGGTTGGTCGCTAAGCAACGGGCCCCGCCCCGCGGTGGTCTGGCCTCCACGCGCCGTCTACAGGCGGCTCCCTGCCGGTGCACCCGGCTTCATGGAAGGCTGACAGCTGCCTTCCACCCTGTTCTCCCAACTCATAACCAAGCCTTGGTCACTTAGATTGAGCAATGCTGTCCCTGGCCAACGGTCTCTCTGCTTCCAGTCTTTTTCTGCACGGGCCTGGCTGACTCCACCCCTACAGGAACTAGCTAGGCTGGGCCAGCCAGTGGAGGAGAAGCTGGAGAGGTGGGCAGACAGGCTGTGCTGAGAATGTTGATCTTCAGAGCAGTAGGGAGCCATGTAAGATGTGTGAGCAGGGCAGCAACATAAGCAGATCTGGTGTTTAAATGCTCATGCTGAAGCTTCTGGAGGACTGCCTGGAGGAGCAGGGCACTGAGGGAGCATGGATTAAATTGACTGGAAAGGCTACAGGGAGCAGGGGTCCACAGAGCCCACCAGGGTAAGTAACTATGGTGAGAGTATACAGGAAAAGACAGACAGGCTCTCAGCACTTGGGGTTCACTTAAGGGGAAGGGAGTTTGGCAGGGCCCCACCCTACCCTATGGTTTGTCTTTTCACCCCAACAGGCACCCTCAAGGCTGCAAAGATGCTGACTGGTCTCTGAGATTCATCAGTTCACAGGCCTACAGAAGAACTGAGCAACCCTCCCCTTCCAGGAGTCCTGTGGACATGGATCCCTACAGGACAAGGGGACACTGCTGTTCTCCGCAGAACGGAGTTTCCCACCTCATTCCACCCCCCCGACCCCCACCTCTGCCACGCCAGGCTCATTAAACATGGTCTGGAATGCTGTGAANGGGCCCAGGCTGACCCCGGGGGACAGAGCAGCAAGAAGGGATGGAGCAGGACCTGTTCAGCACCCTGGTCCTGGCTGCTCCCGCCATCCACTTGGATGTGCTGGACGCCTGATGTCTGTGCTGCCTCCCGCTGGGGACCAGACAGGGGCAGCAGAAGCAGAGGCGAGGGAGACAGTGCCTCCGCCCCGGAGCAGGACCTGAGGAAATCAAAGGCCGCCTCTGGGGTGAATCTGACTAACAGCAGCCAACACAGAGCTGGCTAAATTCATTCCGAAATGTGAGCTCTCGCCAGCCTCCCACATCTCAGAGCTCTGGCCGAGCCCTGGTGACTTCATCCTCTGAGTTCCTTTTCAAGCCCCGTGTCTCAGGCTTGAGAGAACCTTAGCAACCACTACTCCTTCTTCCTATCTTGAAATGGGAATTCACGGCCACCCTTCCTCCCTACATATCACTGAATAGAGACAAGAAAATCATTGCTGCAAGAGGCCCCCCACCCCCCAACCAAGGCCCCACGCTGCTGGCCTGAGGGCCTGGGCCTAGTCGGACTGCTCCTGGGACGATGGCTGGCTGGGCTCGCTCGGCCCCTCCACATCCTGGTCATCTGTGAACGACAGAGAAGAGGGGCTGGTTTGAGAAAGAGGGGAAATCACCTGTTTTCACACATAAGTTTTCTACAAGGCATCACCATCATTGCCAGTCCCTATAGAGAATTAGTTATTCCCATTCCTACTTTTAATTTGCTAGGAGTCAGGAGACTGGGATTCTAGCCCTGGCCAGAGGATATAGACTCAAGTTCAGACTCCAGCTCTGCTCGTCACAAGCTGGGTGGCAGGAAGCGAGCTACTCTCAGCTCTGAACCTCAGCGTCTCCTTCTGTCCATTAGAAGGTGCTTGCCATGCAGCATCATGGTTGGCATGGGGATTAGGGACAACAGTGAGAACAATCTTTTACCAATGCCTTCATCATTTTAGGTTTTGTTTAATCCTCAGGATGACTTCATGAGGAAAGGGACCCTTCATTAGTTTGCTCTTGCAGATACCGAAACTGAAGCACCAAGGAGTGAATGAACTTGCCCGAGGGCACACCGTGGGCAAGTGCTGGAGCCAGGACTTATTATACCCAGGCTGTGCGGCACCAGGGCCATCGTACTTCAAGTTCACACTGTACCACTTCCCCAGTTAACAGATCTAGGCATCAGACATACAACAGGCCTCGGTTTCTTTTCTTAAGGAGCCTCAGGGGAGGACTGAAAGGGGGAAAAAAAATCCTAGAACTTTTAAAGCTTCAAGGGCCCTCAAAAGAAAACCCTCACAGTAACCCTGTGACAGGGCCCACTTTACAGGTAAGAAGACTGAGGCCCAGAGGAGGGTGTGAGTGCCCAAGATCACCCGGTGCACCAGTGACCGAGCTGTGAAGGCCAGAGCGGCCCAAGCCAGAGGAATTATCCCCACCAGCCCTAGGCAGGCTCAGCATGTGCTGCTTCCCCAGCCAGAGAGGCCTGGCACCTCTGGTCTTTTGGCACCATGAGCATGCCATCCTCCACATCTTTGCCCACAGGAACTGTTAAGGTGAGAAAATTAGCGTTGACGCTGGAGCCAGACAGAGACTTCTGTTGAAATCCAAGCTGCACCATGTACATATGTGAGACCCTCTCAGGGTTCTATCAGTTTCCTTACCCGAGAATGGGGACTCACCTCCCCTAGATGTTCATGCATGGAATTTAGAGAGGGGTGCCAGGAAAGAGTTTCCCCAGGGCCCAGGACATTGAAAATCCTGTTCTCCATTTCCCTTCCCCCCATGCCCACGTCATAGTAGAACCCCCGTCCTCCAGAGTCTTCCTGCGTCCCTCGGCAGCTGGAAGACGGGGCCTCACTCACCGGTGTTCTCCTTGTCCGTGTCAGACAGGATGGTCAGCGAGAAGGTTGCTGGAGGCGGCGGCGGGGGCAGCGGTGGCAGGAGGAAGTGGAGCGCAGATAGCAAGCCCGGCGGGAGGAACTGAGGCTGCGGCGGTTGCCCCAGCGGTGGGTAGTAGCTCGGCTGGAAGTCTCCCACGGGTTCCGCCACCTGTGGGGCACACACAGCAGACAGTCAGAGGGCACAGGGAGAGCCAGGGGGCCAATCCCACATTCATGCCCCTGAATGCGGGCTCCCTGTGGAGGTGGTTCATCTCTGCAGCCCAGACAGTGGAGCACAGCATACTCAGAACAGGGTGTTCAGCAAACCCCTGACAGCTGATTGAAGGCAAGGAGGAACACAGGCACAACACAGAGAAGCCTGGGGAGCAACCGCATTTGAGTGTGTCTACAGCCTCACTCTATCCTGACGACCCTAGGAGGGAGGGTCCATTAACCATCCTCACTGTAGTGACAAAAACCAGCATCAGTGAGACGACCGTACAGGCCCAGGCCAGAGCTGGGGAGCAGCAGAGGCAGAACAGAATCCCAAGTCGGCCTGACTCCACTGCTCTGCACCAGAGAAGGGTCTGAAAGCATCCACCTACTTGGGGCCCCACCTCTGGCACGTGTGATGACTTAAGACTCCAGCATACTGGGCCTGTGGGCTCCTCATTCTAACCAGACAGTATAGTGCAGCTGTAACTGAGGCAAGGGGAGCTAGGTGACCTCGGGAAAAGTGGCTTCAGCCCTTCTGTGTTTATGTTCCTTCTTCAGAAGGTGAAAGCTAACCCCATACCACAGGACTCCAAGGCTGGAATAACGGAATGTGGAGGGGTGATGACCACACAGCTCAGAGCTTAACTGAGAAAGACATGAATGTAATAGAAAATCATAAGTTTCAGGGTCAAGTCTTATTATTTACTCCTCCATCCAGGTACTCCAGAGCAGCACTTCACAGGCTGTGCGCCAAAGAAATCCAGTGTCCCAAGAGATATTTTTAAGTGCTCTTAGAAGTGTTCTTTGTCCAAGGAGTTTGAGAAGCCCTGAAAACTGCCCCCACATCGATGGCTCACACATGAGCCTATTAAATCTGCCAGCACTTCCTAACTTAATTTGACCACAAGGAAGGGAAGAAAGCCCACTTCTGAGTACCCACCGTGTCACAGACCAGACACTTTATATGCATCCATACCTTATGGCTAGAATCTATCAACAGCCTGAGAATGTACAACTCTTACCCCCATGCTAGAGACTAAGAACCTGAGTAAGGTCCTCAGAAGTTCAGTGACATGCCCAGGCCATGTGGAGAGTACGCAGCGAAGGCGGGCTTGGTCTCTAGGTCTGTCTGACTCCAGGCCTGTGCTCTTTTGTGGGAAGAGAAAAGAGGAAGCAGCAAGGCAGCAGGCGGGACGGGACAGGAAGAGGAGGCGGCTCAGGGAGTATTTGGGAGGCTGGGCAGGGGCAGCGGGACGGGGATGAGGCCATTCATAGGCTCTTGGGTTTAAAACAGCTTCACAAATGAATGGGTGATCCCCTATCCAGACGTGAAGGGGGCAGGAAGGGGGATTATTAGTCTTTCATTCCAAGCTGCTCAGCCAAGTCCCTCCCTGGATCACAGCTCCTGCCTGGAGCTGGTGGTGGCAGCTCAGGCCCAGATAAACCAACTGAGATCACACTCCTAACAAAGGCCGTCTGGCAGGCCTGTCAATCAGAGCCCTGCCCTGGACACCAAGCCCCAGGCTTCTGTGCGAGCAGACGGTGGGTGTGTGTTCCATTTGGCCAAGACCCCTCTCTTTGTGTGGAGGCTAGAGATGCCGTGTTCTCCCTGGGCTGCAGTGGGGTGGCCAGCACCCCACCCTCAGTTTCGGGCAGGGCAGCGGGATGGTGAGAGTCAGGGTCATGTTTGTTCTAGCCTCTGTCCTGGCTCTGTCCCTGATCAGCTGTGTAATCTGAATCCCAGTCCCTTGTTCCCCACTTCCGTGACCCTGGACAAATCTGTTACTCCTCTGAGCCTTCTTCCTCCGCCCTACAATGAGAAGATAACATGTACCTCGGGGGCTTACATAAGGGCCAGTAGGCACCCTGGAATTTATCAAAACCAGTGGTGTTCAAACTTTTCCCCCTTGAATGAATGGAAAATGATTTCTGAATAAAACTTTAGAATATCTGGATCAGAGGAGATGCTGCTGCGGTGAAAGGAGCAGTGCATGACTTCATTACGTTAACGTCAAGCTTTGGTCCCTTCTCTTACTTTCCACGTTAGACCAAAGCAGCCTGTTCTCTACTCACTCTTCTCTACCCTCCACCCAAGGCAGCATCTCTGTTAACACACAGGGTTGGGCTTGTAGCTAAGGAAGAAGGTGAAAGTAACAGTGGTCCACACTTCCCTGAATGTGAGCTGCATCTCAGTCAACTCCCTCACAGGTCCAGCCTTAGGGCCAAAGTCAGGACCGGTCACCCAGGCCTCTCGCTGTTCTGCAGTTCTGATGGCCCTCTGGGGTTGCCGAAAGGGTGAAGGATGGAAGGAGCTGGCAACCAGTGCTGCAAAAGCTGGTCACCTGACCCACATCTCACTCAACTCTTATACATCCAGAACTTCCAGAACTCAAAATGCTAGGCTCAAAGAGCACACCAGTTAGTAACTGATCACTGACCTTATAAAATGATTAAATTTACCCATTTTTTTTCCCAACAAATATCTCCCAAGGTGACCAGTGTTTGAGGGAAGTTTCCATATTTTTCATGACTAAGCTTAAGTGCCCTATCCTCCTGAAAGCCCTCTGCCATCTCAAGTGGGTCACACTTTTGCAGCAGGGGACCTTTGTCTGCTCCTGACTCTGCCCTCAAGTGTGTGGCTCCAGGAAAGTGCTGTTTCCGTTCTGGTACCTAGTATTGACTGGCATTCCGTGCATCAAGGCTGGTGGTCACTCAGGTTCCCGTGTGGCTGTTCCCCAGCCACATATCTGAGATGTGTCTGCATTCCTTTTTGCCTGAGCTCCCAGGGTCTCTTAGCCCACACCACAGCCCAGGCCAATTTCTTCACATGTGCATTCCCCGAGGTGCACAGCATACAAGGTCAACGCTGTATCCTTCCACCCACTGCCCATGTCCTGGTACAGAGTGAGCAGAATGGCTGGCTGCCTGGGAGAAAGTCTGTTAAAGCAGCCATGGCAGCTGAAATAGGGAGGAACTTCTAAAATATCAGGAATGGGACTCACCAAGCCTCCTCCATAGTAGTGGCTATAAGACAGGTGCTGGAAACTCTGCTGCAGAGGGATCCCCACACTTGGGGATGCATCCTGGTAGCCCAGAGGAAAAGGGCGGTAGGGGTGCATGCTGGAGCAGCTGGGGTACAGCTTGGGAGGTTCTCTCTCCAGGCACTCAGACCCCATCACAGAATCTGAGTTGATGCTCAGAGGGAGCCCTGAAAAGACACGCAATGAGGGAAATGTTAAAAACACATGGAGCTAGAAAAAAGGGCACCATATTATCGTCTGAAGGTAGCAGTATAAATAAACACTCATATCCATTCACAGACAACTCCCACATCCATTATGCTTTTGATCCTCCCTGCTTTTTAAACCCTTCAACCATGTTCTATTGCCCTCAGCAAAAGTCCTTGGCCCAGCCACGAAGCCCGCGCAGGCTGGGTTCCTGCCTTCACTCCAGCCTCACTGTCTGATAACTAGTAGCGCCTTCTTTCTCCTCCACCTCAGGGCCTCTGCAGATGCTGTCCCCTCTGCTTGGAAGGCTTTTTCTCCTAACCCCACTTTGCCTTCTTGAGTCCTCAGTGCTCAGCTCCTGATCTTCCTTCAGACCACAGCTAAACCACTGGTTATTAGAGTTCTCGATACACCAATCTGTGATGATGTCCTTTTCTTTCACAAGGACAAGATCCTTGAAGGCAAGGACTCTGACTCACCCCCCTTCACCTTTTCATCACTAGTGTTGGGCACACAATGCTCAGTCGATGGAACAAAGAAAGGCTCCATATCCGTAGAAAGGTATCCTTCTCCTAGAACTGCTTTTCAGGTCTGTCTTCCCCATCTAGTTCTCTAGGGACCTATATTTTCCTAGAACGTCCCAGAAGGCAGAATTGGCCTTCAGAGAGCATCAGGCCAATCCCCTTAGCCTACAGAGGGGAGAGGCTGTCACAGAAGGAAGGAGCTTGCCTAAGATTACCAAGCGAGCAGCCCCTCAGCATCCTGACTCAGACTTGCGCTCTTTCTACCACACTGCCATAGAGAAAACCAAGAAAACACGTGTCTGCACCCAAAATGAGCCCCTTTTAAAAAGTCTCAAACATACAAGCAACTTGAAATTATAACAGTGAAAGTTACAATACCTAGGGAACAATGTAATTTATGCATGTGGAGGGAGGAGAGAAAAAACAGCAACAACGTCTCAATAGACTGTTCTCTTGTAGGGAGCAGACAAGAGGTCTCATTCCCATCCATGCCTGGGAAACAGGTGGGAAGAACGCACATACACATCCATTGGGCCAGAGCACGGATGAGGAGCAAGCTGTCTAGGCCACAGAAGGTGGGGGAGGGGTGGGCGGACGGACGCAGGCGCAGTCATAAGGTGCTGGCCCACCCACGAGGACGTTCTAGGGGAGGAGCCTCCAGCACCAGAAACGGGTGGGCAGAGTTGCGCAAGTGCAATATGGCCACTCTCCCAAGATCCTCTCTGTTGGGAGGAGGAGCCTCAGCCAAGCAGACTGGGGGCCATTTTTTTTTTTTTTGCGGCCATTTTTTTTTTCTCCCAGAATGTAAAAGCAGAGACTATAGCTAAATGTTTTTAAAAATTACCCACTCAGAACCACCCATTCTTTTCTCTCTTTTTACCTTCTTGCAAAAAGGCACCAAACCCCAATGCCTACTCAGAAAAAGGTATCCCAAAGCAAGATTCCCTCTAGAAAGCATCTTCCCACCCCCACCCCAAGGGCCCATACCCGTGGCTGGCCTGGGACGCCACAGTGGGGGAAGCGGGGAGGCGGCAGCGCAGGAGGCGGCAGCCCGGAGAGGAACCAACAGCGGGACAAAGGCTCAGGGCCCCGGGAATCTTACCAAAGTCGGTGAACGGCGGGCTCGGTGCAGGCCGCGGCGGCCTGCGCAGCTCCAGGCAGCCAGGGTAGCCCCGGCCGGCGGCCTCCGCCGTCAGCTGGGGCTCCAGAGAACTGGGCCTAGCCCTGGCTGCTTGTTCTCTCAGGCCCACGTGGCCGCGGTTGTGGCCGCCCAGAACCGGCTGGAAGGCACTTGGGCTGGGGCTCCGGCCCCGCGGGGGCCTCTCAGGGAAGCAGGCGGCCGCTTGGCCCGAAGGGCCCGGCTGCGCGTCTCCCAAAGGGGCAAGCGGAAGCAGCGGGTAGAAGCTTGGGCCTGGGTTGGCGGCCGCGCCCCCGGAGGCCAGCTGGGGTTCCTGTGCACGCAGGGCCATCTCCTGCTCCCCTCCAGAGGCCTGCTTCTTGAGCATCTTTTGTGCAGCCACGATCTTCTGGCGCTCGGTGATCAAGTAGCACTTCTCGCAGGTGCACTGCTTCCAGCGGCACTTGCCCGCGTGGCCCTTGACTGGTACCAGGAAGCCATGGTTCCGGCACCGCGCGCACTTGGGGGTACGAAGCATCTTCTTGGCCTGCTTTGTAAGGTCTGCATTCATAGCACAACCGTCTCCTCTGAAAGCCTCAGGGACAGTGAAACAGAGAGAAGCAGTTCCCCCCAAGTCCCTGGTGCTGGGAACTTTGGATACACTTGTAACAACTTGGTGTTCAGTGTGTCCCTGCAGCAAGACCCTTGCATTCTCTTTTTTTTTTGGTGCAAAATTTGGAGAGGTTCTGTGCCTTGGTTAACGAGATGCAAAGGACTGGGTTGAATAAGTTCTTCAAGTAATGCTATTGCATGTATATCATCTGGGTTAGCTGAGTCTTAGGCATTTAATTTCCAAACTTTCTCTTCCTGCCGTACGGTATACAGAAGGTATTTCATAATTTCAAAAAAAAAAAAAAGTCAGAGTGATACTCAAGTATCCACAGATTCAAAACTCCAGAGGAACGTAGCTGTTGTAAACCTGTTGCAGTAGAAAAGGATTCCACATGTCAAACCCTGTTTCTCCATACAGAAGCTGCTGCTTCTGTTTAATTTCACTTTTCTCCCTTACAGAGAAGCAACTGTTCACAGTGATGCTTTCAGAATATTCTCAGGAGCTCAGTACGGTGTGATGGTTGCTCAAGGGTGTGCCTTTAGAGTAATTCCCATTTTAAAAGTCTTGTTGGTATAGGAATGCATCTCTGGAAGTGGCATATTGCAGTTGATGGCTTCCAAAGAAAAACATACTTGGAATGATTTAAACTAAAAGGGACTTAGGATATTTTAGCATGAGCTTGAACCAGTACTTAATTGTCCCATGAATTTAGTTATTCCTGTAAAGCAACCCAAATCCTGGGACACCTGCAGAGCTGCCACAACTTCATAGTTTTCCAAAGACCGCTAAGCTAATTCATTTTCTTGTTTGATAGAAATTTGTGACACCCTGACGTCTTTTCCCCCCCCTGCTTAGGTCCCAGAAAGAAAGAAAGGTAAAAAAAAAACAAACTTGTCATCATAGGATTAATCATTACCTTTAAGGGGGTAGTTATGGTTAATACCTGGCTAAAATGTGTGTGTTTTTAATTGTCCTTTTGCTGAAGTTTTCTGTCCCTGGTAACAGAATGGTAGAAGTGAGAGCCAAGGCCTGGTGTTCACCTTGATCTTCCTGAGCCACTGGTTGCAGGTGTACTTTGCATTTCTCACCAACTACCTGACAATAGGAAACGGTTGCCATTCTGAGGCTGATTATATACCAGAAAGCTGAAAAGATGTTTGTAAAGTTTTATCCTGCTTTGAAGAAATATATTACTCATCTTAAGAGGGCAGAAGTATATGTTTCCTGTATCTTTTGACGCTTTAAGAATGTCACTGTTATTTCAGTCCGTTTAAAGAGATCTAGGTTTGTCTCTGCTTTGCTCTAACAGCCTGTATCTTAATTTTTTATTTTAAAAATATGGTCCCATAAATGAAAGCACAGACAAGTTCTTTTTCTGACTCCACTTAATTCAGAATGTCTAATTTTTTCACTGACTTTGTCATTTGAAAATGTTACTTAAAAATCATAGTTTCAATACTACTGTCAAAAAATCTGGGCACAAACTGCATTCTTTCATGATACTGCAAATTATAAGGTCATTTTCTGCATTATCAAATTTAAATTTTAACATCAGGTGACATCAGCTGATAAGGCCTAAACATGAAAACTACTCTCATTTACATTTCATGCTTGACCACTCAAGATCTCTTCATTTTCCTATTAATGGTTTAAAGGAAAATGCTATTCAAAGACAACCATTTGAATTCATTTATTTTAGCCTTTTTAATGGCAAAATGCTTCCATATTTACTCATAACTTTGGGGCAAAGTATACCCAAGGTGATGTGAATTTGCATACTGCTTTGAGGATGTTAATAAACAACCATAAATCTTTTAAATCCATAGTCATCTTATAAGATGCCAAAACCCTAGGGTTTATGCAGTAAACAAATAAGAGAAAAAGACTAGTTTATTTCTCGCTTCCCCTCAAAGTCACAATTTGTGTAGGTAAATTCCAACAGAGCTTTATTTATTTCATGCTTGGAAATTCAGGCAAATTGATAGGTTTGTTTTATTTGGGTTGATGGCTGATTACTTCTTAGGCTGCTGAATATACACATATATGTGTGTCAAATTTATTTAAATTGTTATTTAAAAAGATAGTAAGATGTAAAATCGAAAAGCTGGAAGTCAAAGAAGGGTGAGAACAGTAAATACATAGTAGACCCCTTCCTCCCCTACGCTGAAACATTTGGATGTTTATGTTTAAGAAGGTCTGCATCATCATAAGCGGAAGTTTATAAAAACATTACAGTGCTGAGGAATCACCAGTTTGACTAACCACAAAGGAGCTGGTAGATAGTCATATCTGAGTCCCAGCTTTAGATACGGCTACTTCTTCCACAGTCCTGAATTCCCTACCTTCAATAATGGTTCTTCTCTTCAGTTAACATGATTATAATTGATACTGTTTATTTTAAAGAGTCTTGTATTATGCTGTGCATGGGGGTATCACTTGTAATCATTAAATATTGTGTGCACTGTAATGTTTCCTCACTGGTAGCATGCAAGAGTAAAGAAGGGCTTTTTTGCCTATAGTGTCTTCCCCGCAGTAGCTATAACCCAGATACCTGCTGTCTTCTTCAGGCTCTCTCTCATGAGCAATGAAAACATGACTGAAGATTTTGTAGGAGGTAGAGGGGAGGATTTACATGACATATCCTATAGCAGATGCTTTAAAATCCTGTGTTAGTGTTTCTCTTCTCTCAAGATCCTCCTCTGCTGTGCCACACACCCTGGAGAGGGACTGATCTGGTCCCCCTCCACCTTGCCCACCCTCCCCATCCTCATCGCACTACCCAGGCTCTCTAGCTTTTCTCTTCTTGATTTTTGAGAGTTCTGTAATGGCTGTGACTATCTTACTTCCCTTTATATCTAGCACAATATAGACATTCAGTTAAATATTTGTTGAATGTACAAATGACTCTTGTTTCCCTCTCCTGCCAATATCAAAGGCATCTCATTTCTCACTGACACAGTAAATTAACTTGGATCCATCAACTTTCTCCAATATCACACAAAACAGAAAGCCCAGAGTGAATAAGATCCAACAGAGATGGTTGGATGGCATCATCAACTCAATGGACATGAGTTTGAGCAAATGCTGGGAGATAGTGAAGGACAGGGAAGTCTGGCATGCTGCAGTCCATGGGGTCCCAAAGAGTCGGACAGGACTGAGTGACTGAACAACAAGAAGAGTAAATGGGACCACTCTCCCAACAAGCAGAATTTGAGGATCAACTTTGCTTCCTCGAGATTACCTCTTACCCCCGATGGTGTAATAACAGTAGTAATGCCAGCTAGCACTTACTAAGGGTTTGTATGTGCCGGTAATTATAAACTCCTCTGCTGCTGCTGCTGCTGCTGCTGCTAAGTCGCTTCAGTTGTGTCCGACTCTATGTGACCCCATAGACGGCAGCCCACCAGGCCTCTGTTTCTGGGATTCTCCAGGCAAGAACACTGGAGTGGGTTGCCATTTCCTTCTCCAATAAATGAAAGTGAAAAGTGAAAGTGAAGTTGCTCAGTCATGTCCGACTCTTGGCGACTCTATGGACTGCAGCCTATCAGGCTCCCCCGTCCATGGGATTTTCCAGGCAAGAATACTGGAGTGGGTTGCCATTTCCTTCTCCGATAAACTCCTCTATGTGTGTTAATTCATATAATCCTCAGATCAACCCTCTAAGGTAGGTACTATTACTCCCCCTACCTCCAGCCCGCATTTTACACATGATGAAACCAGTACCTAGAGAAGTTAGGTAACTTGCCCAAGGTTTTCTGCCATCAAGTGGCAGAGCCATGATTTAGAACCAGGAAATCTATCCTCAGAGTCTATGTTCCTAACCGTATATCTACTAACTCAGTATTTCTTCTAAGCAAATGCAGTGCCGTCCCCAAGAAAGCATTGGTGATTAATAGAAATGCTTGTCTTATTACATACCCTATTACAGTTGGGGCAAAGGAGGATAAATAAAGGTGGTAGCAACCTGGAGAAATTTCCTAGGATGCCCTGCTAATTTGCTTTTCTCTGCCCATAGCCAGTATTCATTCAGTGTCAACTATGTGCTAAGCATAAGGGACACAGAAGTGAATAAAAACACAAGATCCTTACTTTTAGGCATACATTCTAGCTGGCAAATAGACAGTAAGCAAACATTTCCAGATGAAAGCTGAGGAGTGGTGGGTAGGATGCTATGAGTTCTAATGTGGATGAAGAAATCAAGGGAGACTTCCTTGAGGGGCTGGTTCCTGAGGTAGTCCTAAAGGATGTGTAGGAATTAGCCAGGTGCAGGAGAGGTGTATCCCAAACAGAGAGAATATCATGTTTAAGGCTGCAGCATGGCTGTAGTACAGTGAGGCCAGGAGACTGGAAAGAGGGGAGATGGAGAGGTTAAGCAGTAGCCATGTGAAGGGGGTCCTTTAAAGGAAACTGTAGTAGTCACTGTTGAAATGGAGCATGACTCTGCAGGGCCCTCCTGGGTACAGAAGCCCTCTGTGTCTCCCTTTTCTTTTAAAGAAAAAAATCTTTAGCCTCCTAGGCCTTCACTGTGTTCCAAAGAACAGATTCAATCAGTTATTAATTAGGAAAGGGAGGGAATGCAGAAACAAAGGAAAAGCAAGCAGTCAAGAAATGATAGTTCAGCAATAATAGAGTCTTAGTTCCTCCTCAAGGGAGATATATATATACATATACATATATAACAATCTGATCTGTATCTTTGAGTTGTTCTGTAGAAACTGAAACAGACCCTTACCCGGGTAGAAGATGGCAACCTCATGCTGAGCAGAAGCACTAGATCCAGACTGGTTGGAACCAGAAAGTTAATAAATAAGATTCTGAAACACCACCCTGTCACCTCACCACCAACCAATGAGAGGAAAGCCATCCCCCTGCAACCATCACTTCAAACGTTGCCTTTAAAAGCCCTTCCCTGAAAGCTGTTGGGGAGTTCAGGTATTTTGACCATGAGCTGCCTATATTCCTTGCTTAAGCTAAGCTAAGCTAAACTAAGTCACTTCAGTTGTGTCCGACTCTGTGCGACCCCATAGACGGCAGCCCACCAGGCTCCCTTGTCCCTGGGATTCTCCAGCCAAAAACACTAGAGTGGGTTGCCATTTCCCTCTCCAATGCATGGAAGTGAAAAGTGAAAGTGAAGTCGTTCAGTCGTGCCCAACCCTCAGCGACCCCATGGACTGCAGCCCACCAGGCTCCTCCATCCATGGGATTTTCCAGGCAAGAGTACTGGAGTGGGGTGCCATTGCCTTCTTGGGTCCCTACAAATAAGCATTATTTTCCTTCACCAGTAAACTGGCTTTGCTGCACAGCAGGTGAGCAAACCAAGGTCGGTTATTTATGCAAAGCAAAGTTAGTGCTCCTAGTAGTAATAATTCTTTACCTGTGGTGGTTCTGGGGAGGAGAAATACATACATCATATGTTTTTTAATTAAGTTTCCAGAGTTCTTAGCAATATTAAATGTCTAAAGGACTCTACTGATCAAGTAGCATGTAAATAATCCACAATAAACCCTCTGATTGGAATCTTATGAGAATCTGATGGACTATGTATCACAGTAATAGTGTAACCTTAGTATACAACAACACCCTTCTTTCTTTCCTAGTTTACACAGCAGTTTGCTGGTAATTTAACCTAACAAGCTAATATGAAAATATTCCTTTGAGAATAATATCAAGGCATTTGAAGATTCAAAATGCAAACTAGAATTTTATTAGACTCTTCTAGCTAACACATCCCCTTCATGGATCACAGCCTTGTCGTGGCAAAGGAGCTTGCATAACTCAGTGAAGCTATGACCTACACCATGCAGGACCACCAAGACAGATGGGTCATAGTAAAGTGTTCCACAAAACGTGGTCCACCGGAAGAGGAAATGGCAACCCACAATAGTAATCTCACCTGGAGAACCCCATAAATGGTATACTGTGTGAAATGCCAGGCTGTATGAATCACAAGCTGGAATCAAGAGCTGCCAGGAGACATGCAGATATGCAGATGATACCACTCTAATGGCAGAAAGCAAAAGAGGAACTAAAAAGCCTCTTGATGAAGGTGAAAGAGGAGAGTGAAAGAGCTGGCTTGAAACTCAGCATTTAAAAAGCTAAGATCATGGCATCTGGCCCTATCACTTCATGGCAAATTGAAGGGGAAAAAAGTGGAAGCAGTGGCAGATTTTATTTTCTTGGGCTCCAAAACCACTGAGGATGGTGACTTCAGCCATGAAATTAAAAGATGGTTGTTCCTTGGGAAGAAAGCTATGACAAACCTAGAGAGCACATTAAAAAGCAGAGACATTGCTTTGCCGACAAAGGTCCATATAGTCCAAGCTATGGTTTTTCCAGTAAGTCATGTACTGATATGAGAGTTGGACCATAAAGAAGACTGAGCATCAAAGAATTGATGCTTTCGAACTATGGTACTGGAGAAGACTCTTTAGGGTCCCTTGGACTGCAAGGAGCAAAGTATTCAATCCTAAAGGAAATCAACCCTGAATATGCATTGGAAAGACTGTTGCTGGAGCTGAAGCGCCAATACTTTGGCCACCTGATGCAAAGAGCTGACTCATTGGAAAAGATCCTGATGCTGGGAAAGATTAAAAGCAAAAGGAGAAAGGGGCAGCAGGGGATAAGCTGGTTAGATACTATCACTGACTCGGCGGACATGAATCTGAGCAAATTCTGGGAGATGGTAGAGGACAGAGGAGCCCGGTGTGCTCAGTCCATGAGGCCGCAGAGTCGGACATGACTTAGCGACTGAACAACAACAAAAGCTAACATGTTCTGTTAGTCAGAGAAATACTTCTAATTCTAAAGCATGAGTGTTTTGATCCTATGAGAATGGCCCTAAAGGACAGGAGTACATTCAAATTAGTGAAGGTAATGCAGCCAGCATGAGGAAGGGATGTATGAAAGTGGTGTACACCCATGACAATGGCAAAACAGCTTGACTTTGAGCTGCTGTTAAAAAACCTAGTCTTCAGAAGCAGAAGTTGGACTGAGCAGACAAATCTTTTAGAGTTGTCCAATATAAATATAATGTGAGATATACATGTAATTCTCTCGTAACTACATTAAAAAAAAGTAAAAAAACACCACACATTAAAAAATAACATTAACTCAATACATCAAAAAATCATTATTTCAATATATAATCTACAAAAATTATCAAGATATTTATATTCTCTTTTTCATACTATGTCTTTGAAATCGGATGTGTATTTTGTACTTTCAGCACATCTTAATTTGGACTAGCCACAGTTCAAGTTCTTAATAGCCACATGGGGTCAAAGCTATGGTACTAGACAGTTTGGGTTTAATCATGCTTAAAGAGCCTGACACCATGCAAAGGTTGAGTCTTCTAGTTGGAGGTGGCCTTGGGTAAGTCAGAGATACTACTTTCTCCTCACTCCCCATTGCCTCACCCCCTTTCCTCTTCCTTGACATCACATTATGCATGCTAACCATCGGCCAGACACTGGACACTGTGCTGGACGTTCATTATCTCATTAATCCTGCAAGAATCAGAGATCTTACTTGATAGAGTAAATGAAATAACCAAGTGATGTTAGTTTAGTGCAGTGATTAAGATATGGACTTGGAGGCCATTCACACATGTTTCGGAGAAGGCAGTGACACCCCACTCCAGTACTCTTGCCTGGAAAATCCCATGGATGGAGGAGCCTGGTGGGCTGCATTTCATGGGGTTGCTCAGAGTCGGACACGACTGAGCAACTTCACTTTCACTTTTCACTTTCATTTTTGGAGAAAGAAATGGCAACCCACTCCAGTGTTCTTGCCTGGATAATCCCAGGGACAGGGGAGCCTATGGAGTCACACAGAGTAGGACACGATTGAAGCGACACAGCAGCAGCGGCGGCGGCATACATGTTTCTGACACTTCCTGTATGTATACCTTGGGTAAGAAATTTCTTAATCTCTCTAAGCTTCAGTTTGTCATTTGTCAAATGAAAATAAAAGTACCTCCCTTAAAAATGTTGTTGTGTGGTTTAAATGAGACAACATTTTGGATTGCCTGCAAAGTTTTAGGTGTTCGTTAAATCTTTTTTTTATTTTGGTCCTTTTCATTCCTTTTTTCTTTTTTTAATGCTTTTTAATGTGTAAATTATTTTTTAAATTTCTTTTTAAGTGGAGGATAATTGCTTTACAATGTTTTGTTGGTTTCTCCCTTATAACAATGTGAATCAGCCATGAAAGTGAAAGTGAAGTCGCTCAGTCGTGTCCGACTCTTTGCGACCCCATGGACTGCAGCCTACCAGGCTCCTCTGTCCATGGGATTTTCCAGGCAAGAGTACTGGAGTGGATTGCCATTGCCTTCTCCAGTAAATCAGCCATAAGTATACATAAATCCCCTTCCTTGTGAGCCTCCCTCCCTCCCCTCCCCCATCCCACCCCTCTAGGTCATCACAGAGTACCAGGCTGAGCTCCCTGTATTATACATCAGCTTCCCACTAGCTCTCTTTTTTACACAGGGTAATGTATATATTTTAATGCTACTCTCTCAATTCATTCCATCCTCTCCTTCCCCCACTGTGTCCACAAGTTCATTGTCTACATCTGTGTCTCTATTCCTATACTGCAAATAGGTTCATCAATACCATTTTTCTAGATTCCATATATGTGCATTTTTATTTGATATTTTTTTCTTTCTGACTTACTTCATCATTAAATCTTAATATCACTAAATGGGAAAAATATGGGACACTTTGGGATTTACAGCCATTACACAAATATTATTACTACTGCTACTACTGCTGAGGTGTCAAGAAGTTAAATGACAACCAAGGTAACAGCTAATAGGTAGTGATCAGGTTCTCAACCCAATTTGCCTATCTCTGGAGCAGTATTTCTTGCCATCTGTTTACAGTTACAATATGGGCTAAATTTGTACTGATGCTGTACATAAAATGAAAAGGTCCTTTGAAAGATAAATTCCTGATATTTGCTTGCCATTCTCACAGAAATAGAATACAGGGGGAAATTCTGGGTGTGTTTTTGTTTTTTGGATAAACAGGAATTACTGTTCTAAGAAACTAGACAGGGAACATACATAAAGGAAGATTAAGTTTTTCTTGGCTTTTTCTTTTTTTCTCTTTTTAAAAATTGAAGCATAGTTGATTTGCAATGTCATATTAGTTTCTGGTGTTTCCTTTGTTTCTTTTTACTCTGATTTTACTAGGAAACCATGCATCTGTTGGCATTAATTCATGCATTTTGTGTTAAACCAAATTTGCATTTTAACAAAGGACAGAGATATTAAAACTACTAGCCCACTCCAGTATTCTTGCCTGGAAAACCCCATGGACAGAGGAGCCTGGTAGGCTGCAGTCCATGGGATCGTGAAGAGTCAGACACGACTGAGCGACTTCATTTTCACTTTTCACTTTTCACTTTCATGCATTGGAGAAGGAAATGGCAACCCACTCCAGTGTTCTTGCCTGGAGAATCCCAGGGATGGGGGAGCCTGGTGGGCTGCCGTCTATGAGGTCACACAGAGTCGGACACAACTGAAGCGACTTAGCAGCAGCAGCAGCAGCCCCTTTAAATGCTGTATTTATAAGGGCATATCATCTTTTAAGACAAAAGATTTCCCAAAATTTATGGAAATTTGATAGCACTATCAAAACTACACGTAATCAGTTATATACACCATGAAAATTTCTCTTCGTGTAAAAATACTTTTCCCCATCAAATTAGCAAGTAAAAACAAAACAAATATTAGTACTATTGGGTCTAACTCAGCTACCAGTGCCCCTGTGAGCATGCCCTCTCTGCTCAGATGTTGTACTTCTCATCTGCTCCATAGAATTGTTTGTTCTGGTCTTTATCTACACAACCTCTTCAACTGCTGTTTGACTTCGTCTCTTTTCTCTTGCTCCTTTGTCTTCCATTGCTGCTGCTTTGTGCCTCATCTGTTTCAGCGTCCTAGGAGATATGAATCAGCCAGGGACCCAGGGTTAGGAGGAACAGCCCTGTCTAGCATAGTACTAGTCCAGGGCCATGACTGGCCTCCAGTGTGTGCCCCACCTGGAACAACTTTCCCAAAGAACAGCTCACTCAATTCCACTTCAATCTTGCAATACCGATGTGAGTCCTAGTTACTCACTGTTCTACTTTCTGAAGAAAAACTGAGGACTGGGACTAGATGTCTAGATATGTCAGTTCTAGTTTGTGCTTTGCACAAACCAAAAACAAGAAAAGGATGAAGATTTGTTATGAACAATTTTCATTCAAACATATAGGGGTTATTACCTCCTACAACACTTTCTTTAAACATGGTTAGACTTACTTGGTTTAATGAGTTTGGAGATTATTGCTTTTCCCCCTTTAACTCGCCAGATAAATCAGAAATATTTATTTTAAGAGACAGTTTAAAGAACTTTGTAATTCCCTATCTGTCGGAGTTTTACAAATAAATCTCAGTTAAATGCCTGTCATTGTTTCCAATCTGGTCAAGCAAAAAAGGGGGAAAAGTATACAATTCATCAGAATAATTAGTTGATTGGGGTTAAATAATTGTAAGAATAAACATTTGACCCCCTGGCATGTCACAAACCTCCTGGAATGAGAAGGATTATAAATTAAATGTACAAGATTTAAAATGGTCCAGATACACCCTGAACATTATTGCAGGCATGTGGGACACATTTAGATAAGTTAAAACCAAGTGTGGATTTAGAGCTTGGCCGTCTTTGATCAGTGGTTTACCAAAACTTCCTTGCTTTGGTATGAGGATGGAGGGATGCAGAGAAGCGGGTAGAAAGAGAGGAATAGTGGCAACAGTGCCCCCTACTGTCCAATGGCCAACCCCTTCCCTGAATCAGGGATTTTCAGAGACATGGTACCCCAGGGGATAATGAAAACTTAAGTATATGGAAGTCAGGAAGGAAAGACCTAACATTCACTGAGGGCCTATAACATTGCAAGCACTGTGTTATCATTTAATTTAATAAGAATATGAAGTTCATTACACATTCAGAAAAGAATAGAATGAAGTTTATAGATACAGAAACTAAGGTTCAAGAAAGATAACTTTTACAAGATTCATAGCTAGAAGTAGAATGAGCCAGGATTTGGGCCCAGGGCTGCCTGGCTCCAAGGCCAGTGATTCTTATACTGGAGTACACTGGCAGTGGCTGGAAGCCACAGGCACAACTTAGACTCCTCTAAGTACAGTGACTAACTGTCCTGATTTGCTTGGGACCGAGAGGGTTCTGGGGACACTGGGCTTTGAGTGCTGCAACCAGGAAAGTCTGGGACAAACTGGGGTGAATTGGTAGCCTTAGCTAGATTTCAACTGAATAAGGCCCTAGGCTGGAAGAATCAGTTTGGAACAGGAGAAAGGCTGCCCAGTTTTCTGTTCCTCTCTGCGGCCCAACCTGCTGAGCCACAGGAGAGCAGTCTCTGTCCTACTTGTCTTATGGCCTCACACATCCTGGGGCATTGTCAAAGGAGTTCACATTTCTGCCACTCAGGATTTCTTCAGTTCCTGTCCTAAACCATCTAAGTCAGTTGGAATTCATTATAGTTAAATGAATAAATCATCCACTCAAGTGGACGGGAAAGAGCAGAGTTCGTGACCTCACAGAAACATGGATTCTAAGAGGATCAAGGAGAGCCAGAAAAGCAGGGGGGAGTAACAGAATTGACATTCAAGGGATGCTCATTAATTCACAGGGCACTGGGCTAGTTGTTTTGTGTGCATTATCTCTTATAACAATTCCAAAAGGTTGTAATTAGTCCTAATTATAGATGTTTAAAATAAATAAAGTGGAACTCAGAAAAGGGCTAAATAACTTGTCTAAGTCCACATAGCTAGAAAAAAAGGTTAACTCAGAATTTATTTCTGCCCAAAGCATGTGACTTTCTGCCTTATACATGTCTTACGAATAGTAGTGCTTAATAAAGGACTTCCCTGGTGGCTCAGACGGTAAAGCGTCTGTCTACAATGTGGGAGACCTGGGTTCGATCCCTGGGTTGGAAAGATCTGCTGGAGAAGGAAATGGCAATCCACTCCAGTACTATTGCCCAGAAAATTCCATGGACAGAGGAGCCTGGTAGGGGTCGCAAAGAGTCTCCGCATGTCCATGGGGCTGCAAAGAGTCAGACACGACTGAGCGACTTCACTTACTTACTTACTTCAGTTAAGTTCAGTTCAGTTGCTCAGTCATGTCCGACTCTTTGGGACCCCATGAATCGCAGCACACCAGGCCTCCCTGTCCATCACCAACTCCCGGAGTTCACTCAAACTCACGTCCATCGAGTCAGTGATGCCATCCAGCCATCTCATCCTCTGTCGTCCCCTTCTCCTCCTGCCCCCAATCCCTCCCAGCATCAGAGTCTTTTCCAATGAGTCAACTCTTCGCAGGAGGTGGCCAAAGTACTGGAGTTGCAGCTTTAGCATCATTCCTTCCAAAGAAATCCCAGGACTGATCTCCTTCAGAATGGACTGGTTGGATCTCCTTGCAGTCCAAGGGACTCTCAAGAGTCTTCTCCAACACCACAGTTCAAAAGCATCAATTCTTCAGCACTCAGCCTTCNAGCAGGGTGACAATATACAGCCTTGACGTACTCCTTTTCCTATTTGAAACCAGTCTGTTGTTCCATGTCCAGTTCTAACTATTGTTTCCTGACCTGCATACAGATTTCTCAAGAGGCAGGTCAGGTGGTCTGATATTCCCATCTCTTTCAGAATTTTCCATAGTTTATTGTGATCCACACAGTCAAAGGCTTTGGCATAGTCAATAAAGCAGAAGGACTTACTTAGTGCTTAATAAACATTCAATCACCTTTCCCATTCAGTTCCTAAGAATTTAAATTTGTTAATTTCAGTGTCCTTCATGTGCTTTTTTAAAAAATTGACATACCCAAAACTATATTCTCTAAATGTTTGTGATGGATATAGAGATTCAAGATGGGGGATGAAGTTACCTGCTTAAGTTCACCATATGTGTTAAAGCTAAGAAAATGATTCAAGCAGGTACTCCAGTTCACTCTCACTGATAATCAAGTTGGCCAACACCCACAGAGACTGGATATGACACTGAACCATGACCTGACACATAAACAAAGGAAGCAGTGTTCTTACAGTCTTGTCTGAAATATTTCCTATAGTTTTTAAAAATGGCAATTCATCAGTCCAGATTAAATACAAATGAATATCTGGCAAACTACTTAAAACAGTAATTACTAGAAAAACACAAAGAAGGTGGGTTAATAAAGGAAAGTTTTCTGGCATACATTCTTTGCCCCTAATTCTGAAAAATGACATGAAGTGAAAGAGGAAAGTGGAAAGACATACATAAAGACATGGACACAGGGGTAAGGACATCATGCTCAGATATATATTTGTGTAGTTGGAGTAGAGAAACCATCAATGGACCTAAGTATTTATGGCCAAAAATCAAATACCCTATATGCAAGTTAAAATATCATGAGAAATGTCATGAGTGAGCAAATATGATGTAGAATTCAAAGGATGTTTGCCACATACCTGAACAGAGTTCTGTAGCAAAGAGAAATAAGCTGTCGACATTTGAGTAGACTATAGTGTCTGCCCTGGTGACTCAGATGGTAAAGAATCTGCCTGCAATGCAGGAAACCTGGGTTCAGTCCCTAGGTTGGGAAGATCCCCTGGAGAAGGGAACGGCTCCACTCCAATATTCTTGCCTGGAGAATCCCACGGGTGAAGGAGCCTGGCATGCTACAGTCCATGGGGTTGAAAAGAGTTGGAAATGACTGAGCAACTTTCACGTTCACTTTCTTCACACTGTTTGCCACTTACATCTGTTAAATGGGAAGAATATCTTTACCGTCATTGTAAGGATTAGAGATATTTAAATCACTTGGCAAAGAGCAGGTATTCAAGAAGTGTTTCCTGTTTTATCTGGGCACTCTATGATTCTGTTTTAGAGCTTATGAAAATTCTGTTTGGGGACAATGTGGGTCATTAGCTCTGCTTTGGTATATTAATTCAAAATGTGCCCTGACACATAATAGAACCTATGTAAAAATCTGTTGGATGAATGAATACATTTTAACTTTTTAAAAGTATAACAGATAAGAGAACATAAAAGTCTAAATCTGGCCCTGTGGAGAGACCTACAGTTCAACTCAAGTTAGCAGGGAGAACACAGCAAAAGTGTAATAATGATTTCAAGACAGAAATGTTGGCCTGGATTACAAAAGTACCAAGGAGATCAACTTCATAGTGGTTGTATGCTCTATAATATCAAAATATTTTTACAGTCTACTTCCAGTTGTTTCTGACTTTATGGCTTAGTTATTGAACCGAGAATTGTCTAAGAAAATTCTGGCCCTGAGGATTTCTAGATTGGTTTCTTCAACTTGTACATTTTCTTTCACAGTATTTTAATGGTAAAGAAAAAGTATCTCATACAAATGAGATAAATTGATTTAACCTCAGCTTTCATAAAATAACTGGTGACCTCTGTTGCTGCTGTTGCTAAGTCGCTTCAGTTGTGTCCGACTCTGTGCGACCCCATAGACGGCAGCCCACCAGGCTCCCCCGTCCCTGGGATTCTCCAGGCAAGAACACTGGAGTGGGTTGCCATTTCCTTCTCCAATGCATGAAAGTGAAAAGTGAAAGTGAAGTCACTCAGTCGTGTCCGACTCTTAGTGACCCCATGGACTGCAGCCCACCAGGCTCCTCCGTCCATGGGGTTTTCCAGGCAAGAGTACTGGAGTGGGGTGCCATTGCCTTCTCTGGGTGACATGTGTTACATGTTAGCAAAACATACCTGTTGTACCTTTAGGAAATGGAGGCCTAATTAAATGGTAACTGCTATTATTACTCTGGTCCTCTTTATCCCTTGTTTTCTCTAAACTTCATTTTGTTATAGAGTCCAGCATTTCCCAAAATTGGCTCCATGGTAGACTATGTCTGTGCAATGTGAATAGAAGTAATATAAAAACGGGGTTCTAAGATCCAGTAAGTAAGATTAGATAACACTAAGTTAATGAAGCAAAATTCTTACTATGGAACTTCTCTTTAATAAGGAAATCTCCAGGAAGAAGCTCTAGTGTTCCTTAACCTTCTATTCATTACTGGCCTTTCTTCCCCATGATCCTTTTTAGACTGTTTTCCTCTAATGGCTTTTTTCTATCTCCCTGATCCTCCCTGAGCTCCTCTCCCAACCTGGAAATTAAATAACAAGGAATATAATTTTGTTGGGTAGAGTTTTGGAAGGTCACAAACCACTGTACTAAGAGTTTTTGGCATCTAAGATTCAATTTTCACCTCCTGGGGGATGATATTACCTCAGTTGAGAATGAATACTCTAGTATGAAACGTCCCTCAAACTTGTTGGACCACTGACCTTTTTCAAGTGGACCAATATTCCCAGGAACATAATTTGGGAAGCCCTGATTTCATCATCATGGGATATTTTAATGCTTCATTGTTCTCTACGATTTGGGGAGAGAGTCCTCTCTTTAATACTGAAATTCCTGATGTTAAAAGATACATTGAGGCATGGTAAATATTTTAAGAGTTTATTTGAGCAAAAGTGGATTCTAATCAGCATCATTTGGCAACACCAAACAGGAAGTAGTTAGAAATGTTCCAATGACAGTAGCTAGGAGAAAGAATTTTATAGAGCTTCTGAAGCAAAGCAAGAAAATTACTTGATTGGTTATAACTTAAGCATTTGCTTTATTTGGAAAGTCAAAACCAATCACAAATAGCCTAGTTGGTTGGTTTCATTATATAAGTTGCCAAGGCATTAAAGCCCTCTGAGTCTAATGTGTGCCTGCGTGCTAAGTTGCTTCAGTCGCGTCCAACTCTTTTCGATCCTATGGACTGTAGCCTGCCAGGCTCCTCTATCCATGGGATTCTCTAGGCAAGTAATCTGGAGTGGGTTGCCATTCCCTTCTCCAGGGGATCTTCCTGACCCAGGGATAGAACCCACATCTCTTATGTCTGTCTCCTGCTTTGGCAGGAGGGTTCTTTACCACTAGTGCCACCTGGGAAGCCCCTCAGTCTAATAGCCTTGTTTAATTAACATTGGTATAAGAGTACAATAAGGAATGGAGTTCAATAAGACTTCTTGATTGAGAAGTCTTGTATTTGTCTTTTCTTTCCCTAGTTTGTGGTTAGAATTTTATACCAGCCAATTTTTTAAAACTATGGTATATAACGTAACAAAGTCTGAGCCTGGTGGGTGACAGTCCATGGGGTTGTAAAGAGTCAGACATGACTTAGCAACTGAGTACATAACATGTGAAGTATATAATGAACATTAATTATCAGTATACAACTTGATGAATTTCCAGAGTTCTATACACATTCATTCAGTTTAGGATATAAGTATTGAATTCTAATCAAAGATCCTTAAAAAAAAATCTTGACCTTCCATCATCCACATTTTGTGTTTTTCAAACTTTAGTAAAGTTTAATGAAGAAGTCACCCAAGGGAGCTTATTAAAACTGCATAGTCCTTCCCTCAGATTCTCATTCAGAAGATCTAGGGTGTGATCAGGTATTTTAAATACAGCTTTCCAGGTGATTCTGATGAAGGTGGTATATGGATCACACCTCTGAGAAACACTGGCCTCCTTATAATATAAAAGTCAAAGTCCTGAACAGGTATTTAGGCTTTCCTTAATTTGACCCAATTCTATTTTTCAGACTGAACCCTTGCTGGTTTCTACCATGCCAAATTACTCACCTCTCCTCAATAGGTCATGCACTCCTGTTTCCCCTAACCTGGAATTACCTTTCATTCTTTACATAACTGACTCCTACTCATCCTTCAAGACCTCTGAGAAGTCTTCTTAAATTCATCAGGCAGAATTAGTTGCCCCTCATTGTTCATCCAGAACTTTATTCAAACTCCTGTTATAATACTTATCACACAATACTGATTTTTTAATCTCCTCATTTAGATGTCAGCAAGAATATTTCTTCCCTGGTGGCTCAGATGGCAAAGATCTGTCTGCAATGCAAGAGGCCTAGTTTGATCCCTGGGTGGGGAAGATTCCCTGGAAAAGGGAATGGCTACCCACTCCAGTATTCTTGCCTGGAGAACTGAATGGACAGAGGAGCCTGGCAGGCTACAATCCATGAGGGTCACAGTCAGACACGACTGTGTGACTAATACTTCACACTTAAAGAATATGCCTGACTCTGCTAAACCCCTAACCCTGCATAGGGCCCAGCACACAGTGAGTGAATGTATAAATATATGCTACTGATTTACAAGTAGAATCATTTAGTTCTCATTTTCCAGGCCAATGAGACTACAAGCTCCCTTAAAAGGAAAGAGGATTTTTGACTTTCCTAGTCTCCAAAATCATGGCAGGGATTCAGCAGTCAACAAAACAACATAGAATGAATGAAAATAATCAGCCTCCCTCTCTCAATCTAGGGAGAACCTCCATCCTTCCTAAGACCCCACAATAACTCTTGGAGGGAAACGAGTGGAGTGTGGGTTTGGGGGAGAGGTATCCTCCCAGTCTGCACTGTAAGAATGTTAGGTAAGGCTGGAAGCTCAGGGACTGGTCCTCTAACGCCAGGTTCCTGGTTCTCTCTGTGCATTCCCTCCATAGAACATTCTGTGGCCATGGAGATGACCATTACCATAAGCGGGCTGTTTGAGTGAGGACTCCAGAAAGGCCTTTCAGGAGGGCAACTCTTCCTGAAAGAGTGCATGGCGACTCTTCACCCTGTCACTAATCTCCTCATCTACTTACTTGCCTATTCATGTGTTTACTCATGCTTGTACTTGTTGATTTATTTTTTTAGCATCTTTGTAGAAGACTAAGCTGCTGAGCTGGACAGAAGCCACTTGACGCACTAGGCATGGAAAGCCTTACCACAGAAGGTGAGACCTAGGGACCACTGAGGAGGAAGCTGAGGGTTGAGGGGCGGGGTTCCTGTTGTTACCAGAAGCCTATTCGCCCAAAAGCTTGAGGGCGGGGCGAAGGGCCGTCCTGGAGATGAGGGGTGGGACGATGCCCCTACTTAAAATTTCAGGAGCCAGTAGGGATCCAAAGGCAGCCAAGCCTGCAGGGGGTGTGCAGGCGTCGACAGAGAGCAGTCAAAGTCCTTTGGGCTCTGGCGCTACCTGTCCCTCGCTCAGACCAGACCGTTGGGTTAGCAAGCTCACGTTGGTGGGTGGGGGAGGGGGCAGTTCAGACGCATGCGCAGTGCTCTGGGGCCCCTGAGGGAGGAAAGAGCTCCGGCTGAGGAAAGCGTGTGCCTACACCCAGCGCGGCCATGGGTGATGCTGGTGGTTACCAAGCCCTGAGGGGGAGAGGCGCGGGCCAACTCAAGGGCAGGCCCTGGGCAGCAGCCTTGGAGGAGTCCAGCTACAAGTACGGCTCCACGAAGTACCTGCTGCTTTGCGGCCTGGGCGGGATGCTGAGTTGCGGGCTGACGCACACGGCCATCGTGCCTCTGGACCTGGTCAAGTGTCGCATGCAGGTGGACCCCAGCAAGTACAAGGGCATCCTGAGCGGCTTTGGCGTGACACTGCGGGACGACGGCCTGCGCGGTCTGGCCCGAGGCTGGGCCCCGACCTTTCTAGGCTACTCCATGCAGGGCCTCTTCAAGTTTGGCCTCTACGAGGTCTTCAAAATCCGCTACGCGGAGCTCCTGGGCCAGGAGAAGGCCTACGAATGGAGAACCGGGCTGTACCTGGCCGCCTCCGCCAGCGCCGAGTTCTTCGCAGACGTGGCCCTGGCCCCGATGGAAGCGGTGAAGGTTCGCATGCAGACGCAGCAGGGCTATGCCCGCACGCTTCGGGCTGCGGCCCCCAAGATGTACGGCGAGGAGGGCCTGTGGGCCTTCTACAAAGGCGTGGCGCCCCTCTGGATGCGCCAGATCCCCTACACCATGATGAAGTTCGCCTGCTTCGAGCGCACGGTCGAGGCGCTCTGCAAGTATGTGGTGCCCAAGCCGCAGAGCCATTGCACCAAAAGTGAGCAGCTGGCCGTGACCTTTGTGGCTGGCTACATCGCTGGCGTCTTCTGCGCCGCGGTGTCCCACCCTGCGGATTCTGTCGTGTCCGTTTTGAACAAGGAGAAAGGCAGCACGGCCTTTGACGTTCTCCGCAGACTAGGGTTCAAGGGCGTGTGGAAAGGCCTGTTCGCCCGGATCATCATGATTGGCACCCTGACTGCCCTGCAGTGGTTCATCTACGACTCGGTCAAGGTCTATTTCAAATTGCCTCGCCCTCCAGTCCCTCAAGCGCCCAAATCCCGAAAGTAGGCATGGATTGGAAGACTGCTGTGGCCACCGTTGGCCAGTATTTCGATTCTGTGGGGGATTATGTTCAAATAATATTAGTGTGTAGGATGTTAACGTTTGTAGAGAGGTGACAGTGTGCAGACCTAGTTTTCTTTAAGTGATCCATTCCTGCTTTTTGGCAATCCAAGAGAATTGCAACCGTTTCATTTGGGGGTTTGGACCATTGACTGGGGAGTCAGTGTGGTTGCTTTAACTCAATAGCTTTTCAGCAATTATAAGGGGAAAAAATTCTTAACAAGAAGTAATGTTAGGTGATTTAGTGCCTCTAGGTTGTATCTCCTTTGATTCACCATTCAGTGGAGATTATCCAGGCATCACTACAAAAGAGCCTACTGATAAGGTTTCAAGGTCAGCCCAACTATATGGGACAGAGAACAAAGTAAAATTCTGCTACATGGTACTCATCTCAATAGAAATCGTGCACCTATTGAATAGATGAAGGATTCGTTCCATATTTCTTGTTCATGTCTATTGCAGAAAAAAATTATTAAAAGTTAAATTGTGACTTACATTTCCTGATAGCTTAGAATGCATTCACTCTTTTCAAAGAGCATGACATGAGATCTGCATTTTCTCTTCCTGATGTTGCTGATTAGAACATAGCTCGCTCCAGGAAGTGCTACAATTGGATCAATGTGGAAAGCCAAGACGAGATGAAGGGCAGGCTCGGAATAAATATGTAAAGAAAAGTCTCTGTTTCTTTTGTACAATTCAGCTTTCAGCAGCTTTACATCCAAAGAAGGTCATACCACCCTGACATTTAAACACATACACACATGAAACCCTACAAATTCCAACAATTTTTGGTTGAATATTAATGGTTTTGGCGACTTTGAAAGGAAAATCTCATTTTTAATGTAACAAATGTCATTCATTTGACTTGGTATGTCATTCATTTACCTTGGTAGATATTTCATTGATCTTTGCAATGGTTGAAGTTCATAAAATTTATTGAAGTTATAAAGCACATTTTCAGTTTTCTGTAGCCTTCACATCTCTGATTGAGGAAACTATAAGTGAAATCCTGTGAATTAGAGATGCTTATAGAATGTGAATAAGAAACTCCAATATAATATTTAATGTGATTAACCAAATGTTGCACAATTGCCCTAACACCTTGTATTAAAAAACACAAACTTAAGATATGTTAATGTTTTAACTGTGTAATGGTAAACTGCTTAGTGGTTAACTGAAGTTAAAAAGTGCCTAAATACGTTTGAACTGTCTTGATTGGATAATAAAGAACTTGGAAGAAAAAAATCAGAACTTGTGAATGAGATGCAGTGAAATTCAATGTTTCTATTTTGTTAGGGAGGATGCAGAGGAAGGATCATAATGTATTTTAAAGACTTTTTGACTTCCTAGGAAGTTAGTTTCCAGGTTTGTGGAAAAGAAAAGTTCTCAAGGAGGGGAAATAATTTGAGGAACCAAATTGTGCGGGTTCATTTCTGCAAAATTTTAAAACAAATATATTTTTGGTTTGGGCTTCTTAGGTTGCTCAGTGGTAAAGAATCAGCCTGCTTATACTGCAGGAGATGCAGGTTCAATCCCTGGGTCAGGAAGATCCCCTGAAGAAGGAAATGGCAACCCACTCCAGTATTCTTGTCTGGAAAATCCCTTGGACAGAGAAGCTTGGTACAGTCCATAGGGTCACAAAGAGTTGCACAGAAACAGCATATTTTTGGCTAGTGTTGCAAAATGCTTGTGGGAAGTTTCCTTGGTCGAGAGTTTTTTAAGTAAATTGCCGTGACTTTCCTGGTGGCCCAGTGGCTACGACAGCACTTCCAATGCAGGGGGCAGGGTTTAGATCCCTGGTCAGGGAACTGGATCCCACATACTACAGTGAAAGGTCAAAGATCCCACATGCTGCAACCAAGACCCAACACAACCAAGTAATTTTTTTTAATTTATTAAATAAATTGCTTTCTAAGGTAATATAATTTAAGGAATTGCTACAAAATCTATGGAGTCTCAAGATAATAAGAGACCACTCGTTTGTTCTGGTCTGTGGTAGTTGATGGTTGTTCTGTTGACCATACCAGCTGATTTCTGTAATATACAATGTGCATGTTTAGACAAGTATAATCTATGGAGAATTGTTTGGCATGATTCTTAATGTCATGGACATGGTCAAGAGGATGGGTTTACTTAGTTTGGGTCAGCAGGTTTCATATTCAGTCCCTGGATTTCTATTTGCCTTTTTGTTGTTGCTTGTGGTAGCTTACAAACGTCTTACTAAATAGAGGCCATAGTAGCACACAATAAAGAATAAAACTCAAACGGAGAAAGATAATGTGAGTTCAGAGTCATTAGGCATTATTTTTTCCTAGTTACTATTCCTTTGGAACTGTTTAAACTTCTATCAGTCTTTTACCTTGTCTGTAATTACCACTCTGTGAAATCGTGCATATCTGGTAGAAAAGCCGTAGTAAAAGTCTGGCATTGTTAGAAATGTTTTATTCATTTTCCACATAATCTCAATCTTTGAAGTAGTCAATTTTATCCATAAACAGATTCAGAAGCTACGTAACTTGCTCATACAGCTAATAATTGATACAGTTTGAATCAGAGTCCACATGTTCATTGCTTTACCTCAGCATCTTAACAAAACCAATGACTCTCCTTTTCGTAAATTGCTTTTATAGTACCTCAAAAATATTTTTAAAAAATCTTTTATTTGTATGTACTACAAAACATTCCTAATTTTGCACTTATGAAAAGTTTGTAATGGTCTCAGTTGTGAAAAACCTATGGTGTAATTACTTACAAGTAATCAAATTGCAAAATACTTAAATACATTTAAATTAATATTTAAATTATTTCCTGCACCAACTCAGTGCCTGAGCTCTTAACCTAAAAGGATTGACAATCATAAAAACAGTGCTTTTAAAAAAAATTGTGGTACTGCAGTTTCAGCAAGAGGTTTTATTCTATTACATTCTCTAATTTTTCCCTCTAATCTTTAGTACCTACAGCTAAAAAGCTGGCTTGGGCTATTTATCTTTTCCCCCAGGTAGTGATTAAAAGTAGCTTTTTCAAGTATCTGAAATTAATTTCATGATAGGGAGCTGTAATCTCATCCATTGATCTGTTTTTTGAGAAGTGAATAAAGAGAGTAGGTAAAATCTTGAAAAACAAAAGCTGTATTTACATGTTAAACCACACTGATAAAGACTGGAAAAAATGAAAGTATTAATGTTATGAGAATTTTTTGTTGTTGTGCAAGTGTGTCTTTAGAACATTTTCCTTTAGATCCTTTCAAAGGCAAGAATAATCACTGAAGCCAGGCAATTACATTTTGATAGGCAACTATTCAATTAGCGTATGTTTGTTTTAGGTGGTCTTAAATATCAGTTATCTTTTAAATCACAAGCAAAGAACTGTTTGAAGGGATATTTCCATATTTGTAAAACTTTGTCTTGTTTTCCTGGATTCTGCCATTTAGATGGGTAGGTAAGTAGAGAGGGTATGAACAATGTAATTATAACTAAGGTTTGTTTGTATGTGTGTCCATTTTAGTTGACATACTTTGAGACCTTCAGAAAGTATCCAAAATTTTAGAGGCAGTTTGTTAATTCTGCCCATGCCCCAGTCTATAACACTATTGATCAGTGTCTACCATGTGCCAAGCATTGTGCTAGGCAGAAAGGTTCTCATGAGGAACACAACACGTGGTTTCTGCCCTTGTGAAGCTTACAGTCTAGTAGGAAAAATAATCTACAGTTGGGCAAATGCTGCAAAGAAGTATAAGGTATTGTGTGTTGTTTTTCAGTCACTAAGTTGTTTCTGACTCTTTGTGACCACATGGACTGCATCACACCAGGTTTCCCTGTCCCTCTCTGTCTCCCGGAGTTTGCTCAAATTCATGTCCATTGAGTCATGATGCTATCTGACCATCTCATCCACATCTAAGTGGTGTTTGAAACGATACCTAGAGGATAAGTAGGAGTCAGTCCAGCAAAGAGAAGATACACAGCACAGTAGGTGCACTTCTCTTGAAGAAAGAGGAGTATTGATGGTTTTGAGAAACTGAGAGAAGTTCACTTTGGCTGGGACCATTCAGTTGCAGAGAGGGTGATGTGAAATGAAATAGGAAAAAAAGGTAGACAAGAAAGGTAAACATTCACTGCAGGCTCTGGAATTCTTGTTGAAGATCTGAACCCAGAGCGTTCTTTGAGCAACTAGAAAACCTCTGAAGGACTACAAGTGTGGAATGGCCTTCAAGTTGCTGTGTGGAAAGAAACAGAGTGGAGAAGAGAGGTTAGTTAAAATGTTGCTGTAATCCAGGTGAGAGAATGGTAGCCTGGACTAGGATGATGACAAGTGGGATGTTAAAATACCATGAGAAGCCAAAAGGTGGAAGCAACTCAAATGTCTATCAGTGTATGGGGTGAAGGGATAAACAGCCTGTGATATACACATGCAATGGAACATTATTCAACCATCAAAAAGGAACAATACTGATGCATGCTGTTACTTGGATGAGAAAGAAGCCAGGCACGAAAGGTCACATATTGTATGATTGTAACATACAATCCTTTTATGTAGTATATCAAAATAGGCAAATCCATAGAGACACAAAGGGGATTAATGATTAACTGAGGTTGGGATGAAGGGAATGAGAAGTGCTTATTTAATGGACGTGAAGTATTTTTCCCAGGGGTGTGGTAAAAGAGTTTTGAAACTGGAGTGAGTCGAACACTGTGAATATTGTGAGTACACTAAATGCCACTTAAGTGTATAATTTTAAATGGTTAATCTTTTGGATTTCCCTGGCAGTCCAATGGTTAAGATTCCATCTTCCTAATGTAGGGGACACGAGTTTGATCCTTGACTGGGGAACTAAGATCCTTCATGCCACAAGGTATAGTCAAAATAAATAAATAAATAAAATTAAAATAGATGGTTAATTGTGTGTTAAATGAATTTAATCTCGCTTAAAAATAGCTATCATGAGATGCACAGAGGAGCCTGGCAGGTGGCAGTCCATGGGATTGCAAGAGTCGGACATGACTTAGCAACTAAACAACAACAACATTTCTAAGGAAATGATATTTCTAAATTATGTTTTTATTATATGTATATCTGTATGTCTAGCTTTCCTGCCATAAAGAAATATAACATGTTTTCAGAAAATAATGGTAAAATTTGGTCTTCTGAAAGAGATTATGTGAGTTGAAAGAACTCTGCCCCTTTGCAAGGCTGGCAATTCACATACACATAATTGTTAGTCTTCAGATATGAATCATGAGCTGCTGACAGGGTGATTGTCCATTTTAAAGAGGATGGGTGGAAACCTGGCAAAGAACCATGGTCCTTTCATCTCTAATAGTGCTTGAATTCGGGCTGTAGTAACATCTTACTCCCAGATATGAGGATTTGTTGGTGTAATCATTGTCTCATACCTTAATGTCTCCCCTGACCCTTACCAAGAATATGAAGCTTTTTGGTTGTGCTAAATCAGTATCATTCATCTTATTTATCTGTGTGGTGTTTTGAAAGTTTTACTTTTTCAGGTCATTTACCTATGTCTGATAAATGCTGTTACCAATATTTTTAGCAACCATTTAATGTACCAAGCATTGTGCTAAGTACATACAATGTATCATTTAGAATCACTTTGTGAGTTTCTTACTTATATAAATTAAGGATTTTTTGTTTTTTGTTTTGGCTGCAAGTAACACAAAATCTATTACACAACAGAGTAAACCATAAAGACACTGATTTTAGCAAGAAATCTGGAGACAAGTGGACCAAGTTTAGTTCAGCATATCAGTGTTGTCCCCAGGGACTTAGGCTCTTCCAGTTGGTCCTTCTCCTCTGCCATCTGTTGTGTGTCTTGATGTTTCCCCATGTGTTCAAGAGATGGTTGCCACAACATCAAATAGCACGTCTCAGCAACAGCATCAGGATCAGGAAGCAAGGCAGGCAAAAGCAGATGGGCTTTCTCTTCACATGCCTCTCTTATCAGAGAAGAAAATCTTTCTCAGAAGCTTCTGGCTGATTTCCCTTGATCTTATAGGCAAGAATTAAGTCACATGCTTTCCTGTAGACCCTATAAACCAATCACTGACAAGAACAGATGGCTTAGACCAATGCGATAAATCTTTGGAGTTAGGCACATGAGATCTGAACAAAACCAAGATTTTCTGTTGTCGTCCATAGCAAGGACGAGGTAAATGGTTGTCAGTAGGCAACCAGGGTTGGCCTTTATATTCTTTTCTTTTTTTTTTTTTAACAAATGAGGAAACTGTCTCAGATTAAATAAGTAAGGTAAAACCATAGTTGACAAAACCTGGATTCAAACCAGATTTGTCTGCCTCCAAAACAGTTTGCTATCACATTATTTGCTTTAGCCTGGAACTTGCTATGAGACAGAGCTGCTCTAGATCGTATCACAAGGGATTTATTACTGAAAGTGTCGGTAAAACTGCTTTCTAACAGTGACTAATCCCTAATGAAGTCTCAAAGCCAGGAGTCTGGACAATGGCAGTCCATGGATAACGAAATATGATTAAATCTAAATTCTCCTACCATGGCCAGAAAAAGAGAAACCAGGTGAGAAAAACACAGAAACAACTTAAAAGAAAGCAAATGTTTGTAAACCTTTTTTACAATCATCCTCAGTCTTTTCATTCACTTTTCCCCTATTGACTTTCCAGAAATGGCTGATTTTCTTTCAAATGCTGCATGTTGGGAAAATTCGCAAAGGATTCATCAGATGAACAGATTTCAAAGTGCCACTACCAATTTTTTTTCCTTAAGAAATACACCAAGCACCTAATTTGCTGCTAATAAATTCTCTGTAAGTAGCATTATAATTAAGCACACACAAAAGCATTTTCTGTTTCCAAGAATACAGCTGGGCTGGCACTGAATTGGTGATAGCGCATGGGCACCGAGCGGGAGGGTTCCATTGCATCTCAACTACCATGTACCTTCTTTGTGCAGCAACCGATCTGGCTCTTCCCCCCTCCCCCCATCCTCTGACTCACAGGCCATTGCCCATTCACCTGGTGTCTGTCACTGAACTCCTTCATCGGGCACCTTTGCTGAGACTTGACACGGCTGTCCTGCTTTCACACTCTAGTCTCAAACCATGGCAGGAAGCCAAAGTGATACGTATACCTTCCTCAGTGTGTGTCCCCACCACCCCAGCCTACTAGACTCAACCCTTGGAAATGGAACGATGATGGTCTGCGGCAAAACTGGGGATGGGGAGAGAGGCAGTGGAGGGCAGGAGTGGCAGGGAAGGGCTGAGCAGTCAGGCCAGGTTTTCCAAACCTGGCTTCACCACTGCCTTTTCATGGCTTTGACAAGTTAGCTTACCTCCCCAAGCCACAGTTACCTCATAGAGAAGATGGGAACCGCAGCACCTACCTTGAAGACTGATTGTGAGAATTAGCAGTAACTCAAGTCAAACACCTGATGTGAAACAAAAGCTCAGTGTATGATGGCGCTTATTATTACCAGCTCCTGAGTAAAGAGTTGAAGGCTGTTAGGGAAGATTTACCCTGTGTTGTGCTGGACTGTTGTTATGGTTGTTCTTGGTTATGTATAGGATTTATTTGCTTTAATTTTCAATGCGTCATGAAGTGCATAACACTTTGTGGGAAATGCAGCATGTAGGGAGATGAAAAGCAAGTAGCCTGGGGGTGTTGTGTGTATAGAAGCCAACAGTCGAAACCCCATCCCTCCTTGGCGCCTAGGCAAACAGTTTCTTTCACAAGTGTGTTTTTGGTATGCAAATCACTCTATGCAGACTTCTGTGTGCAAAATACAACATAGAAAAATGGCCCTCTTGCCAAGGAAGATAGGAGACACTGGCTGCCGTCAAATGAATTAGCCGCAAATTTTAGATTTCTTTTCCTACTGCTCTTTCTAACAATGTATGGGGTGAGCATATTTCTGGCACGTTAAACTGAACTATTTTGGCTTTAGATTGTGTGTTCTTGTGATAGAAGTGTGCTTATTGAAGCCTGTAACTACTCTTTGAAGGCATAATAATGTTCAGTGGTATTTAATTTAGCATTTCCCGACAGCAAGCCACCTCCGGGTAGTAAAAATACTTGTTCTAAAGTCACAGATGGCTTCTGTCTGAGGTTAGTCTGCTCGTCCCCATGTACTTCCTAGTTTTCTGTGAAGATTTGTGCTTATTAACAGATTTAAATTTATATTTTGGAAGATGCTTTCTCCCTAATTAATGTATGTCTTAGTAAGTGAAAGGAATACATTTAACCTTAAAATCATCTTTTTCTTTGGGTGTGCATGGGAAGCCAGCACTTCGTTCACAACGCCACATTTTAGCATCCATGCAGAATAAGAATATGTTTCTTTCATGGCATTCTTCTCCATTTCCAAAGTCTTTTCCTTTGGGACCCTCTTGTGAGCTAATGGAAGGAGGTGAAGCAAAGCCTTTGCTTTGCCTGAGGTCACTTGTAACAGACACCCCAGGGCTGGGTGCTTTGTTTTTCCGGATCATGCCCAAGGAGAACAGCAGCTGCAGGCCAGCGCCCCACTGGGCTTCCCTCTCTCCTCTTCTTTCCTTTCCCTACCCTCTAATCATTTTTTGCTTGTTCTGAGTGTTTCAAACTTGCTAAATGAGATGTTCATTAATTTTATAAAATCAAAGCTTAAATTAAAGGCATTTTTCAAAGCAAAGTACCTCATCAGACAGAGAATGACAAGCGTAGCTTACTACTTACTCCATCACGAATGGCTGGAAAAGAGGAAGGAGATAATTTCTTCACTCTTCAGTTACTCATTCACACATCCAAGCATGCATACATTCGTTCATTCAGCATCGTATTTGGAGCATGTCAGGCATTGCCCTAGGCGCAGGAACACAAAGGTGAAAATGGTCCCAACCGTTGAGTTCACTGTCTGCCAGGGAAGACAGATTCGTAAACAAACTACATTGGCATCGATTCCCCTACAGAATTGTGTACAAAATACAAAGATGGCACAAACGTCATACACACTGGTGAGGAACTAATTTTTGGAGGACTGTACATCTGAGCAAGACTTTGAAGTATAAATAGGTATTCTTCAGGTGAGTGGGGGTGGGGAGAAGCGAGAGAACCTGAGGTAGAGGGACAGAGGCCTGAGCCAGCGAAACACGGGCAAGTTTTTCATCAGAGACATTTCTTTGGCTTAAGAACAGAGAAGGGGAGAGGTAAGGAAACATTCTCAACATCTCCTGTATCTGTTTCCCCCTTTTTATTCCCACTCCACTACCCTCACAAGGTCACTTCATGGTTTGTCGAGATTATTGCCAGAGCCTGAAACTGGTCTCATTGCCTTCAGCTTCCTCCCCCCAGGTACAGAGCAGAATACTTCAAAGGCCTTGCAGAATTCATCCCACCCGCAATGGTTCTACTGGGCAGA
Source organism: Redunca redunca (assembly GCA_006410935.1). Lineage (NCBI taxonomy): Eukaryota > Metazoa > Chordata > Mammalia > Artiodactyla > Bovidae > Redunca > Redunca redunca. The sequence goes on from SJYQ01023113.1 coordinate 527,722, forward strand.
ACATAAAGCCCAAGCGCCTTACCCCGGAGGATCTGAGTCTGGTTATGGCACATTCCTCCTGTCCCCTGACATGGATTGTTCCCAGGCCACTGCCCGCACGTCTCACTGTCCCTCAGGCCCCAGGCTCCAAGTTGGGCCTGCCTGCTTTCACCTCCCTTCCTTTGCCCATGTCAGTCCCACTGACCAGGCTGTCCATCCCGCACTGACCTTCACTTCAGTCCTTCAAGGGTTAGCTCAGGGACCCTTGATCTGGCTGGGATTGGCTCCATTCTCTCTCTGCCAATATTGTATCAGGTACTAAATAGGTTTTAGAGTCCCAAAATGTGAGTTCCAATCCTGGCTATGGCTTTAGACAAGTTTCTGAGACTCAGTTTCCCCAAGTGTAAAAGGTGACAGTTTACTTTGTACAGTAAAGTAATTTAGGATTAACATGAGGATGTCGGTCCTCAAACATTAAAGCTGTTATTATTGTTATGATTTAACCTCTTTGCAAAATTCAAACAATTGGAACTACCTTTCTAATTTTCCATGAGGATCATATAAACTGATGAGTATGAAATTTCTGAAATTCATCAACTGAAAAGCCCTTAGATAAAGCTAATTACTATTTTATCTCCTGTTTGTAAATTTGTATCTACTATTTGTATCTCTATTTACAAACTCATTCATTTTATCATTCATTCATCCATTTACTAAATTCCTAATTTTGGTACATTATAAGGAAGTGGCAACCCACTCCAGTATTCTGGCCTGGAGAATTTCAGGGACAGAGGAGCCTGGTGGGCTACCGTCCATGGAGTCACAAAGATTTGGACACAACTGAGCAAATAACAAGCTCACCATGGAGGATATAAAGAGGAATTTGAAATGCTTCCATAGAGCACAGAGAATCAGACAGGAAGGAAGGAAGTCACATCTAAAACCAGGTGGGGAACTCCAGGACCAGTATGAATATGGAACCCGGGAAGGCTGAGAGCTTAGGGATGATCCGGAAGAGCAGTCCTATGTGTGGGTCTGGATGGATGTGTTGAGGTGGGAAAGGTGTAGCAGGTTGAGGGAACTAGCTTAACCTGGGCCAGAAGCATGAGAATCCACAGGGCATCAGGGAACTGCCATGGAGGCAGAGATGGCTTTCAGTCACCACTTATACCCTCCGCAGTCCTTGCAGCAGGCAGGGCATGGTGCTAGGCAGTGAGTCCGGAGGGCAGGTCATAATGAGAGGTCCCAAAGTGCAACGAGAAGAATCGCCACAGCCACCAGCCTAGCCATGCCCGTGTGTCCCCCAGAACTCTCCCCCACGGCACTGAGGGTGGAGGTGCTGTGCTTTTGCCGAGGATGTTCTACAACATCCCTCGTGTAGTAAGATGAGTCAAAGGGGAAATAGAGTTTGTGTTACAGAATTTCACTTCGAGTCAATTTTGTTGAAATGCATATAGTTACAAACTGAGGGACAGTCAGACTGCCCTTTAAAGTCTGTGGGACAAGGGTGACACCATGGAGGTGTTAAACATTAATTTTGTGATTTAAAAAAATGGGCTATAGAGCACAGACAATAAACTGTAGAGGTTGCAGATTAATGACCTTCTCCCCCCCACATATGTGGAGAAATAGATGCTTAGAGCAGAAATATGCAGGTTCCAGAAAGGCCTGGTACTATGTTACTACCACTCTCTGAAATAAGGTTTGAAAATAAACACTTGAAATTCTGCCCAGATTGTTGTAATCTTATTAATCTAACAAAGAGATTCAGTAACAGCCGCAACCAGGGGGCTGGTGTTTACTATGTAATTTGCAACAAACTGATAAACACATCCTTGCCCCACTTGCAGAAAATTCTCATGTTCCCTGCAAAGAAGCAGTTGGCAGAAAAATAGTAAAGGATTTGAGACCAAAAAGCCACAGGTCAGGTCCTGAGCAAATGTCTGCTCATCTCCCCTAACCTCCAGCCTCCTGGGCCCATGCCATTTCCAAGTTCAGAGGTACAGTGTGTGGTTCCTGCCTGTCTTGCCCTCCTAAGCTTTCTGCCCTGATGCTCCGGACCCTTCAGAGCAGTCTTGCAAGATCTCCCTCTGCAGGATTTCTGCCCTGGGGTCTTGCTGGGCGACTGTGAGGTCATCCTGGGTTCTTTGGTGGATTTGAGGGCTGGTTTTCTCTCCCCAGTCTGAAACAATGGCAGAGGGCAGTGCTCCTTCCCCCAGTCTCTAGGGACAGTGGTGTTTGACCACACTGGTGACCGTGGCTCCTCATAGAGTTCTAGGTTGCAAACTGCAGGATGACCTCTGGCTAACTCAGCAGGAAAGGTATTTATTGGAAGAACAGTAGGCAGGAGCTAGGCAGGCTAGGCAGGCGGGGTCATGCCAACTTGTTCAGTCCCTAAGTCGTGTGTGATTCTTTGCCACCCCATGAACCAGAGCAGCATGCCAGGCTCCTCTGTCTTCCACTGTCTCCTGGAGTTTGCTCAAATGCATGTCCCTTGAATCACTGACGCTGTCTAACCATCTCATCTTCGGCCACCCCCTTCTTCTTTTACCTTCAATCTTTCCCAGCAACAGAGTCTTTTTCAGTGAATCGGCACTTTGCATCAGGTGGCCAAAGTACTGGAGCTTCAGCATCTGTCCTTCAATGAATATTCAGGGTTGATTTTCCTTAGGACAAACTCTGGCTGCCCCATCACATGGTCCAGCTAACCCTTCCTCACGGCCACCAGCTCTGCAATTCATCTCTAAGCATAGTCCAAACCTTTGTCTTTTTCCCTCAGGACTAAAATCCCAGGAAAGGACCTACATTTGACTGCCCCCAGGCCCACATTTCACCTTCTACATGCAGGGTAAGGCCTACCTCCCACCAGGACCCACACAAAAGGAAGATATTTAATTGTTGGGTAGCCAAACAATGAAAAAATACACTCACTCCTCTGATTAATAATAGCTAACACTTTTTGACCATGGTGTCAGGCCCTTTAGATGAAGAAACTCACTGAGTCCTCATGACAGACCCTAATCGTGGGGTTTGGAAAGAAGTCAGTCACTGTCTGCAGAGGCCCTGGAAAAGCTGTGTGTAAACCTTACCTAAGATGAGCCTCTCTCATGTTGGTGGGCTCACCCAGGTTACTCCTCTAACCTCCACTCATTCCTGTGTTTGATTGCCTCCAGGCTCACCTGCTCCCTTGTCCAGCTTGTCTATCCAGGCTCTCACCCCCATCTGTTTATGTAAGACCCCTCTCTTATTTAACCATGGTTCAAAAGAGTATGCGGCCCATGCTGGAAGTGCACTAGGACATCAAATATGCCAGGATGAATTCTACCAAATCCCTCACAGTATTTTAAAAATGGTTTGTCCTAATGAGGGTCTGTTCCAGGATCCGAATCACTGAGTAAAGAAGCATATTAACTTTTATAAGTCTAATCCTCCTAATTTTTTTAAAATGTGTCTTATCAGTGAGTGATTGTAACTTGTATAGCAATAGAATTTGACATTTAGGGATTTTGATTATTTTTAAAAATCAGCACCCTTGGAATCTTGATCAATATTTCCTGTATTAAGGAATGAGAGCCAGAGGCCTGTCACTGTGGTAATTGCAGCCTTTATTGAAAGACTGACATTCTCTTTGTGTTGTTCTCTATGTTATTAGAGAAGGAAATGGCAACCCACTCCAGTGTTCTTGCCTTGAGAATCCCAGGGATGGGGGAGCCAGGTGGGCTGCCGTCTATGGGGTTGCACAGAGTCGGACGTGACTGAAATGACTTAGCAGCAGCTATGTTACAAACGAAGCCTCATTTTCAGTCTTAAAATATCCTGATTTTTTAGTTGTTTATTTCTCTCATTTCTTACCTTCTTTTAGATTAGATTACCTCCACTTGCACTATTGGGAAAGGGTTTTTTCTTTAGAGGTACTTTCAGTGACATCCGCACCCCCAAGCATGCGTGTGTACACACACACAGCATGAGAGAATTCTTTGTGTTTCACGCCATGGCTGAACTCTAAACACAACTACATTTAGATTCTTAATCCACCCAGCAGGAATGTGTGTGTCACTTTTATCTTCTGTAGAGCCCACATCCCACAGTGATTTCTCAGCAAGACATCATAATTATCCATAATCGCAGTGGGCACCGCAGTCAGGTAGAGCCTGAACATTAAAATCATCCTTCTAAAAGCAAAATACCATGGGACACAGCGCACCATGTCTTTGCAAGCCTGAGTGTGGCTAGAAGATACGACAAGCTCTGCCAACTCCACTCTGAGTAAAGTTTCTCAAATGACAATGGGCCAATGCCTTAGAAAGAAATTTGTTTTGAGTAAAAATTTACTTAAGATTTAAGACTCCAGGAGTGACACAGAAAGGAAGGGAAAGGCCTCAAGACCCCTTTCCCTAAATCAGAATGACTGAATTTGTTTCCTCCAGCTTGATCCTTTCCTGAAGGCGGAGAACTAGGTGGCAGGCAGTCACCCTGGCACAACTCATCAATCTTCTGCCACAAAAACGAGTCAGGGCTGCAGGCAGACCCTCACCCCCTTCCCCTCGGCAGAGCACCTGCCAGGCTGCGTTAGGAGTGAGCGATGCCTGCACAGATGGAGGTCTGTGCGTGAGGCCCAGGGCTGTGGCAGGAGAGAAGGGGCCCCCGCCACACACAGCACATGCTGCTCCCTCCCAGACCCATCGGCTCCCACGCCCTCCAGCTGATCTGTCACATCCAGTTGGCAGCAGCAGAGCGGCCAGCAGATGTGTGGTGGTCAGACCGCTGAGACGCTGCCACCACGGAGCTGCTGTGGGGCCGTGTACTGTGAGGAGGTGGCAGTCCCTCGGCAGCTGCAAGCCTGCCCTGCTGGTTGATTACAGGACTCGCCTCTCCCAAGGGTCTACACCCCATAACAGCTGTCTCCCTAAAACCTCTCTAATGTCGCTCTTCACATTACAAGTTTCTTGGGAGTACCTACCTAGCCAGTCAGGGTGAGTTAAGCATCTCATGAGTCCTCAGAAACTTCTATGGCCCAATAGCAGCTATCCTTTCTTCTGCCTGGACAGACTGAAGGTCCCTGGACCTCCTTGTGGGCAGACAGACCTGGGGTCAGACAGTCATGCCTTCAGATTCCAGCACAGTCGCCTGGGCAAGTTCCCCAATCCACTCCAGCCTCGATTTCCTTATAGAAAAAGCAGGGGTCAAGGAGGACTTCCCTGGTGGTCCTGTGGTTGGGAGTCTGCCTTCCAGTGCAGGGGACGTGGTTTTCATCCCTGGTCAGGGAACTAAGATCCCACATCCAGCAGGGCAACTAAGCATGCACGCCACAGCTACTGCCGAGCGTCACAGCTAGAGAGAAAAGCCAGCGCGCCACAATGGAGAATCTTGCATGCTGCAACTGGGACCTAGTGCAGCCAAATAAATATTTGTTTTTTAAAAGGGGATAACAGTATCCACCTGCAGAGGTAGCTTGCAGCTAAGTGCACAGGTACAGCACCTAGCATGTCGCCTGGCACCCTCCAGGGGTCCTGTTGACTGGACTTGTTTATTGCCAAGATCTTTTAAAAGCTGGCCTGTGTGGCATTTAAGAGACTCCTGAGATCAGAAACAGTGACGGCCATCAGGCAGAGAGGCCTTTCCCAACTCCTGAGCGCACGGGGAGTTCTTTCCCTGAGCTCTCCAACAGTGCTTAGACTCCCAGCCAGGCCCTGGCACGTGGCCCTAACCTCTACCGTGGGTGTGCTTAGCTTGCCCTGTGAGAGAGCTTGCAATCTGCCCTATGACCACTTCTCTTAAATCCCCTCTCCTTTGTGTGTACTCCTTTTATAAGTGGCATTAGTGACTTCAGAGAACCAGAAGGGACCTCAGGGATCTCCTGGGTCACAGGCAGGGTAACGAGCGCGGTGGCGGAGTCGTGGGTGCGCACTCTGGTCCAGCGTTCCCCGTGTCCTCCACACGGCCCTGGGCATGTGTGTCCTGAAGTGCATGGTTGCCCAGGAAACACTTGCTTGGATGTGCTCTCCTGCTGATTCAGCAGCACAGCCAGCCTCTCGCAGGAAGGAAGAGGGGCAGCAAACGCTGTGCTTGAAGCAGCTGCTTTGGGGTCTAGTCCCTGTTGACTGTGGGGCCCCTTAACATCCATCATGGGTCCTCCTGGCACCAACAGTTACTGTCTGGAGAAGTAAATGATGCAGGCATCATCTATGGCTTCCTTCAGGTCCTGGAAAATTCACGGTCTGTGCATGTGTCCTGGCCCCATACCCCCTTTCCTCATCAGGCCCAGATTCCAGCCATACACCAATGCTCCTCACACCTTCCTGGCAAACCAGACTGGAGAACTGTCCAAGGGTCTCCCTTCTCCATGCTTACCTGGGTGGCTGAGTGCTGCTGGCTTTTTAGCACTTCTGGACATTCAGAACTGTCATTCTACCCATCCCACTGAACCTCTGGTTCAACCCCTCACTCCTCTCCTGGTCTTTCTGTCCACTCCCCTGTCCCCTGGCTCCAGCTTTCCCTGGGAAATCTCAACCTCTGTGTTCCCAGGCTAAACTGCTGGCCCAACCAACCACCCTCTTGTACTGGGTTGAGACCTAGGAGTCCTCTTGAGTCCCCTGTCCCTTCCCACAGGCTGTCCATTCTCTCTTCTGAATAGGTCTTGATGGGCTACCTCCTCTATCTCTCTGGTTCAGGTCACGGTCACCTGAGGTCTGGGTTTTCACATTAGCCTTCCAGGTATCCTGGCCCCAGGCTCACCCCCTCTTCTAGTTCTCCTTCTCCACTGAATGGGTTATCTGTGCAAGTCAGACCTCCTCCCCAACCATGATCTTCAGGGCTTCCCCAACCCCCTGGGTGGAATCTACCCCTGGCTTTGGCAATACATCATGACCCTCTGGGATCTGATCTCTGCCAACCACTTTAGCTTAGGTCCTCCCTCTCTACCCTTCTGACTTCCAGAGTTCCTCCCTCTGCAGGTTCCCTGACTGGCAAGTCCACCTCCTTTCGCAGCCCCCTTCTTCAACTCACTGCCTCCTCACCATCCTTCCAGCTCCAGCTCCTGCATTTCCATCTCTGGGGAGGCAACTCTCCACCTCTAAGGTTAAGATTACAGCCCCGAATTGTCCTTGTGTCTAGGCTGGATCCTCAGGCACTATTACTATCTGTGTAGAGGTGTCTCCCACATAGCTGGAGTACTCTTGCAAAGCAGGGTCCCCTGAGCCTGACAGATTGGCAGTCAGTGGCTAACTTGTAACGGAGCTCAGGCTACAGTGTGAATACCCAGTACCCATGCTTCTGGCCTGGACAGACAGAACAACATACCCTGCTCAGGTAGATGGGCTCTATCTCCAACTTCATCTTCTACTCCTCTTCAATTCTGGTGACAAGAGCAGGGTTACAGGGTCAGATAGGTTTAGCTTCAAATACTGACTCAATGGTGTACTAGTTTTGGGACTTTGGACGCTTGAAGCTTCTGAGCCTTAGTTATCTCTTGTGTAAAATGGGACTGGTGATGCCTGCCCTGTAAGATTCTGATAACAACTAAATGCTGGATTGCAAGGGCCTGCACCTAGTAGACACTTCAAAGTGAGAGATATTATCCCAGTAGGCTTTCTGGTAAACATTTTAAAATTAAATACAATAGGACTGAACCTGGCAAGATATATTATTCTATTAGCTACAGAAACAAACCAGGATTGATAAAGTGAGCACGGGGATAGGAACAAAAAGATCCCAATATTACCTCTGTCACCAAACCGATGTCCTCCTTGGCTCAGAAAGGGGGAAGGAGAATTAATTAAAGTGGTAACTGCATTCATTCCAAGATCACAGATCATCTGATCCTAACTCTTTGATTTGACAGTCTCCTGAACTACCATGTATAGGATGAGGCTCTGCTGAGGTTTTTAAGGGGAAATGCATCTGAAACTTAATTCTATTGAAGGGCAAAAGACCCCCATTTGAAGCCCAAGTCAAGAGGCAAGTCTTTACCTGCAAATATTTCCCATCCACCTGACAAGGTGACTTTCCTTCTGAGGGGTTCAGAGAAAAGGGCCATTTGTGAATCCCAACAAAGCTCAGCATTCCAGCCATCCCTGTGAAGGGCTGGCAGAAGCTGATGTCTGCAAAATACAGCCTTCGAGATGAAATTTGCAGGGAAATAAAGCCTTAAGACATTACAGTGTTTTCAAATATCATTATTAGTGCTCTATAAATATCGCACACCCACAGTGTATCAGGTGCCACATGGGAAATATTGGATTCACTTGGAGGTTTTCTTAAAAGACACATAACAGTACCATATGCCAGTCATCTTGATTAATATTTATGTACATGCTGCAGAAGCAAAGATTAGCTGTGTCAATATGTATAGAAAACCCTCACAAAAGAGATTCTGTGTGATGTGTGTTATCTGCACTTATGATCAAAGGCATTTGCTTAATTTTTTTCACTTCTCTAAAAGCTATTTCACCCATAAACTACAGCAAGGTTGGAGGAGTGAGGAATTATTACAGCAATAATCAGGGGGAAATTATGAGAGATCCCTGGGATCTCCTACTGGGAGCAGTTCAGAGCCTCTGCAGCTAAAAAGAGCAGTTCCAGAGCTGTGAACAGCAATTAACCCTTCCACTTGCTTTTAACTAATAGGATTCAAACATACTTCATTCCTTTTCAATTGTCCTCACTAGCATACCAAAGGGAAAATTGCTTCCAGGAAAAAACGCTTTTGCATGAGAGAGATGCAAAAGAAAAAAACTATTCTCACTAGTAAGATTCCAAGTGCAAATTTGCACACGAGCTCTATGCAAATAACCAGTACACTGTTTTAGTAGATGGGTGCACAGATGCGAGCTCCGTCATTTCAGTCCTGTTCAACTCTTAGTGCTCCCATGAAGTGTAGCCTGCCAGGCTCTGTCTATCCATGGGATTCTCCAGGCGAGAATACTAGAGTGGGTTGCCATGCCCTCCTCCAGAGGCTCTTCCTGATCCAGGGATCAAACCCATGTCTCTTCCATCTCCTGCTTTGGTAGGCGGGTTCTTCACCACTACTGCCGCCTGGGAAGCCCAGTAGATGGGTGTATGGACCAAGTTATATCCCCTCCTAAATTTATGTGTTGAAGCCCTAACCCCACAATATGATGGTATTTGGAGATGGGGCCTTTGGAAGGTACTTAGGTTTAGATGTGGTTATGAGGACGGAGCCCCTTATGAAGGGATTAGTACCTTCATAAGGAGAGACACCAGTGAGCTTTCTTCCTCTCTCTGCTTTGTGAAGACACAATGAGAAAGCCACTGTCTATCACACAGGAAGAGAGACCGCTCTAAAAACTGACCAACCTGGCACCATGATCTCAAACTTACAGCCTCGAGAACTGTGAAAAAGTGAGAGGCGTCTGTGACTGAAGCCACTCAATCTCTGGTTTTCTGTTATGGCAGCCCGAGTAGACTAATACAATGTGGTTCTTACCATCTGCACTTTCATCTTAGACAGTGATGAGATTAAAATTCAGGGTTACATTAAGCAAAGAGCCACTTTCAATGGCTGTGTAGACAGTGACAGTAGTTATTGCCTTTGATAGGCTGGGAGTTGTGGGGGGGGTGGGTTTTGCCAGCTCCCTATTTTCTTGATAGAGCTGGTTGTTATGGACTGAAAGGATGTGTGACTATCTGTTGGTGAATCAATCTTGAGCTAAAAATATGAAATTGTCCAATTATTTGGAGAATAGAGCAGTACTAAACAGCCTAATGCCAACAGTTTGAAATTGGGAAGCAATATTGTGGACTCCTGGCAAGTGGAGGGCAGCTTCGTTTGGTATGAACTGCATTTCTTTTACTGCACAGTTTTATTTTTAATTGCAAAGTGTCTGGTTGAGCGGTTATTACTGACATTTATTTTTATAATAAAAGCTCTTTGTTAAATCATGGTTTATTAACAGTGATGTGGATTTTGCTGTAATAAATAAGATGCTGAAGGGCTTCTAAATTTGGGGGGGGAAAAGCTATAGCCCATCCCAAATCTTAGTATGACTGTTGGGCAGAAAAAGACAATGACCGAATTGGATTGTCTGAGAACTCACATGGTACTTGTGCTGAGCACGCTGAGGTCTTGGTTGGCTTCAGGAGCCTGGTGTTCCAACCAAAGCAACACCAAACAGCTGTGTGGCCTAGGACAAGTCCCTTCCCCGCTCTGAGCCTTAATTTCTTCATATATTCAAAATAAAACAAAGCAGGAGGAAGGTAAACCTTTCTGCTCTGATGTTCTTAGAAGTGCTGTCCACGCAACAGCAGACAGCTCTAAATGATGAATCCCCAGATCTGGCAGAAAATGAAGGGTTAGGACAGAACTGAAAAGTCAAAACCATTTACCCAGGTGCAGAGGCCACGGGAAGAAGGGCCCAGGCTGAGGCACTGCAGGGAGCCTGACATAGAGGTGCACCCCACTCGAGCTGGTCACTTGGGCGCCAGGTGAGGACTCTGTGCTCCTGGAAGGGCTGGGCAGGTGCCAGGTGGAGCCCAAGGCAGAGCTCGGCCCCCTCCCATCCCCGCCTGAGCCACTCATGGCAGCATCCAGGAAAAGCTCCAGCTGCTCTCCCCACAGTGGGGCTGGTGAATGCTGGGGTTTGGGGTGTATCCATTTGCTGGGGCTGCAATGGTAAGGTGCCACGGACTGGGCGCCTTCAACAGCAGACATGTACTCCTGGTGGTTCTGGAGGCTAGAAGTCTGTGTTCAAGGTTGAGAGGGTTGGTTCCTTCCGTCTTCGGCTGGCAGATGTCACCTCCTCCTCGGTCTTCACGTGGTTTTCTGTCCATCTGTGTCCAAATGTCCTCCTCTTACCAGGAGGTCACCCTAGTGACCTCATTTAATGCAATTACTTCTTTCAAGAACTTATCTCCAAATTCAGTCAGTCATATTCTGAAATATTGGGGGCTAGGACTTCAACACGCACATTTAGGGGGACATGATTCAGCTCAGAACAGAGGCTACGGATACTTCAGTTTGATAGGGACCCTGTACTGGCTCCCCAGGGCTGCCAGAACAAAGTGCCACAGACTCCATGGCATAAGGCAACCAAAACTGATTTTCTCTGGAGGTTTGAAGTCTAAGCTTAAGGTGCTGGCAGGGCACTGCTGTCTCTCCGGAGGGTCCAGAAGAGGTTCCTTCTTTGTCTCTTAGTTTCTGCTGTTTTCTGCTCATGCTTGTCAGTCCTTGGCTTGCAGATGTATCCTCCAGTCTCTCTTCACTCAGCGTTCTCTGCGTGTGTGTGTCTGTGTCTAAGCTTCTTATTATAAGGCCTACCCCAATCTAGTGTGACCACACTTAACTTGAATATACCTACAAAGACCCTATTTCCAGGGAATTCCCTGACGGTCCAGTGGTTAGGACTCCATGTTGCCAGGACCAGGTTCAATCCCTGGTCAGGGAACTAAGATCCAGCGAGCTTCCTGGTGAAGCCAAAAGAAAAGAGAGAGACCCTGTTTCCGAATTAGGTCTTGTTCACAGGTCCTGGGAGGCAGAACCTGAACACATCTTTCTGGAGGACACAGCTCAACCCACAGCACCTTGCGTCTCCTTACGCCCTTACCCTCGTGCCCCTAGAGCTGCTCACCATTACTGTACTCTGCCTAAAGCCTCAGGGAGGGGGCTAAAAATCTAAGATCATCGGAAAACTAAGATCATGGCATCCGGTCCCATCTCTTCGTGGCAAATGGATGAAGAAACGATGGAAACAGTGACAGATTTTATTTTCTTGGGCTCCAAAATCACTGAAGATGGTGACTGCAGCCATGAAATTAAAAGACTCCTGCTCCTTGGGAAGAAAGCTATGACAAACCCACAAACCTAAAAGCAGAGGCATCACTTTGTCAATAAAGGTCAGTTTAGGTCAAAACTATGGTTTTCCCAGTAGTCATGTATGGATGTGAGAGTTGGACCATAAAGAAGGCTGAGCCCATCGAAGAATTGATGCTTTCAAACTGTGGTACTGGAGAAGACTCTTGAGAGTCCCTTGGACAGCAAGGAGATCCAACCAGTCCATCCTAAAGGAAATCATCCCTGAATGTTCATTGGAAGGACTGACACAGAAGCTGAAGCTCCAATACTTTGGCCACCTGATGTAAAGAGTCAACTCAATAGAAAAGACCCTGATGCTGGGAAAGACTGAAGGCAGGAGGAGAAGCGGATGACAGAGGATGAGCTGTTTGGATGGCATCGCAGACTCAATGAATATGAGTTTGAACAAACTTTGGGAGTTGGTGAAGACGGGGAAGCCTGGAGTGCTGCAGTCCACAGGGTCTCGAAGAGTCAGACACGAGTGAGCGACTGCACAACAGCAGCAACAGGCTAACTGGCTTCCCTCGTCCAGTGCCTTTTAATTTATTTTTTCAGATTTTATTATTATTATTTTTTTTACTTTACAATATTGTATGGTACACCCAATGCCTTTTAAAATGCCTAACATCTTCCTCTCTTCCCTGGTTGCTTTTCTCTCCATCTCCTTGTCTCTTTTCTCCCCCCTTCCCCGTCTCTTGTCCTTCCAGGTTTTGTCTCTCTGCTCTGCCTCTCTCTTCCCTCACTTTCCACTCCCTTCTTCCTGGCCCCTCTCCCACCCACCCTCCTTGCTCAGGTATCTTCCTAGAGGATGCTATTTTTCTCAAATGTGATAACCAGGAAGAAGATTCTTAGTTGTCCTAAAAAATCATGAATCCCTGCTTTGCTTTAGTGGCCACATGATGGCTTTCTTTCCCAAACTTGGCATGGATTGGGTCTGCTTTTTCCAAGCATTTTATAATGATTATTCGACTTTTCACCCTTCTGATTTCTCTATGGAACTAATAAAATATAAAGCCACTGGTTATTTCCTCCTTTTAAGGAAGCCCCACACAGAGGTGTCAATTAATTTAGCACAAGTCCACTCTGTGGCCAGTGAGGGGACAAAGCTGCTGGTTTCTCATTAATAGGAGCCCATCATGGGCCCATGTGGGTTTGCACATGGATACAGACTCATGCAATCACATCATTTCCTAAATTCTTGTTGCTGGCACACTGAAGCTTCCGTCAGGGTTTTTCCAGGCTGCTCTTGGCTATCTGGCCAGTCTCTTCTGGGTCCAAATTTGTCATGTATGGATGTGAGAGTTGGACTGTGAAGAAGGCTGAGCATCGAAGGATTGATGCTTTTGAACTGTGGTGTTGGAGAAGACTCTTGAGAGTCCCTTGGACTGTAAGGAGATCTAACCAGTCCATTCTGAAGGAGATCAACCCTGGGATTTCTTTGGAAGGAATGATGCTAAAGCTGAAACTGCAGTACTTTGGCCACCTCATGAGAAGAGTTGACTCATTGGAATAGACTCTGATGCTGGGAGGGATTGGGGGCAGGAGGAGAAGGGGACGACCGAGGATGAGATGGCTGGATGGCATCACGGACTCGATGGACGTTTGAGTCTGAGTGAACTCCGGCAGTTGGAGGCCTGGCATGCTGTGATTCATGGGGTCGCAAAGAGTCGGACACGACTGAGTGACAGAACTGAACTGAACTGAACTGAAGGTCTCAGGAAACTATTAGAAAGCCAAGAGAATTCAAAGACTGATAGGTTGTGACTGTGTAGGACTTATCACAAGAATTCAAGGAAGATTCCAAGAAATGAGCCACCAATACACATCACACCATGAATGAATCTCAAAATCATTATTCTGAGAGAAAGAAGCTAGATAAAACAAGAGGGCATAGGAAACTCTACAAGGTGCATACTAATCAATAGTGGCAGAAAACAGACTGGTGTTGGCTTGGAAGATGGGGTTGCCTAGAAGGGGCCAGGAGGAAAGCAATTTCAAAGGGGCACGAGGACCCTCGTGGTGGTGATGGATAAATTCACTCTCGAGATGGGTAGTCATTTCTCAGAGGGTGTGCATGTGCCAAAACATCAAGTTGCATACAAAAAACAATCAAAGAAGATTCTACGTTTAAGAAACGTAGACCAGTGTACAAGGCACGGTGCCAAGTGTCAAGACGCAAAATGTAAAGGCACAGAGCGGAGGGGCAGACACCGTCACTCCCTGCAGGTCTGTTCAGTGGGTCCTGGAGTCCAGAGTTACCCTGAGTTCCCACCCTGCGCCTGAGCATGGTGGGAACTTGGTGACTTGTGTTGCACCTTGGGCCTGTTTTCTGCAAAATGAGGATAACAACTGTGAAATGGATGGTCACACCCACAACTTGGTGCTGTGAGGGTGAGAGGTAAAAAGAGCACGGTGTTTGTGACAGAGTAGAGCCTGCATAGCTGGCAGCAATGAGAAAAGGATTATTGCTCACCCTTTCCCCAGGAGCCTTCTGTGTGGCAAGTATTACCTGGAAACCGGGATGCTGTGAGGTATGACATGCTTCCCGGAAGTATGTTTGTGCAGGAAAAAAAGAGATGTATGCTGGGCACAGAGATAGGCCCACCTCAGACCTCAGCACCCTGATTTTTCCAGGTCTCTTTTATTCATGAGTCCAGACAGATCCTTCCTCACCAGCTTCCCAGAAATTGTTTTGGGATCCCCCGAGGGAGGGAGGTATTTTCTCACAAGCAAACAAATTTTAACTGTTTGAAAAGTGTTCTAAACATGTGTTTTAAAAGCAGGAGGTAAAATAAACACAATATAATTAAACATATCTTGGAAAGGAAATTGAACGATGCTTGATAAGAAAGGAAGTCAGTACTGGTCCACAGCGAAGAAGACCATGACACTGAGGGATTAAAACATCAAGAACGTTTTGTTAGTTGGGTTTTTTACTTTTAGAATACATACCAAAGTCCTTTTAATTTTGAAGGGTGTGAGTCCGTCATCAAACCCACCATCCCCATTGGAGGCAGAGACTAGCCATATGGTGCGAGAAGGCTGGTCAGAGGCTGCGCTGGGGCAGCAACAGGGAGAGGTACAGCTGCATTATGGCCGGTGGCCAGTCCGGCCTTGCACAGTAGGCCAGGTGTAGGTAGCTGCATGATGGGGCAGGCCTTGTCTTGGGTCTGGTCAGGTGGCAGAAGGACAAACCCCTCGCCACCACCACCACCACCACCATCATCATCACCACTGCCGCAAGCTTGTATTGAGTGCTTGCCTTGTCTGAAGCAACGTTTGAAACACTCCATCTTTCATGACTATCTTATTGAATCCTCACAAAAGTCCTATGAAAGTTAGTGTTAGGATTTTCCCTATTTTACAGATGAGAAAACTGAGGCAGAAAGTGGTTAAGTCGCTTGCTCACAGTCTTGCATGCACGCTCAAGGAGAGGAGAGAGAGTTGAGATCCCAGCAAGAGAATTAATAGAGGAGTATTCTTGTTGATGGGGCTTCCCAGGTGGCGCTAGTGGTAAAGAACCTGCCTGCCAATGCAGGCAGACCTGAGAGACTCAGGTTCGATCCCTGGGTGGGGAAGATTCCCCTGGAGGAGGGAGGGCACTGCAACCCACTGCAGTATTCTTGCCTGGAGAATCCCATGGACAGAGGAGCCTGGCAGGCTGCAGTCCACAGGGTCTCACAGAGTTGGACACGGCTGGAGCGACTTTGCACGCACATTCTTGTTAATGCACCAGTCATCTAAACTTTGGCTTTTCAGAGTATTGGCTCCCTAATCCCTAAAGGGATACGGGCCAGGGGACACCGAACTGATGTGTGGGTGGGGGTGCCTGTTATCACCATTTTAATGATGTTCAGAAAAAACGAGTAAGGGCAGGGCCAAGCAGGAGGTATGGGGTGACGCCTCTGTTTTTCTGCTCAAAGGACATTTGCGTGACCTCACATTTAACAGATGGGGAGACTGAGTCTAGAGGAGCTACGTGACTTGGCCAGGGTCCCTCAGTGAATATATGCTGGGCCTTGAACTCAGTCTTTCTGGTGCTAGCTTCGCTACAGCTAAGAACTGTGAGTCCGCTCCTACTCAGGCCCCCAGACCTTAGGCCCTGAGACGCCAGGTTTCCTGTTGAGGGTGCAGCTGGCCCAAGCCAGGGCTCTGCATCTCTCTCTGACTCTCTCACTGTGACTCTTCATCTCATCCACGTGGCCCCGACTCCCCCAGGGCCACACGTTGTCACTGTGGGTGGAGGGGCTTTCCCACCAAGGCCACCCCCGCCAGAGAAGGAAGTGGACCCATGCAGCTGCTGCTCATTTGGACACGCAGGGGTCCTCACACGTTGGCTGTCCCAGCTGACGCCCCACTTTCTCTGCCCTGCTCAGGAGGATCAGGCCTAATCCAGGAGAGCGGAGGCTGCCTTTCATCACCTTTAATACCTGCCTGCTGAAAAAAAGAACATCCACACAGAGAAAATTAAATGAATGTGCTGCTCAAAAGACTTCAGTTGGGGAAAGCTCTTCATCAGATCTGGGAATGCAGCCAGGAAAAAAATCATTTCCCCATCCCCGCTGGGAATGGCGACAATGACCTGGTTAGAGAAGCTCTTAGGAGGGGGGCCTGTCCTGACTGTCCCCTCTGGAAGGGCCCCTGCTACCCCTTCTCTCCCAGAACCACATCCACGCAGTGCTTTAAGACCTTTAATTATTCTTCCTTAAGAGGGAAGGAGGTTGGGTGGTCCTTCGAATGGGGCTTGGGTTGAACTAACACATCTTCATCACAGAATACAACTCAGCATAAAAAGTAGTGACCCATCAACACATGCAACAATAGTGATGAATCTCAAAAACAACGTCTGAAAGAAACCAATCTCAGAAGGACACACACTGTATAATTTCATTTCTATGATACTCTGGAAAAGGAAAAGCTATAAGGAGAGTGTTAGGGGAACTAGAGTGGCCAGGGCTGGGGGTGGAGGGCATGAACTACAAAGGGTCACCAGGGAACTTTAGGGGAAGATGGAAATGCCCTGTTTCTTATGGGGTGGTAGCTATACTTTATCAGAATTTCTTAGACTATGTCAAATAGTATTGTTTGTGAATTATACCTCTACACAGCTGATCACTGAAAAATAAAAAATTAGTGAATGAATGAGTGAGTGAATGAGGATAGCAGCCACTGGCTGTTGCTGGGTCCCAATCACTGCCTTCGTGCAGGCAGGAGGGGTCCCTTCAGTGTCTCTGGGGAGGGGCAGCTCTCTAGGGAGCCCTCCCCCTGCTCCGCAGCCACTGGCACTCACCATGTGATTGAATGAGTCTAGAGACAGCTCCCCCAGGAGGGGCATCTCTGACCACAGCTCTCACAGATAAGGCAAGTGGCAGGTCCCTGGCTTCTGCCCAGCAGGTTGCCTGGTAGATGTTGTCCTGGCTAGGTTCCTTAGGACAACCTGCTTCCTTTCCCCCACCCCACGCTGAGCGTGTCCTAGGTGCCAGGCCCTTCCCTGGAGGGGCTCAGACTCTGACGAGGCTGGCAGGGCCAGCTGCACACAGTTATGTCAGGCTGGACAGAGGGAATCCCCAGCTGTGGGAGCCAAGGAAGGACTGGCCCTGACAGAAGGTCAGAGGGGCTTCCTGGCGGAGATGACATTCAGGCTAAGCGGGGCCACGGCTGAGAAGCGGGGAGGAGGGAAGGGTCCAGGGGACCACCCTGAGTCAGGGCAGGCAGGAGGCGGGTCAGCATTGTGTAGGGAGGCTCAGAGTGGGCGGTGATTAGTTCTTCCTGGAGAATAAGGAATGAGGCCACCGATGAGGGCCCTCCCAGGTCTTGAAGGCTTGGGAGCCTCCTGGACTTTGGACTCTCCTAAGGCAATGGCCAGGCCCCAGGAGAGCAACATCATCAGACGTCCACTGTACAGAAAAGTCCCTGTGGCAGGCGATTTATTAATACATGAGCCACACCAACACATTTAGGGTGTATGTGGCTCTTACATCCTCCCAGGTGGTAAAGAACCTGCCTGTCATTGCAGGAGACATAAGAGACTCGGCTTTGATCCCTGGGTCAGGAAGATCCCCTGGAAGAGGGCGTGGCAACCCACTCCAGCATTCTTGCCTGGAGAATCCCATGGACGGAGGAGCCTGGTGGGCTCCAGTCCATAGCGTCACAAAGAGTCGGACACGACTGAAGCGACTTGGTACACACGTGGGCCCGTGGCTCTTACAGGGTGCTTGTGTGAGCATTGTCTTGAGCAACAGCTACAGAAGCGCTTTGTGAACTATGTGCAGCCCTGCTGGCCCGCCTCAGACAACACTGCAGCCGCGAGTGTGTGCAGACCCTGCCTCGTAGGTGAGCAGACGATGAAGAGACTCCCAGTCATCCTGTGGCAGGTCCGGGCTGGAGCCACTCTGCCTGCTGAAGAGGAAGAGGAGAAAATGTCAGTCACAGGCTTCTGGGGTACTACCTGCCCATGCCCAGGACTTCCTCGCAGGCTTGGAAGGCCTCAGGACTGAAGAACAGAGCAGTTCTCCACCTGCCCTCTTGAGCCTCTGTCCACACAGCGGAGGCCCGAGCTTAGCTGGACGTCATTCATAATGACGGCCAGGAGGGGGCGCCCCAGGACAGATGACTTTGGACTCGACCACAGGATCACCCAGGAATTATATTCTGCATAGACTCAAAACTAGTGTTTATGCTCTTCCTCTTCTCCTTAAAATCTAGATGGTGAAATGTCTTCAGAAAATCGTGTTCAGACCTGAAACCCTAGACCAAGCCTCGTCTTTTGGAGTAAGGGATCCTTAAAAAGCCCCCACCAAGAGAAGCTTTTGCCAAGATAACTAACTAGTCAGTCCTTTTTTATTGAGGAAGGGGGATAGATAATATCAGGGTGAGAGCTGGGGCAGGGGGTGATTGGAAGAGGTTCCCAGGGCATTCACCAGAGCCATTTCTTAGAGCCCAGTCAACCGTCACTCCCAGGGGCTCTTCACACCAGCAGGGGTGTCAGAATGTCGGAACTCCACTCTCAGGACACCTGCGCAGTGGCAGTTCGGGCTCTGGTCAAGGGTTCAGGTCAGGTTCATCCTAAAGTCAGTTCCAAGGTTATCCCAGAACCATCCTGCAGTGGCAGAGGGTGCTGTGGGGCTGGGGGGAGACCTGCTTCGGTTATTTTAGGGTGAAAGCGGGCAGCCTTGCTCAGGAGCACGCAGTGCACTGTACAGATAAGCGTCATATGACCAGAGTTCAGCACTGTAATTAAATACCACATACAACAGAATGAATCCCACACCTACTCAAAGACACGTGTGAAGGCGATTGTATAACGGGATAATTGGGCAGAAATAGAAGATGTGTTATGTAAATGACTATAATTAACACTGTTTTTGCTCAGCAAACCTTTTTACGATTCTCTGTCCTTTGCTAGGCTTTCCTGTCTAAAGCAGGGTTGACATCAGCTTCACATCCATCTTACCCACCCTGACAGAGACATGGATTTTCCTGGCGGAACTCCCCTTCCCTTGCTTGTGGTCTATTTGGTTTAGACAGTGCTCAAGGGTGAGCTTGTGACCCACACATGCTCAGAACCCTGCACACACCTGTGCCCCGGTGACTAGTTTAGGAGTGGGTGTGGGACCCATGGCAGTCAGTGGACTCTGTTGTGTCTATAGGGAAGAAAGGAATCTCTTTCTTCTAGGCCTGATGAAGTGAGAAAAGTGAGGTCATCCCAAACTGCATACTGGTTAATGAAAATAAACGAAACAGAGAGACTGGGTCCTACTGACATTATTCAGTCTCCAGGATTCAGCTAGGCCTGAAGCCACAGCTGAACTTTTTAGTTATATGAGCCAAGATATTCTTTTTTTTTTTTTTTTTTTGCTCATGCCAATTTGAGTTAGCTTTAGGTCACTTGCAGTTAAAAATCTCCTCTCTGCTACACATGAGGGAAATTTAAGGCCAAAGGAATGTAGGTGGGGAATGGGAGGGAACGAGTCAGATATAAGAGCCTGAAGTTGTGCAGGTAATAGAAAGAGAAGTGGACAGATCCAAGAAGAACTTAGCCGGCATCTCCTATGGGACTCCCTAAGTGGACTGGATTTGTTGGGAGAGGGAGAAAGAGGAGTGAGGATGAGCCAGAGGGCCAGGATCATGCCGTTCACCGAGGCAGAGAGAACCAGGAGGAAGAGAGGTTACACACAAAGACATCAGGTTCCTACTTTGCAAATGTTTGGTTTGAGTGCCTATGGCATCCAGCACTTGTCCAGCGGCTCCTGATTGTGTTGGTCTGAGCAGGCACTGAGATAGTCAGTAGAAGGAGCGTCTGGGAGCCCTGAGAGGAGAGCCATTGCCTAAAGAGGGGGAGAGGAGGACAGGGCAGCCGGGGCCAGGCACCGAGCGGCACCCACAGCAAGGAAGGATGAAATGACGGAAACAGTGAGGAAACGGTTAGGAGGTAACAACTCCAGAGGGCCCCGCCAGAGTCCTTGCCAGTCCCCTCACTAGCCTGGTGCCATCAGCCCGTCTAGGGCAGGAACCATGTCTGATTCAATCCCTGGTGTGTCCTCATGAACTGTGTCTGATTCAGTCCCCAGTATATCCCCAGCACCAGCCTATGCCTGGCATGTGATGGGAGGTCAGTATCCCCATCACACTTGCAGGATGAACAAATAAATGAAAAAGGAAAAAACAGAAGGGCTGATGACTACAGTGGGGAATTTCGTCCAACTTCTTACCAAAAAAAAAAAAAAAAATCAGATCGGGACATTAGGACACCAGGTTGTCTTGTTCCTTGGGGTGGGCACTTTGTCTGGCACCTCTTAGAGGGCCTCTAATTTCAGGGCCAGAGTCCTCTCCACTCCCCTTCTCTCCCTTATGCTGTCTCAAGTCCCAGCCAGGAAGGAGCTGGCACGGAATCAGGCCACGGGCTTTCCTTTTCTTTTTCAAGAACCTGGTCTTCCCTTACCATAGATGCCCCTCGGCGTCTGGCACTGGCTCCCCTGTTCTCTTATCCCCATCCCTGGCCAACAGCTCTATTTTCAAGGCTCCCAGATGCTCCTTCTGTGACTACTATAGTGCCTGCTCAGACCCACACGGCCAGCATCCCACTGGACGAGTGCCCAAATGCCACAGGCAGCTAAACCACACTTTTCCAAAGCTGGAAGCCAGTGTCTGCACACACCCTCTCTTTCTCTTCATACTCTCTGCCTTGGTGAACAGCATGACTCTGACTCCCTGGCTCATCCTCAATCCTCTCTCTTTGTCCCCTTCCCACCACCACCATGCCAATCCAATTTTTCATCCAGTGTGTCTTTGAGGCCGTCTGCTAAGTTCTCAGATCTGTCCACTTTGTTCTTCCTCAGTCCTTTCCAACTCCTAGCCCTTGAATCTGGCTCATTTTTCACCCATTTACCTCTGGCTCCCAAGCTTCTCTGATAAAACTGCAGGTAGGAGTGGGACTAGGCTTGTCCCTGTCCCTAACCCCTAGACCACAGGGTCTGCTAGTGTTACTCTAAAGATGACTGAAGTCACCTTTTCTCTCTCCTTGTCCACCCCCGCCTGGGTTCCAGACACTGTCCTGTCCAAACAAGATTAACTGACTCCAAACACGCAGGAGAGTATTTGGAGTGCCACGATGAAGGTCTTTGATGGAGAAAGGGAGCAGACAGTCTGCTAATCACCAGGAGCTGATGAGTCAAACTGACTGTTTTGCCTGGGAGCTGACATAATGGAACTCCTAGTAGGTGTGATGTCTTCTAATTTGAAACTCCAATACTTTGCCCACCTGATGTGAAGAAGTGACTCATTTGAAAGGACCCTGATGCTGGGAATGATTGAAGGTGGGAGGAGAAGGGGAAGACAGAGGATGAGATGGTTGGATGGCATCACTGACTCAATGGATGTGAGCTTGAGCAAGCTCCAGGAGTTGGTGATGGACAGGAAAGCCTGACATGCTACAGTCCATGGGGTCGCAAATAGTCAGAGATGACTGAGTGTCTGAACTGAACTGAATGACGTTAATGATCTTAAGCATCCTTGCGTGAGTGCTTAGTTGCTTCAGTCGTGTCTGACTCTGTCCAATCCTATGGACTGTAGCCCACCAGGCTCCTCTGTCTATGACATTCTCCAGGCAAGAATACTGGAGTGGGGTGCCATGCCTTCCTCCAGGGGATCTTCCTGGCCCAGGGATTGAACCTGCATCTCTCATGTCTACTGCACTAGCACCACCTGGGAAGCCCTAAGCATCCTTGCATGTACTTATTTGCCCTTCTTATATCTTCTTCAGTGAAGTCTCTGTACAAACTTTTTGCCAATGTTTAAAATTAAGTTTTTGTCTTATTTTGTCTTATTGAGTTCTAAGAGCTCTTTATATATTCTAGATACAAGCTCTTTGTTGGATATATGTTGGCTTTGTTTACAGAATTTGGGGGGGGATATAGTTCCTATACCATAAAGTTCACCCTTTTAAAATATAGAATTTAATATATTTGCAAAATTGTGTCTTGATCATCACTGTCAGATATACGCTGGCAAACATTTTCTCCTAGTCTGTAGTTTGCTTTTTCATTTTTTTAACCTATCCTTTTGAAAAACAAAACTTTATCATTTTGATGAAGTACAATTTATTGATTTATTTCCTCTGTAATTAGTAGTTTTTGTGTGGTATTTAAGAAATCTTTGTGAAACCCAAGGTCAAGAAGATTTTCTAAGTTTGCTTCTAGAAGTTTTATAGTTTTAGCTCTCATATTTAAGGCTATGATCTCTTTTGTTGATTTTTGTTTATGGTCTGAGACAAGAGCCAAACTTATTTTTTGGTCATTTTGATCATATAGTTGTTCCAGCACCATTTGTGGAAAAGAGCATCCTTTTCTCTTGTGAAAATCAAGTGACCATATACATATGGGGCCTCTCAGATGCTGCAGTGGTAAAGAATCTGCCTGCCAGTGCAGCAGACACAAGAGACGTGGGTTCAACTCCTGGGTCAGGAAGATCCCTTGGAGTAGGAAATATCAACCTGCTTTAGTATTCTTGCCTGGAAAATTGACAGACAGAGGAGCCTGGCAGGCTACAGTCCATGGGTTCCAAAGAGTCAGACACGACTGAGTACACATTACATGTATGTATGGGTCTTTTTCTGGACTTTCTAGTCTGTCTCACTGATTTATTTGGCTATTTTTATACCAACACCAAACTATCTTGATTACCATAGCCTTATAAGCCTTGAAACCAGGTAGCATATGCTCTCCAATTTAATTCTTATTTTTCAAAGTTGTTCCGGCTATTCCAGGTCTTTTGTATTTACATATAACTTTTGGACTCAGATTGTTAATTTCCACACTCTTGCCAAAAAAAAAAAAAAAAGCCTGCTGGGTTTTGAGATTGCATTGAATCTATAGATCAATTTGGGAAGAATTGATTGATTAACATTGTCTATCTCATTTTATCTGGGTATTAATTTCTCTGAGCAATGTATTGTAATTTTCAATGTTTAGGTCTTTTAACATATTTATCCTTAAGTATTTTGTATTTTTGATGCTGTAATATGATATTACTTTTAAAATATCAAGAGTTTATTTCTGAAGTGTGTATGTGTGCATGCTAAGTGTTTCAGTTTTGTCTGACTCTTTGCAACCCTGTGGACTGTAGCCCACTAGGTTCCTCTGTCCATGGGATTCTCCAGGCGAGAATACTGGTGTGCATTGCCATTCCTTCCCGCAGGGGGTCTTCCCGACCCAGGGACCGAATCTGCATTTCCTATATCTCCTGCACTGGTTGGCGGGTTCTTTCCCCCTATAGTGTGCAGTGAAGTCGCTCAGTCATGTCCAACTCTTTGGGACCCTGTGGACTGTAGCCTACCAGGCTTCTCCGTCCATGGGATTCTCCAGGCAAGAATACTGGAGTGGGTTACCATTTCCTTCTCCAGGGGATCTTCCCGACCCAGGGATTGAACCCGGGTCTCCTGCATTGGAGGCAGACGCTTTAACCTCTGAGCCACCAGGAGAGCCTATAGCCACCTGGAAAGCCTGCTTATCTCTAACATACGGAAATACAATTGATTCTCGTACATTGGCCTTGTATCCTACACTCTTGTTAAACTCCCTTATTATTAATATTTCTGGTAACTCTTTGGTAGGAAGTATAAAATTTTCTACTTAAGTAATCATGTCGTCTGTGAATAAAGATATTTTACTTCTTCCTTTTCAATCTGAAAGCGTTTTACTGCTTTTTCTTGCCTTATTACTCTGGCTAGCGCCTCCAGCATAATGTTATGCAGAAGTGATAGGACAGCTTTGCCTTGTTTCTGATCTTAGGAGGCATTCAACTTTCTCCCAGGAAGCATTTGGTCTTTTGTAGTTGCCTTTTATCAGGTTGAAGAAATTCCCTTAGTTTGCTGAAAGCAATTTTATCATGAATGAAGATTAGATTTTTTTCTGTCACAACTTCTTTTCTTTTATTAAAATGATCATATGTTTTTCTTTTTTAGTCTGTTAATGTGATGAATTATATTGTTAGTTTTCAAACATGAAACTAATCTTACATTCTCAGGATAAGCTCCACTTAGTCATGATATGCTGTTCTTCCTGTATATACTTGGATTCCACTTGGTAACATTTTGCTAAGAATTTTGCACCTAAGGCTGGTAAGAATGCAGACAATCCACTCTGTTGTGTGAGCTCTGGATGTTGTGTCTCCTGCTCCCTCTTGGGCGGCTCTTCCCCAGCCTCACACACGTGGCCTGATCAGCTCTCAGCTGAAGGCACGAGTGAGGCAGACCTGTGGAGCTTTCTTTGTGGGCAGCCCCCTCTCCTCTGTTACTCTGCCCTGAGAACTCTGGTTGTCTTGGTGCCGCAGACTTTCACTCTGCTTCTTTAGCTCCCGGGACCAGCCACCACTAGATTCCTCTTCCTGCACCAAAGCAAGAAACTTCTCCAGACAGGAAGCTGGGACAATCAAAGGCTCACTACTCAGGGTGACTGTCCTGCACTGCCTGTTGGTCAACGTCTGAAATCCATTGTTTCATATATTTTGTTCAGTGTTTTAGCTGTCTTGGGTGGGAGGGTAAGTCTTCCTTGATACTCCAGCTTGTATAGAAGTGAAGTAAGTGTAAGTAAGTAAGTGAAGTTGTTCAGTCGTGTCTGAGTCTTTGCAACCCTGTGGACTGTAGCCCACCAGGCTCCTCTGTCCATGGGATTTTCCAGGCAAGAGTACTGGAGTGGGTTGCCATTCCTTCTCTAGGGGATCTTCCTGACCCAGGGATTGAACCCAGGTCTCCTGCATTGTAGGCAGACACTTTGCCATCTGAGCCATAAGGGAAGTATACAGAAATGAAGTTCCAGTCTATTTTTATGCAAGAAATTTTGTCAGTTTTTAGGAAGTCAGGATCGTCTGTTTTTCTCACTCAATAGTTTAACATCAGCATTTTCATGGGACTTTAAACTTTCCGTAGATGTCACTGTGAGAGATGCAAAATATCCTGTCAAGCATGTGGTCAACTTTCATTGACCCTGCCCCTAACTCTGGACAATGTCCACCCCAGCCAAGTAAAAGGAGGAACAACTCTTCTGACATCATGGGCTCCATCTTCCCTCCTAGACTTTCCCCATGGCTCTGATGCACTTCCTCAATGGAAGACATTCTGTACCACAGACTTCAATAAGACAGTGATTAGGGACTGCAGAAGAAGCATTTTTCAAATTAAACCTATTTTTTTCTTGAATGGAACAGGTGTCTGGAAGTCACAGTTACAGGAATGAAAAGGATGACATTATTCACAGTTTTCCTGTAATTAAACTCATCCACTTCCTGAATGAGGTCCTGTGCCCAAAATAATACCTATAGCTCTCATTTGGGGAGCTCTGTCTGTGCACCAGACACATTCCTGGACACCAGGCTGTGGTTTGCTCCAAATACCAGTCAATTCCAAGAAGGCCTCGCCTGGGAGCCTTGAGCAGGCCAAGATCTGTCGGTAGCTAAACTCTTGCTCTGGCGGGTCTCCTGCCCCTCTGGTGCTGGTAGAGACCTGGGGTCAAAGATAATGAGAATATGTTGGGAAGTGATTGTTGAGATAAACTCAGCAACAATGTAATAGTAATTAACCACTATTTATTAAGACTCAGTGCTAAATACTCTTTCCCCGAACTCTATGAGTGCTAGATTAACTTGTTTAAGGTCACACAGATAGTTGGTTGTGTTACTGGGATTCTAAGCTGGACACTTTAACTCCAGAAACATTTCTTTTAACTGCTATAGATTTGTTAAGCTTTTAGAAGCTCCCCAATCCCACCCTGCAATCTCTATCCACCCTTCTCTCCACACACACACACACAATCCAGCAGAGCTTGGATTGATGGGATAGCCTGAACATTGCTGAGCCCCTGGGAACATGCAGTCCTGGGAACTGACTGCAAGTGGCTTGAACACTCCTAAAGCCAAGAGCCATACAAAGGTCACGCTCCCATCCTGGAAGGAGCTGAGTGGGCCCTCTGCCCAGCACAGGCCTCTCCTGCCCACATGCCCACTCCCTGTACCCCAAGTCCCAGAGCTCTTCCCCTGCCCTGAGGTCTGAAAGAACCAGAAAATTCTTTTTTTTTTTCTTTTTTGTCTTCTCCCAGTTTAATCTAATACTTTGCAGTTGTTGCATAATCTAATTAATTTTACCATAGGCATAAGAGTATGTTAAGTCTCTGATTTTTTTTTTAAGGGGTATTTTTGGCCTCTGGGATTGGCTTCCCAGAATGCTTTTAAACAGCAAAAAGATGTGATACACTGTTAGAGGTTTTACACTATTATCACATACTTTTGTTCTCAAATGTTTTTATTGAGGTATACTTGTTTTGTATTACATTAGTTTCGAGTGTACAATGTAATGATTCAAAATTCTTGTAGATTATATTCCACTTATAGTTATTATAAAGGAATGGCTAGATTTCCTGTGTTGTACAATATATCCTTGTAGCTTTTATACATAGTAGTTTGTGCCTCTTATTCCCCTCTCCCTATCTTTCCCACCCCCTCAGAAATTTCTTTAGTAACATCTGCCATTGTCTCTCCATCAACACTCGCATTGTGGTTCATGACAGTATTCTTTTTTGGGATTTTCTGGGGGCTATTCTTCCCACTTTACTGATGAGGAGACCAAGGTTTGGGGGCTGGGGATGATTTGTGCAAGGAAATAAGATTCGAATTGAGGTGTATTGAAGATCCTGCCATACTCTGCAGAAATATGAACCACTGGTGGTAGAATTCTTCCTCATTTATCAAGAGCCCTCACATCCCTTATCTCATTTGTGAATCTACAAGTACTTACTAGCAAGTAGAAAACAGAAGGAGCTCTGTCCCTCCCAGGGGGGTGTGTGGAGGATCAGACAGATAACATATATTACACTCTTAATCTGAGGCAACCCTGACCACACAAATAGATTCTGGAGCTTCCTCTAAATCATTCTGTGGATTAATTATGGCGTGTACCCTTCAGGGTCTTGGTTAAGGACAACAAAAAGAGACTTAAGCAACCTGAGCAGAAAAGAGGCTTGTTGAAAGGATATTGATTTGAGCCTAGAGGGCCAGGCCACTGAGGACCCAGCCAAAACCATGCCTTGGCATCTGTGTGCTTGGGGTGTCCCTGCAGCATAACTGAGGATCTCATGGAAGATGCGTCTCCATCAGCTGGAATCTGCCGTCACCACCATCACAAATGGCAGCATCAGCTAGCCTTCCCTGAGCCCTCACTAGGTCCAGGCACATGTCAGATGCTTCACCGCTGCTTGCTCAGTTTACAGATGAGGAAACCAAGGCACAGAAAGGTGCAGCAATTGTCCAATATTAACAGTCAGTAAATGGAAGAGCCAAGATTCCGCCTGGCTGGTAATTTCCAGACCCCACACTCTTAACTGCCATGGTTTCCTTTCTAGCTACCATTCCTGATGATTTCCCCGCCTTGTGTCCCTCCTTCCAAGGTCCCAGTGTAGTTCTGAGCTAAGTCCACAATCCAGCTTTTAGGGAGAAAAAATGAGACCATCTGTTCTGCCTTGATTTCCAGAGTGAAAGGCATGACCCTTCATCTCCACTATCTTGAGATTTTCCCACGTGTGGGAGAGGGTTCAGATGCAAGGTGACCTTCAAATGCCAATGGCTCCTCTAGAACTGAGATAGCTCCCTTTAAGGCCTGTCTGCCACATCCAGTCCTCAAAACCTTTGGCCACCATGTAGGGACTGAGATACACAGACTTTGGGCTCCTTAGCAAGCAGGTCATTCCTGGGTTTCAGGGAAGATGGACAACTTGCAGCACGGGCTGGTGGTCCTTCCTGGATGCCCGGGGCCTTTTCCTTATAGGTCAGGAAGCCATGCTTCCCAAGACGGTGTCGTCATCCTTCACTCAGTTTTCCCAAGAGACTTGGTGGCCGCCTCCCCATCCCTGGAGGCACATCTTAAGGGAGTTGGGCTGCTCTCTTTGTTTGGCATTTTTCAATGTCAGCAGCAGAGAAGCAAAATCAGCCCAAAGGGCTGTTTAATTGCAACTTAAAAAAAATCATGCTTTTTCAAGGGAAAAAAGAAGAGTTCTCCACCCCTTCAGTTTCCAGCGCAATACTGTATCTGCTGATTCTGTCTCATTCAAATCCAAACAAGCACACTCATCATTGCAAAAAGTGCCATTCAAGTGAACACTCTCCACAGGCCTATATTTTGCCTCAAATGTTCCCAAGCCCAATTAAGCCCAGTGCAAACTACTAAACCTCAGCAGAGGACGTGTGGAGGAGAGATGCTACAGAGCTTCCTGGAACACACTGGGCAGAAGGAATTCATCAGGAGCCTCGGACTGAGTCAAAAGTCCTGGCTGAAATGCCAGCTCAGACTCAGGGCATGTCCCTTCCCCTCTCTGGAGCTCAGCCCCCTTTCTGTGAAATCAGAAGATCAGGCTGGATCAGGGGTGGCAAATATGTGAATTTGCACACCCATTCTTCCTTCCTTTGACCATGTCGACAGCTCCAGCTACTCATTTACGTATTTACTGAGCCCACATTTGGTCTCAGAATCCTTCTCAAAACAGCACTCCAGGCAGTTGGCACTGGGATGAAGTGTGTTGCCTCCCCTGGGCTGGAAGAGTCTCCTGGGTCCCCTTCCAGGCCACACACTTGAACTTGGAGAGCAGCAGCAGCAGCCAACACACCCTTGCTGTGTGCTTCCTATAGGCCAGACAGTATTCTCAGCGCTCAGTCTAAGTGAATATTTACTTGGCTCCACAACCTCGTGAGTGTTCCTAATGGGCCCTATTTCGTGGAGGAGGCAGACCGGGTATACAGCCCCAGGTTACTCAGCTGTGAGTACAGGAGCCCGGATTCAGACTCAAGCCATCAGGTTCTAGACTCAGAGCTCTTAACCCCTCATTGCAATGTAGGTCTGTCAACAAGGAGCCAGCCCCTGGTGGGGATCACACCTGGATCCTTGTTATGCCCCAGTATGCTGCACTCAATATTGGTTTGTAGACTAAGCAACTGAATGAAAGATTGAAGTGAAAACAAGAAAAATGCTGGAAATTACACAAATAATGATAATAGCCGCTCCCATTTATTAAGTGCTTACTGTGTGCCGGACTTGACTCCCCCTCTCCACTTTGGAGGAGCTCAATAAATATTTGTTGAAAAACAAGGATAGTAAAAACTGTCTTATCTAATACCTTTGAGGTAAGAACCCCACAGCCTCATTTCACTAAGGGGAAAATGTTCCCTGGTTTCCTCTGTTAATGGGCAGAGCTGGGCTCTGTGTCCCAGCCTGACTCTAAATCCTGCCCCTTCTGGACTATACCTAAGTGCTCTGGGAGGACCAGGAAAAGGGCAGCTGAGAACTTGGAGGGGATGTGTCCCCATCAATCCTGCCTGAGGATCCCCCCTACCCCACAAGCTACTGAAGTAGAGGAGGTTAGGAGGCCAGGCTGGGGCAGCCTCCACGTTTCTGCCCTTGGCATCCCCCGACCCCCACTCCTGCCCCAGCAACCCGGACTAGCCTCCTGGGAAGAAAATGGCCTGACCTCACTCAGGCAGAGGCTCTCCAATCCTTTTGACTGTGACCCACGGAGAAATCTGTTTTATACACACACTTTAAGCCAAATCCTACAGGACTTTCTAACGGTGAGTATTGTGATAACTTTCTGTTCTACCAAAAGAAAAGGGCCAGTACTGACGCACTAAGTTGGTTCCACAGCCCATGAAGGGGTTGTGTGATTTGAAAAGCCTCACTTTAAGGTCACCCGTTTAATAACAGCTCATACTAACAGAGTGCTCACTACCATCTGTGCAGCTAGGAGCCCATCTCACACACACAACAGCCCTAGTAGAGAGATCATCACTACCCCTATTTTTCAGATGAGGGAACTGGCATCTGAGGCTGGAGTAACTCAGCAGTGTATCCCTGATGTATCGGTCAACCACGGCCACAGAACAAGTGACCTCGACAATCACAGTGTTGCAATACAGTAAGCATTTATTTCTCACCAGTCTGTGAGCTGGCTGGAGTGACTCTGCCCTCTAGGTCTCCTCCTCACCCCTGGGACAGCAGGCCAGCTGGGACACATTCCTTTCCTACCAGCGATGGGGACAGGGACGCACAAGCCCCACCCCACCCCCCACCTCTGCCAAGCACATTTCAAGCCCCTGCTTGCTCTACACCTGCCAACTCCCCAGCCACAGCGATGCACTGTTGCACTTTCAATTAAGGCTTTGGGCTTTTCAGAAGAGAAAAGACAAGGATCTACATAATCAGCACAGCAGCTCGGCACGTTCCATGCAGACTGCTTTTTGGGTTTAGAGTCAAATAAAAAACAGCATTTAAATATCATCCATTTACATACTCTACGCCAAGACTTATAATTCTTTGTGTCTGTGCTTCCAGTGAATCAATTCCTTTAAGAAGAAAAGAAACAAAGGAAGGGAGGAAGGAGAGGAAGGAAACAAGGCAGGCAAAGACAGAACCCAAAGGGCAGACACGTGGGCCAAGGGCCTCACATCTCTGAGCTGAAATTTCTTTACCTTTAAAATGATGACACAAGACGAGTGTGTTCCAACATGCTGCTGAGTGACAAAATTAGGTTATGGCACAGCATGTAGGGTCTCATTTTGCAGCTTTGTATTCATATTTAATATATATGCCTGTGCGTGTGTATTTAGGTGCACAGGTGTCTGAAAAAGAATCACCTAAATCTTACCAGGGGTTACTTTGCAGTGGTGGGATTGGAGAGGTTTTTTTTAGTTTTTTCTGTTTACTCTCTGTTCTGAGTGAATGTTTTTATCAAGAGAATGCATTATGTAGATCACCAGAGAAAGCAACAAGGGCAATCCCATTTGTTCAACAAAATGGAAAACACCAGGGGCTGGGTCCTGCCCCAGTGCCCTCAGATGGAGGCAGTGCCCACCCCTTCGCTGGCCTTCTTATGGAGCCAGGCCTGCTCATCTCCCAGACAGGGTGCTGGCTTGTGCACACCCCCTCCCTGTTCTGCTGTGTCCTTGTCCTTCTTGCTCACCCTGGACACTCTAGACATCTTATCTTCCACATTCCATTTCCCTCCCCCATTCCCATGACCCTAGCAACACGAGCTAATACTCACTAACACTCTCTGAGGTTGGAATGCATTTGTGCGTTCATTCATCCCTTTTCCGCATGTGCACTCACCTCTCCATCCCTTTGTCAGACATTCACTGGTGCTTGCTCTGTACCAAGCTCTATGCTGGATGCCAGGGACCCGGAGATAAATCAGATGCCAGCCCTCAAAATATCCCAGGATAGCATGTGACACGTATCAGCCAACAGCAGCCTGTACAAAATGCTCCAGGAGCACAGAGGAAAACTTTGATTCTCCTGGCCTAACCCTTCAGCTTGCAAACAGACGGGTGGTACCACCTCCATTAAACAGAGGAGCACACAGAAGCCTAGTGCCAGAAAGGGAAGCCCTTGAGGCATCTATCAGGAACTATAAACACGTTATGTGTAGCATCGCCAGTCAAACGACCATAGTAGACTGACCAGACAGGCATCTTCCCCGTGAACCAGGGGCACCTCTTATAAAATATGATTTTATTTATTTACTTTTGGTTCTGCTGGGTCTTCACTGCCGCTCGGGCTCCTCTCTAGCTGCGGTGCATAGGCTTCTCCTTGCAGTGGCTTCTGGCACGTGGGATATTCCTGGATCAGGGTAGAACCCGTGTCTCCTGCACTGGCAGGCGGATTCTCCCCAGATGAGCCATCAGGGAACCCCTGGGGCACCTCTGAGTCAGCATCTGCGCTCTGTGCCTAGAGCTGGCACGTGTGTTACCAAGTCCAATCTCAAAGCCAGGGAATGGAGGCTCCGAGAGGCTCAGAGGCACCAAAGGTCCCTCAGCAAGGTAATCTCCAGAGCCCTCGTTCTTAGATGCCGAGGGAACTGACCGCAGAGAACTCGTGTCAGAGCTTGCTGTGCACTGTCCTGCCCAGCCTCCTTGCATCACCTGTGTGAACTCTTGGCTTCCTCCGTTTTCTGTCCCACGACAGGCAGGGAGGAGGGATGATCCTCGGCTGAAAAAATTCAGGAGGTGTTGAGACTGGCAGCTCTTTGGCGGGCCCGTAAACTGCCAAGTGGATTAGAAGGGATAAATAAGCCGGAAGACGCCAGGCCCACCCACAATAATGGGCACAGTTTGCCCATATTTCATTTCAGATCACACCGGAACAGAGCAAGAATTACAGACAAAGTGCATAAACCTAAGCAACCGTGCCTGATAACTTATACTTCTCACAGTCATTTTTAATGTGCCGTGTCTGCCTTCCTCCAACCTGGGAAACACTAAATCCAGCTGCTTGAAGAACCACTTCATACTATGATATGCCCAGAGTCTTTCTCAAGACCTGGCTTGGTTCCCACCGGAGCTTCAATTCCCTACTCTGTGGCCCTGCTCTTGGGACTGAACAAGAGGATAGTCTGGCAGAGGGGGCACTCGACACATGATCTGCACACAAGCCCATACCCACAACCATTCTCCAAAGCCCCATCACACATTAGGCATTAGAACAAGCTGGGAGCACAGGCTTTGGGGTCATGTGGACTTAGATGTGAGTCCTAACCCCAACATCTATGAATGATGGGAATTTGGATGAGGCACTAATCTTTCTCAGCCTCAGTGCCCTCGTTTATAAATGGGCTAGTGAGATCTACTCCATGCGGTGGTTGTGGGGAGGCCATGCTGAGAATATGTGTCTGACACTTAGCATGGTACCAAGTTAATACTTTGAGTATGACAGTTAACATCATGGTTATTGTCGAGTATGATGGACCTCCCTCTGGCCCTGGGGCCCATCTGAGATGCCCTCTAAGCCTAGGTTCACAGAATTCCACACCAAACACAGAGGATAGACTCTGTATGTATTGGATGGATGGATGGATGGATGGATGG
>SJYQ01023113.1:561112-616416 GCA_006410935.1 Redunca redunca
AATAGACAAACAAGTAAGTAGGGTATGGAGAGCTGGTGGATGGTGAGGGATGGGATCAGGAGGGTACAGGTTAAGTCATAAGTTACCAACAAAAGGTGGAATCAGGCCTCATCCCTGGAGCTCAGAGTTCTCCTGGACTCTCCAGGAAATTCTCCTGGGCCTCACTCAACCCCCTAGTCATGGGCAGGAGAGGCCTTTATCTGGCCAGTGTCTCCAAGAAGCCTGGGTGGGCCTCTAGGGAGGGGAAATAAATGGTGGGGGCAGGAACAGTAGAGAAGGTGGACTTCCTTCCACTTCGACCACTGAAGAGCTCCCCCTCTGCCTGCAA
The DNA here is from genome assembly GCA_006410935.1 of Redunca redunca. Taxonomy (NCBI): domain Eukaryota; kingdom Metazoa; phylum Chordata; class Mammalia; order Artiodactyla; family Bovidae; genus Redunca; species Redunca redunca. The sequence goes on from SJYQ01023113.1 coordinate 561,441, forward strand.
CCACTTCCACCTCCCCTCACCCCCACCCAACCCTCTCCCCACGGCCCAGGGATGGTCTGGCAGGAGAGCTGTGCAGAGTTGTGTTAGAGTGACTCCAGGCTTCTAGAATATTCACAGCATCATTCCTGCCCTAACAGAGGAGGCCCGCCCCGGGGGGCCAGAGTCCCCTGGAAGTTCCTGAGTGCTCCACACGGAGCTGTTTCCCACCCCAGCTTCCAGGAGCCTCTCCTCATCAAAGGCTTGGCCTCCTCCGTTATTCACCAGGCCCTGGTCACCCGCCCCGAGATCCACGCACACAAGGTCCACTCCTCCCCCGGCTCCTTTCACCCCGGGAGCCTTGCACATCAAATTCTTCTCCCTATGCTCGGTTTTATTTTTAAATACACTCAATTCCTTCCTCATCTCTTAATTCACCTGCAGGGACAGCTTTCCTTTCCAGGCCAGAAACCTTGACATCATCCTGGAAGACTCCCTGTCTCTCCCGCCCACATCCGATCTGTCAGATCTTGTGGGCTCTTCCATCAGATTCCAGCATCTTCCACATCCCCACCCTGGGCTGAACTTCCCCGATTCAGGCCTGGACAGTCACAGCAGCTGGTCATTGTTTTTCCTGATTCTGCCTTGTTTCCTGCAGTCTCTGCTCAGCTCAGGGTTGAGAACTGTTGTTGTTGCTGTTCAGTTGCTAAGTTGTGTCCAGCTGTCTGCGACTCCATGGACTGTAGCCTACCAGGCTCCTCAGTCCATGGGATTTCCCAGGCAAGGGTACTGGAGTGGGTGGCCATTGCCTTCGAATTATGTCTATTGCTCATTGTTCCCCTGCTTAGGCAAGACAGAGGCAGGGATTTCTGTCTTATTCATCCATGGATCTCAGAGCCTAGAACAGCACTTGGCACATTGGAAACACTCAATAAATATTTGCTGAATGAGTAATATAAGTCATTAGAAATGTTTTAACTGTCTTAAGTTATAAAAAGTATGGAAAGCAGAAGAGAAGGAAGAAAATTAAAGTTACTCATGGTTTTACTACTTGAACACAGCTTGTCATATTAATGGGTTTGGAGATAGTGTCTTTTATAGCAAGAATTCTGAATTTCTTGTCTACTCTAGACACTGTCATAGACCATTTTAAAATATCAGTTTCTTCTTTTTCACAAGCCTTGTAGAGGGTATCATACCTAATTTTCAGATGCAGAAACAGAGGCTCAGAGGGGTGAGGAAATTTTTCCAAGGTCAGACAATGTAGCAATTTTGTTAGTACTGGATATGGCAATTTTATCCTGCCCTTTTCACTTAACTATATTATGATTACGTCCCTGTGTCATTAAAACTACTTGTAAACAAAATTTTTAATTGGCTACAGAATATTCTTGCCAGAGAGCACGTTCTTATTTCTCTAACTAATCCCTTAGAATTAGAATTTTGAATATCCCTTAGAATTTTGGATACTTCTCAGTTTTTACTATTATAAATAATAGACGAATATTCTTAAACATAAAGCTTTCCCCAGATTTTTTATTATCTCCTTCATGTGGATGACAAGGAAGAAAAACCCAGGGGTAACGTTGTACAAACTTTTAAAGAAAAGTCTCTGGATGCTTGTTACCAAATGCCATGTTGACGTCTGCAACTGGACTGGTTCTGGGTGTGTGTTGAGTGAGGGAAGCTCATTTCAGATATTTCCTGTGGTGTCTTTGTCCTATTCACAGCCAGAACAGCTTATGTTTCTCTGGGCTAGGCCCTTGTTCATTATTGAAGCCCCAGCCTCAGCATGGCTGAATTCACTGCCTCGAGTTTGCCACATTAATATTGCAGGCAGGGCTCTTGAGGACCTAAATATTTGATCAGAGTGTGTGCGGGACTGTCAGTGAGCCATATTCGGAGCGAATGAGACCCTCCTTCCCTTCTGCACCACCCAAAGTGGCATGAGACCTGGCCACCCTCAGACAACTTGGTCAGTTGTCTATGGAGAGTGAATCAGTGTAAAACAACAAAGACGTGTATCAATTACCACAGTCTCAGAATTCACTTTTTATATCTCACATCTGATAGCCTGCAATAGTATTCTGCCATCTGAATGGGAGGGAAAGGCAGGGGTCCATGACCCCTAGCCAAGGCCTGGCGCACACTAGGCCACCCCATGCATGTTTATCTGTGACTGGATTTGTCCTTGGAAACTAAGAATGTTCATTCACTCACCACTTATTAAGCACCTACTGAGTACCAAACTCCATGCTATGCACTTTGTAATGATTGTTTTAATTGCACTTAGAACAATGCCTAGCCGTAATGTTTTTAAGGGTTAACTATTATAATAATAACAAAGAAATGCTATTATTTATTACTATCTCAATTCTATGAAGGAGTCATAATCACTGTTCTCATTTTACAAATGAGGAAACAGAAGCCCAAAGACTCGGGTAAGGAGCCAGGAGGCTGGCCACAGACCTTGACTATTCATTCTAGATCTAGAACTGGACAGAGGTGCCCTGGCTCTAGCTCTAGGCTTGGGGCTGCCTGGGACTTCATGCTTGTCTGTCCAGGTCCCCCCCCTCACCCGGCTCTGGCATGAGCCCCAGGTCTCTGGTACCTGCTCCTTGCTCAACTTGGCTACAGGGGGAGAGGGACAGATGAATTCCTCAGGCTAGTGGACAGCCATAGCCCTGAGGGGAGAAGACTGGTATTCACAGAGGAGGGCCCTCCTCTCAAGCTGACGTCTAGCTTCTCACTGCTAATAGAGCCCCAAGGCCTGAGAGACAAGGGCCTGGAAGGGGAACAGAAGTGATCTGCAGGGATGTCTGGGGGATGATATAGTGCAGAGGATGGTGATGGACGAGGAGGCAGAAAGCTGGCCCTCAGGAACACACTTGGCCATGAGACACTAATACTGAGCTGGCACCTTGAGACGAGCCCCCCCCCCCATCCCGGAGCAGCCTTGTCCTGCACCCCAGTGAAGAGCGAAGTTCTCCCCGTGCAGGGGCAAAGGGGAGGGGCCAGACTCGCTGTCAGGTCTAAGGTCACTGCCTCCTTGCCCTGAACAGTCTTCTGACAGACGGACCCTGGGCCCTACATCCTCCCAGTTCCTGTCCCAAGAATACTATTATTCTGCGAAAACAATCAAGGAGGTGTATGAATTTATTCATATTGGTGTTCATGTGGTGGTGATAACAATAAGGCTGTATCTGTACGACTACACCCATTCACACCCACAGTCACTGATTCTCTCCTTCATTCATTCACCAGACATGCTAGGAGGGGCAGAGTATCACTCCTCTACCTTAAATCCTCCACTGACTTCCATCACACTCAGAAGAGAAATCAGACTCCTCACCTGGTCTGCAAGGCCCTGAGTAATACACCCTGGCCTAGCTCTCCGATGTCTTCTGTCTCTGCTAGCACCTGCTGTTCCCTTTGTCTGAAACTCCCCTCCTCAAATCTTCCCATTATCTTTCAGCATCGGCTCAACAAACCCTCCCTGGCAGGCCTGACACCTGAGGTGGCCTCCCTACCCCGGGGATCCTCTACCCCATCACCCTGTTTGTGTTTCTCAATAAATTATTTAAAGTAATTTACTTGCTTGTTTTCACTCCGATTGTCAAAGCCCAGGAGAACAGGGCCTTGTCTTGTTTACCATGGTACCCTGAGTGTTCACACTCAGGCCTGGCATTGATGAAGAAAGAAGGGAGGGAGGGAGGGAGATCAAGCAGGTCTTTTGTGTCGGCTTTGAGCTGGCCTTGGGGGCACAGCTGAGAGTGCCTAGAAAGCAGAGACTGAGGGGCGGGGGAGGGAAGGACCCTGCAGGTACCACGACCCACTGTGCTCGGGCCTGTGGGGTCTCTTTATTTCCAGAGAGGAACAGGGCAGGTGTGTCTCCACCTTGTTACACGCGAGCCTCTTTAAAGACAGGCGGGGGTTCAGAGGCCGCGCCGTCCGCCTCCCCCAGCACTCTGGGCCGGCACCTCCTCTCGTCAGGTGCACGCAGCGCTCTCAGCCCAGGAGCCTGCCTGCCCTGCTTGTCATTCCGGCCGCGGCTTCCTTCGCTCACGAGCTTCCCACTGCGCCAGGAGTGGGTTTCTGATAACGTCCGAATAAATTATTTAAGAGACTTTCCGCCAGGCGGGGATGAAACTCGGCTGATAACCGGCGGGGGCTGAAGGGGAGGTTCAGGGCTCCTGCGCCGGCCGGCGGTTCAGCCCGCGCCCCCTGCAGGCTGTTTCGCGGCCGCATTAGCGTGTTAATGACACCTGCGGCCCTGGCTGGGGATGGTCTCACTCTTGGGTTCAAAGAACCACGGAAGAACCGTGGGGCAGGGAGAACAGACCGAGGTCACAGGCTGAAAGGACTAGAAGGAGCCCCTCAGAAGCCCCCCAGATAGGAAGTGTTCCTGGCACAGGCAGGAATCGGGGCGGGGAGCCTTGCTGGAATGGCGGATATGGCATGCAGAGAGGGGTGCAGGGGAGTGGGGGTACGGGGTGCCCTGTGGAGAGTGGAGGGCCTCAGACAGGGATGTGGTTGTCGCCTGAGGAAACACTTCTGAGTTGGGGGCAGAAACAGCGGGTGGACCTTTCAGGGGCCTGTGTTGTCACCGTGGGGACCCAGGTGGGCCTGTGGGATGCCAACATCCTTCCACGTGACTGGACAGGAGTACTGACCAGGGAAGTGGGCATTGGGCAGGTCGCCTGCTTTCTCTCAGGGGGAAGATAAGAGCACGGCCCCTTCAGGTCACCGAGTGTGGGGAGGTGACATAAAATGGCTTGGTGACCACTGAGTGGAAGTAGGGATCAAGGTCACATGCCCAGGTGTATAACACCTTCTGGTTTTTTCCAGGAAAGCTTTATCCACCCCAGGGGGTGGGAGGAAGGGCCTTGTGGCTTAGGCTGAAGGACAGATTGGTTCCCACCAGTCACTGCCCAGTGGTACTGTCCTCAGCCCCTGGTGCTGGCAGGCCCGTGGCTCTGCGGCTTCACGCAAACCTGGACCATGTGGGTTCGCCCATCTTTGGAGGAGCTGAAACCATGTGCCCTGTCCTACATGAGATCCTGTTTTTTCAGGGCCTGCATGTTCCCCCAGTGAGGGCTGCTGTCTTTTCCCTCTGGGGGAAATTCCTTCCTTCCCCTCTCCCCAAGCTTCTCTCAGAGAGCCCCTGACAAACATAATTTCCCTAATGAGCTTTTGAAATCCAAACCAGGAAGAGAAGAGCCCCATTGTAAGCCTTTCCTGAGCCAAGTCAATGGAGCCCTTGCTTGAAAGAGAGAAGAGAGGGGAGAAATACCAGGAGAAAAATATAAACTTGTATTTCATGTGATACTCATGCCCTCTGTAATCATCAGTAGCAGCAGGATGCTGGGGGCTACCAAGATTCTTCCTTTGCTCTAAGGTGGGTAACAGAGTGGCCTGGTGATTGCAAGGGGCAGGGGCAGGGTCCAGAGGCCCTGGGCAGGAATAATGGTGGAAGAAGGGGGTTCTTGGCTGTAAATGGGTACCTAAGCTTTGAGTTTCTTTCCAAGTTTCAGGAAAAGTGGGTGCCTAGTTGGTGGACTCTGTATCCCTGAAAAGCTTTGTTTGCAAGACAGTTTTGGGGGAAAGGGCTCAAAACCTGGCTGCCATGTGCCAGCTGTGCCCCTGGGCCGGTGTTCTGAATCCTCTGAACATCGGTAACCTTAATGTAAAGCACCCTCCCTCTGCTCCTCATTCTGTGGCCCTACACAGGCCGGGGCGAGTCCCTCCAGCACTCAGCTCATAGGCCGTATTTTGACACCCATAGGGCTGGGAGGTAGAGAGCTGGTGTGGTGTTTGAGGTGCTGGTCTAGAGAATGAGGAAGCCAGGACTGAGGTGCTGCTGTGTGATCTTAGGAAGCTGTGGGCCTCAGTTTCCCAACTTTGAGGGGAAAGTCCCTGCCCTGTCCACTCACAGGGCACAGATAAATAATAATAGCTCATCCTTATTGAGTTCTTCCTAGGGGCTCTGCTGCCCTAAAAGCCATACATGTACATCTCGTTTAGTCTGCACAATAGTCCTGTATGGTAGGAACTATGATCCCATTTTACAGATGAGGTCACAGAGGCACATATAACTTGCCCAAAGACACAGCCAACAGTGGCTAAGGCTGTCTTCAGAGTCAACACTCTTAACCGTGACACTGTGCTTGGGTAGGGGAGGATTTTCTTTCCAAGTTCTTGGGGTATCAAAGCTGGTCCTGGCCATCCTCAATCTCCAGACACTGGCAGGACCTGCCAAGGTCCCAGAGCCTGGTGGCGAGCTCTGCTTTTTCCCCCTCAAAGGGAATCTGAAGGAGGCTGAACCCAGGGACTCAGGACATGAGCTGTGGATGGGACTGTGGAAGGAAGTGGGGGAGGTCTGGGGGTGGCGGGAGAGGCCAGATGGTCGACAGTGGCAGCAGCCTCACCTCCCTCTGCACTCAAGGAGCAGATCTGCACCATCGCACTGGGGCTGCCTCCCGCCCCTGCCAAAGCCGGCAACTGCTCCCAGGCGAACAGCAGCTGCTGCCCCGGGAGGGCTGCCTGCGGCTGATGCCACGTGGGAGGTTAAGCCATCAGGCCCACCTGGCTTCCAGTTGGAAGGGTAAAAAGAAGGAAGCAGAACTCCCCCAAACCTCTGCTGGGCCAGACCCTAGAAAGCACTGCCTCGTCTTCATTGCATCCTCTCAACAACCAGTAGTGTGTAATTGTGTGACCGCCCAGTTGACAGAACAGAAGAGGGCTAGAAGCTGTGGGCAGAAAACATGCGACTGAAAGCAAAGGGGACAGCTGAGCATGGAGAGTCTACAGGCCTTGCAGGGGAGATGCAGGGCTGCCCACAGGCTAAAGACTCAGAATCAGCATTTGCTCAGCTCCTTTTTCGGGCCTGGCAATGTGCTGGGGCCTTTAGCTCCATTTTATAGACGGGCAAATTGAGGTTCAGAAAGAAGGAGGTGGCCAGGGTCACGCAGCTGGCTGTGTCAGAGCTAACAGCAGTTCTTTGCCCTCCTTGAAGTTTTTAGTCTGTTGGGAGAAACAGATTCATACCAGACCCAAAGCAACTGAGTGGTGATTGAGATATAGACTCCTCTGGGAGACAGAGATGGGAGGGAGAGTGCTAATCAAAAGCACGTCATGAAGGAGAGAGAAATGTGTGAGTGGGGACATCTGGGCTGCTGAGCATGAGTTTAAAGGCAAGATAAGAGGAGGGCATTCCAGGCATGGGAGGAACAGGAGCAAAGGCCTGGAGGCCGAGCAAGTCAGGGTGATGCTCCGAGAACTGTGGGAGTCTCCTGGGAGGCTGCAGCCCTGGCCGTGAGAGTAGCGGGGGCCGGCAGGCATTACCCTTTGGACCAGCATTACCCTTTAGCTTTTCAACCTAGTCCTGTCCCCACCCCCTCCATCCCCCAGGTGTTGCTGCTGCTGCTGCTGCTAAGTCACTTCAGTCGTGTCCGACTCTGTGTGACCCCACAGACAGCAGCCCACCAGGCTCCCCCGTCCCTGGGATTCTCCAGGCAAGAGTACTGGAGTGGGGTGCCATCGCCTTCTCCGGTGTATCTGTGTTATGCATCACCAAATCTTCCCCAGTGGCAGGAATATTTGCCCAACCATTTCCTTCTCCAATGCATGAAAGTGAAAAGTGAAAGTGAAGTCGATCAGTCATGTCTGACTCTTCAGGACCCCATGGACTGCAGCCTGCCAGGCTCCTCCATCCATGGGCGTTTCCAGGCAAGAGTACTGGAGTGTGTTGTCATTGCCTTCTCCGCCCCCAGGTGTTAATCTCTAGTAAATATCCTCCACATCAGGCTCCATCTGGGGGTCTGCTCCTAGACAACCCCATCTGCAACAGGCACATTTACATTCCAGACAGCATGGCTGAGTCCCTTGCTGTGCCCACAGACTGCTCTTGTGGGCAGCATGACCCCAGAGGCCAGTTCTCAAGCCCTACCCTTCCAAAGGCTCAAGGAGGAGCAATGATGAACCCATGAACATGAGGAATCTGTGAGCCAGGAGGGGTCCTGTGGAACTGGTGACACTGGGCCCTATTGTGGGCAGAATTGTTGTTTAGCCCTAAGTCATGTTTGACTTTTGGGACCCCATGGACTATAGTCCACCAGGCTCCTCTGTCCATGGAATTCTCCAGGCAAGAATACTGGAGTGGGTTGGCTTGCCCTTCTCCAGGGGATCTTCCCAGCCCAGGGTCTCCAGCGTTGCAGGCAGATTCTTTACCATCTGAGCCACCAGAGAAGCAGTGGGCTGAATGGTAGCCCCAAAAGATACAGCCTTGTCCCAACCCCCAAGACCTGCAAGTCTTGCCTTATTTGAGAGAGGGTCTCTGCAGACATTGAAGTTAAGGATTAGGGGATAAGGAGATTGTCCTGGATTACTCACATGGGCCCTGAATCTAATGATGTATCCTTGAACGAGTGAGACAAAGAGAGAGACACACAGAACAGAAGGTGATTTGAAGATAGAAGTGATGTGGCCACAGGTCGAAGAAGTTGTGGCCTCTAGAAGAGGAAAAGAAGGAAGCCCCTCAGAGACCCCAGAGGGAGTGTAGTCCTACCTTGATGCTAGACTTCCAGCCTCTACACTGAAGGGGAATATATTTCTGTGATTTTACGCTTCTTGTCTTGTGGTAATTTGGTGCAGCAGTAGTCGGAAGGGAATACAGGCCTTATATTCAGTTGGAAGCTTGGGGAAACTTTCCAGGAAAACCCTGGAGGTCCCCAAGGTTGGGCTGGGGGTCAGGAGAGAGGAGGCAGGCTCTGCAGAGGGAGTCTTGTCTCTTGGATTTTGACCTTGAGTAGGAAGTACTCCTCAGGAAGGGAGGGGAGAAGACAAAGCAGGGAGAGAAACATGGTTTGCAACAGCCTGCAGAATTGAAAAGCAATGCTTTCCAGAACAATCAATTTGTAAATATCATGGGGGTAGAAAGTTCCTGGAGGAGAGAGGGGAGACACTCAGGAGGCAAGGGCCTAATCGCAGAGGTCACTGGGTGCCCACATGAAGCTCGTGTTTTTTAAATGTTGTAATTTAGAACAGTTTTAAACTTCCAGAAAAATTGCTGAAAGTAGCATAGAGAGTTCCCATACACCCAACTTCCCCTATTTCTAACGTCTTACCTTAGTATATTATTTTGTTACAACTAATTATTAAGTACGTTATTAAGTACAGTCCATACTTGATTCAGATTTCCTTATTTTTACACCAAATACCCTTTTGCCGTACCAGGATCCCACATTACATTTAGTTGCATGTCTTCTTAGACTCCTCTTGGCTATGACAGTTTCTTAGTCTTTCCTTGTTGTTGATGATCTTGGCAGTTTTGAGGAGACCTGATCAGGTATTTTGTAGACTGCCCCCTCAACTGGAATCAGTCTAATGCTTTTCTCGTGATTAGACTGGGCTTGTGGGTTTGGGGGAAGAAAAGCCCAGAGATAAAGGGCTGCTTTCATAATGTAATAAGAGTACTTGCTGCCAGCAGGACTTAGTACCACTGTTGACTTTGACCTCCTGGCTGAGGCGGTGTTTGTCAGGTTTCTGCACCATAACTGTGAAGTTATTCTTTTTCCCCCTTCCCATATTGTCCTCTTTAGCAGGAGGTCATTCTGCACAACCTACATTATGAGGTGGGGGAATCATGCTCCACCTCCTTGAAGGTGAAGGTTTTGAAATATACATAATATGTACATATATATTTTTTTTTCATGTTCTTTTTCCTTTTGGTCATGCCTTGCAGCATAGTTCCTTGACTGGGGTTCCAACCCATGACCTCTGAATTGGGAACATGAAGTCTTAACCATTGAACCTCCAGGGAAGTCCCAAGGTGAGAGGTTTTAAGCAGAAAATTCACTATCAGATTTTCTTCTTAAAACCCAGTTCTGACAAAGACGTGAGGGAGAAGGCACCCTGTTGGTGGACGTGGAGATCGGAACAGTGTTGTGGAGGGATGCTGTGATGCATCCATCTACTTGTTAGATGCACTCACCCTTTGATCTAGCAAGTCAGCCCTGATGTGCCCATCCACAGGTGCAGAGATGCCTGGCACTATTGGTAGCCACCAGAGACGTGCCCATTGACTGGGCAATGGATGAGAGAATGAGATTCATCTCACAAAATAGCAGTCATCAAAAAGAAACAGGTGGGGACTTCCCTGGTGGTCCAGTGGCTAAGACTCCACGCTCTCAATGCAAGGGACCTGGGTTCTATCCCTGATCAGGGAACTAGATCGCACATGCTGTAACTATGAGATTCTTCATATTGCAACTAAAAACAAAAACAAAAAACAGATGCCACAATGAAGACAACAAAGATTGAAGATCCCAGGTGCTGCAACTAAGACCTGGTGCAGCCAAACAAACAAATAAATGAGTTAAATCTGCGTGTGTGGACGCGTGAAATTTTCCAAGATGATTATAAGTGAAAAAAGGTACTCACAGGCTCATCTGCATGATATGATGCCATTTGCATGAGTACAAAGGATGTACATTTATGTATGCACATAGAAACGGAAAATGTGAGACAGGATCCACAAGGCACCATCACCCATGGTGACTCAGGGAGAAGGGGTGTTCTGCGGGCAGAGGAGGAGGGGGACTGTTACTTTTCACTACACTTCTCTGACATTTTGCACAATAAGCCAGTCCTGCTTTCTCCATAAAATGTTTTTAATATTAAGACTATTTCTTTGGAGATTTGCATTTTAAGGCTGCATTGCAGCTGCTTGTGAAAGGAGAGTTTGGGGAACCAGAGTGGAATGGAGTGAGCAGTTCAGAGATATCAGGGTATTTAGATGACAAGCTGAGGAAGGGCAGGAGAAGATAATTTGGGATTGCTTACAAGGTATAGCTGGGGCTTCCCAGGTGGCACTAGTGGTAACAACAAACAAACAAACAAACAAAAACACCTGTCAATGCAGAAGATGTAAGAGACACAGTTTCTATCCCTGGGTCAGGAAGATCCCCTGGAGGAGGGCATGGCAACCCACTCCAGTATTCTTGCCTGGAGAATCCCATGGACAGAGGAGCCTGGCGGGCTACTGTCCAGGGGGTCATAGAGAGTCAGACATGACTGAAGCAACTTAGCATGACACAGCATGAGGTACAGTTGAGAGGATTTGGTGACTTTTTGGTGGAGGGGTGGGAGGGGTGTTTCACGCAGGGTGCTGGCCGGAAAGTGATAGCGCCCTCGAAGTGGGTTATGGAGGAGTGAGTAATAAAGGGAGTGCTTATAAGTCCAGGAAGGATAAGGGGAGGCCAGCCAGGGGTGACTCCACAGTCGGGTTGGGCACATGTGGGAGGCCGAGGTGGGCAAGGTCCTGAAACTAGCAAGGCAGCGGCAGGAGAGGGTGCCTGATAGGAAATGAGGCTCACAGGGGCCAGCCTGCCCCTGACCTGGCCGAAAGGGAGCCTGGGGAGCAAATACCCGACCCTCACTCCTGCCTCCCCCAAGTCCCACCACAGATGGGGAGGACACCTCCCACTGGCTAAACCCACCTGGAAGCTAGAGGGCAAGTTCGGAGCAGGGTAGAGAAGGGCGGGAGGCAGCCCAGAGAGAGGAGTGCGGAATCTACACTGACGTCCGGGCACCTGGCTTGGGGGCTTGATGCGTGGATGTGCCCCTTGGAGACAGGGATCACAGAAGAAGGAGGAGGAGTAATTCCATTTATGACCTATTTCAGTCAGCATAGGCTGTCTGCATAACAAACAGCCCCAAATATGTTGGGGGGTGTGGTGGCCTATTGGGTTGGAGCTTAAATCCCGAATGGTCTGTCTTCCTGTGATGGCCCCCCTGGCACCTTTTGAAGCCACCCACCTTCCTGTCTACTCGCCTGGAACCCTACCCAGGTACACAGGCTCCTGCCTGAATGTGGAGGGTGGATTCTGGAGGACCCCTGTTGAGGGACACACACTGGGTGTGTTGGGCTTCTCCCAGTTCTGCAGGGTCACCAGGATGGCTGCTGTGTGACCCATGGGATCTGTGTGCCAGGTCCTATGGAAGCAGCCTAGGGATCCAGGGTCTCTAGGCTGGGTTAAGCTTGGTGCAGGGAGAGGACGTCACCCAAAGCTTGCTCAGACCAGCGTTGGTTTGGGAGGTCTTGGGGCACCAGGTAGGGTGAGATCTTTTTAAAAAGTTTGGTTTTCTGTGGAGGGGTTGGCTGCAGGAGAGGTGGGGGCGGGGCCAGCTACTGAAAAGGTTGGGGAGGGGGCATTATCCCCCCCAGCCTGTAGGGGACTGGAATCTTCCAGTATGGCAGCCTTTTCCTCATAGGAATGAAGACCCCAGAATGGTTCCAAACAGGGTGTTTGCAGGAAAAAAATGAGGCTCCCTTGGCACTATCAGCACATTCCACAGGACTCTATAATCGGATTATCTCCAGGAGGAATGAAAAGATGAGTGGGGAGAGAAAGTGGGCGAGGAAAAGTCCTCCACTCTGAATGCTCCTATTCCCACCACTCGCTGTTCTAAATCTCTCAAGTCTCACCGTCTAGTTGTCCTCTCTGTTCATATGGGGAAGCTGAGACCCAGAGGGGTAGAGGGACTTGCCTGGGTCCACAGCATCGGGATAAGTCATGCCCCGATCCTGCCCTTCCTCTGTGGGGTGCTGTTTCCCTATCCCCTTTGGGGATGGTCTCATCCCCACCCCTTACAGGAATGGTACATAATTTGCAGGACCCAGTGCAAAATAAGGGGCTTCCCTGGTGGCTCAGATGGTAAGGAGTCTGCCTGCAATGCGGGAGATGCAGGTTTGATCCCTGGGTCAGGAAGATCCCCTGGAGGAGGGCATGGCTACCCACCCCAGTGTTCTTGCTGGAGATCCCATGGACAGAGGGACCTGAGAGGCTACAGTCCACGTGGTCACGAACTGTCAAACACGACTGAGTGACTAAATCAGATCTCTCTGGAAAACCACTGCAAAATAAAAAGTTAGGGCCCCTCATTCAAACATCATTAAGAACTTCCAGATAGTGACTCCAGAGCTTGAAACTGCTCTGACTTCAGTTTCCTGCTGGTGGAAGTTCTCAGTAGTGAGTACCTATGAATTTTTTTTTTTTTTCCTAGAAAAGCATCATAAACATGATAAAGTCTCTAGATCTAACCACAAATTTATCTGAAATACAGGGGACTGGGGACATGTTGAATAATATTCAGTTCAGTTCAGTCGCTCAGTCGTGTCCAACTCTTTGCGACCCCATGAATCACAGCACACCAGGCCTCCCTGTCCATCACCATCTCCCGGAGTTCACTCAAATTCACGTCCATCGAGTTGGTGATGCCATCCAGCCATCTCATCCTCCCCTTTTCCTCCTGCCCCCAATCCCTCCCAGCATCAGAGTCTTTTCCAATGAGTCAACTCTTCGCATGAGGTGGCCAAAGTACTGGAGTTTCAGCTTTAGCATCATTCCTTCCAAAGAAATCCCAGGGCTGATCTCCTTTAGAATGGACTGATGGGATCTCCTTGCAGTCCAAGGGACTCTCAAGAGTCTTCTCCAACACCACAGTTCAAAAGCATCAATTCTTCGGTGCTCAGCTTTCTTCACAGTCCAACTCTCACATCCATACATGACCACTGGGAAAACCATAGCCTTGACTAGACGGACTTTTGTTGGCAAAGTAATGTCTCTGCTTTTCAATATGCTATCTAGGTTGGTCATAACTTTCCTTCCAAGGAGTAAGTGTCTTTTAATTTCATGGCTACAGTCACCATCTGCAGTGATTTTGTAGACTGGTAATCAAATAAAAATCCAGATGGTAAAGAAGAAAAAAGAGGTGAGAACCTTTACATATAAGAGGCTTACTAGATCTCAGGACCTAATGCACTGTGTGGACCTTATTTGGATCTTCAAACCATTAACCAAAATTATGAGATAATTATTAATAGCACTGGACATTTGACAATATTAAATATTTCTGATGAATATTTTAGGTGTTATAATAATATTAAATCTAAATAAATAAATATAACACATCCTCCCTAGTTTGCTCAGGCTCCCACAACCGAGTACTATAGACTGGATTGTTTAAACTGTTTTCTCATAGTCCTGGAGGCTAGAAGTCCAAGATCAAGGTGCCGATGGGGTAGGCTTTTTGTGAGAATTCTCCTTGGTTTGTAACTGGCCCTTTCCCCTCTGTGTCTTTGTAACTTCTTCCCTCTCTGTGTGTCTGGGTCTTAATCTCCTTTTCCTACAAGACACCAGTCATTTTGGATTAGAGTCAGTCTAATGACCTCGTTTTAACAGAATTACCTCCTTAAAGACCCTATCACCAATACAGCCCATATTCGGAGGTAGTGGGAGTTAGGATTTCAACACACGAACTTTGGGCATGAACTTTCAGCCCATAATGTTGTGATTATATGATCAACTATTATTAATGTTATTTTTAAAAATTTGTATAAAAACAGAATGTATATCTTTTAATAGTTTATTCTGAAATTTAATGCATTCAGTGGTATGCTTTTTGGGGTTTGCTTTTAAATAATTCAGTTTGTGGGGAGGTTGGCAGTAGAGGTGAAAGTGAAACAAACTTGGCCATGAACAGATAACTGTTGAGGTTGAAAGATAGGTACATGGGGCTGAATTATTCTATTCTCTTTACTTGTATATAGACTTGAAACTATCTATAATAAAGCATTTTTGTAAAATATGAATACTAAACTTCAGTGGCTTTCCATCATTTACTGAGTAACTTCAAATCCCTAGCCTGGGGTCCTTTCATTCCACCAAAGATTTCTCCCCATCCTGCTTTCCAGTCTGGAGCTTCCACCAAATTCTCTGTAGTTCCCCAGACATAGCAGAATGGTCCTCATCTCTCCACCTTGGTTCTTCCCTTCACTTCTCATGCCCTTTCCCTGCTTTTCCTAGCCCCTCCTCCAGGAAGTCTTCCCTGATCTCCAGACTGGGAAGGGTCCCTCCTTTGTGATTCCTCACCCCTGCTCCTTAGTGCTGATCCACCTGCGCAGTCACCATCAGTTTCTTTCCTCCCTCTTCTCCTCTGCGCTCCCTGCCCCCTTCCGTTCCCCACCTGCATCCACTTGCATGCATGTGCCTCCTCCCCCAACATACACATTCACACACACACACATGCAAGCGTGTGAGTTGCTTGAGGACTGGGTCACATCTGATCGGGGTTCTGGGTCCTGGTGGGGTGATGATGTAGCCCAGGAGAGCAGGGATGACTGGGAGATTCAGGCTTTCACGTGGGGATTGTCATTCTCCTGATATAACAGGAATGATTTACTGCAGCCCAAGCCCACTGAGTGCTGGAGGGTATTTTGAGGAGGGAAGAGGCCTCTGTCCCTCCCTGCCTCTGTCCCAGGGACAGCGAGATTTTGGCCTGGCAGTGGGACCTGGTGTCAGTGGAATCCTGGTTTTCAGGAGCTGCTTCTCATGGACAAGTGTGGAGAGGTTCCTGAGCCCCTCCTTTCTTTCCATGGGACCTTCTCCCAGCTCAGTTCCCACCTTGTATAAATGAAGAAACTGAGGCTTGACTAAGATGTCACCTGCCCACTTTCTAGCTGTTATGCCCTTGGGCAAGAGCCTTAGCCTCTCTGAGCTTGGATGTCACTCTCAATAGTCAAAACGTGTGACATGTGCCTGCTCACAGACTGTTCCACTCCCCAAAGAGAACTGAATGACCCACTTTAGATCAATATTTTTGGCCTGCCATTCCCGTCATTAGTTGCATAGCCTGAGGCAAGTCCCTTCTCACTGTCAGCCTCAGTGTTCCCATCTACCAAATGGGTGTGCCTGGGGGTCTGCTGGCCAGTCTTCATCTCTGAAATTCTGTCCTGGGGTCTGGGCAGTGTGAGGTAAGAGATGACAGACCCAAGGACTTCTGGGTCCACTCCTACCTGAAGCATTGGATGGGGAGGGAAAGGGTCTGTCTGTTGGAAGTGAGATTTCTGCAGACCCTTAGGTCAAGGGTTGGAAGTTAGTTGGCAGGGAAAACTTTGTGGAAACAGGTCTGTCATTATCTTCTTGGCCACTCTTGGATGACCTGCGTCTGATCCTATGACTTTCCACAGTTGAGCTGATTCCTGCTCCTCCTCAGAGCCCAGAGTAAAGCCTCCTGTCTGCTCATGGTCTCCTCCAGGTTCTCTGGGCTGCCCCTGGCCAGAGCGCCCCTGCCCAAGATGACCGAGGCAAACTGCAACCTGTGCGCTGCTCACTCAGGGTCCCCTGCTAGGATCTCAGTTCTACCAGACCCTACATGGAGACCCCAGTCCACCATGTCTGGTCCTCCTCTACCTCTTTGCTCAGATGGCTCTGCTCACAAGGTAGCTGACAGCTACCCTTGCCCTCTCCTGGAGAGAGTGGTGTTAAGCTCCCAGAGACATCTCATGTGTCTCTCCTCCACCAACTTCAGGAACCCTCCCCTGACTGCTGGAGCCCACTGTGACCTCTTCTTCCTCTGAGTTCCCCATGTGTCTCAGTCACTAGACAGCGAGTGCCATGAGGCAGAGACAGGGCTTGGCTCAGCTCAGGGCCCCAGTTCTCCTGGGAGGCAGGTTGGACCAAAGCTGGGTTTACATTGCACCTCAGCCACTTTAAAGGGTTCCAACCTCTCTAAGCCTTGGTTTCTCATCCATACAACATGAACAATATCACTCATCTATATCAGATTGACTGCCTGGAAGGAGTTGTACTCCTTAAACTCCTTGAATTTAAGCCAGCCCTGATCAGCAAAGATTTGGGCTCTGAGTGGGAGCCAGGAGCCTGGCCCTGGATCTTAATCTATTAAGATTAAAACTGCCCTGCACAGAGTTTTACATCTGCTCTCTGTGAAATCCCTTTATCACCTTAATCTTCCTTAGTCCTCCCAGAAAGGGAGGGGCTATCCCAGCCCAAGTGTGGAGCTACAGAGGAAGGGAGGCCTGGTCTTGGGTTCTGAGTGAGCTTGGATGAGCCTGGAGGAGAGTGCTGTGTCTGGAAGCCAGAGCTGGGGGGCAGGGGGGGAGTGCTTCCAAGCTGTATCCCCAAATATCTTAGCCAAGAGAAATGTGCTCATCTTACAAATCCCCATAGGCCTGGGATATGGAGTAGATCCCCTCAGGAAGGTCACAGACTAGAGATGATGCCCGATCCCCCAGCCCCTGGGAGATACCCAGCAGCTGCAGTCTCAGAGGAGCCCCAGACCTGCTTGGAGCTGAGGGGGGCTGAGTCCTACCAATGGTGAATGACAGGAGGGGGTGATTCACCAGATGGAGGGACAGGAGAAACAGCACCAGGCAGCACTGAGCTGGGCTTGGTTAGGGTGGGCTTCGTCAGGGTGGGCTTCCTGCAGTCTGTGCATTTTGTGATATTAGTGGTCACCAATGAACGTTGACTAGATCCATCATTTCATTGAAAGTGAAACTTAGTTGCTCAGTCTTGTCCAGCTCTTTGTGACCCTGTGAACTGCAGCCCACCAGGCTCCTCTGTCCATGGAATTCTCCAGGCAAGAGTACTGGAGTGGGTTGCCATTTCCTTCTCCAGGGGATCTTCCCAACCCAGAGATCGAACCCAGGTCTCCCACATTGCAGGCAGACTGTTTATCATCTGAGCTACCAGGGAGCCTATCATTTCATTAAAGTTTCCAAAATGAAGATATTCTATCATCCCACTATCATCTCTCAGCTAGACTGTTTCTGCAAAGAGGAACTTCTCCTGATCAGTTACTAGTTTACCATGAGGAACAGTCAGTGAAGGTGACTAAGCAGGTGTGTGATAGGATCAAATTTGCTTTTCCTGAAAGAAAATTTGAAAAGGCCAAATAGCACAGAATAAACAAAGGACATTGTTAAAGAGCTATTCTCAAAAATCACCGTACTCTAAAGGTTTTACAGGGGATTCTTCTAAGCCTTTTGTTGTTCAGTCACTCAGTCGTACCCAGCTCTTTGCGACCCCATGGACTGCAGCATGCCAGGCTTCCCTGTCCTTCACCACCTCCTGGAGCTTGCTCAACTCATGTTCATTGAGTCAGTGATGCCATCCAACCATGTCATTCTCTGTCATCCCCTTCCCTTTTTGTCTTCAATCTTTCCCAGCATCAGGGTCTATTCCAATGAGTCAGCTCTTTGCATTAGGTGGCCAAAGTATTGGAACTTCAGCCTCAGTATCAGTGCTTCCAATGAATATTCAAAATTGATTTCCTTTAGGATTGACTAGTTTGAGCTCCTTGCAATCCAAGGGACTCTCAAGAGTCTTCTCCAACACCACAGTTCAAAAGCATCAGTTCTTCAGTGCTCAGCCTTCTTTATTGTCCAGCTCTGACAGCTCTCACATGGCTACTGGAAAAACCATAGCTTTGACTATATGGATCTTTTTCTTGGCAAAGTAATGTCTCTGCTTTTTAATACCCTGTCTAGAGGAAGGAAAGATTCCCATTATTACCATAAGGACTGTTTAACATGGATAGCCAAGCACAACATAGAAAACAATAAATCAACCTTGCATAAATATTGTGGGAGTGACTGTCAAAAAGTAAAATAATAATCATAGGAAATGTGATGGTTAACTTTATGTGTCAACTTGTTTGGGCCACGGGGTGTCTGAATATTTGGTCAGGCATTATTCTGGGTGTTTCTGGACGAGACTAACTTGGGTTGGTGGACTGAACAAAGCAGATTGTCCTCCCTGATGTTGGAAGTGTCATCTAGTCTGTTAAGAGCATGAGTAGGACAAAATGTGGAGGAAGGGGGAATTCTTTCCCTCTGCCTGACTGTCTTAGAGTTGGGACCTTATCCTGCTGTCAGACTCGGACTAGAACTAGAACTTACACATCACCCCTCCTGGCCTTAGACGTTCAGACTCAGACTAGAACTATACCATCATCTCTCCTGGTATACACACACATATGTACACATTGACCCTGTTTCTCTGGAAAACCCTGACTAATCAGAAATATCATTTAGAATCCAGAAGCACATTAAGAAAATAGCACGTGTCTATAACTAATCTTTACATGGTTCAGTTTTTAAAAACCTAGTAAAGTAGATTAATATCATTAATGTAATATTATAGAATGTCATGAATAATAGATCAAAAGAGGAAGAAAATTGTTATTTTCTGTATAGATTCTGAAAAGGCATTTGAAAAATTCAATGTTAATTTCTGATTTTAGAAAACTTCTTGATAGACTAGAAAAGGATGGATACTTAATAAGATCATGCATGCATGTGTGCTAAGTCGCTTCCGTCATGTCCAGCTATTTGCGACCCTATGGAGTGTAGCCTGTCAGGCTCCTCTGTCCATGGGATTCTCCAGGCAAAAATACTGGAGTGGGTTGCCATGCCCTCCTCCAGGGGATCTTCCTGACCCAGGGATTGAAACGGTGTCTCTTAAGTCCCCTGCATTGGCAGGTGTGTTCTTTACCGCTAGTGCCACCTGGGAAGCCCAGGATCGTGTATAACAAGGCAAAATCTACCAGTATGTGTAATGGTGAGCAGTTTAAAGCATCCCACAAAAATTCATGAGCTGGAAAAAGATGTCCCCTCTCACCTGTCATGTTTAACATTACTCTTCAGATATTAACTGTTATAATTTTACAAGAAATGAGGAACATAAATATTGGAAAGAGATAAAAGTATTGTTATTCATATATGGTATTATGTGTTTGAAAAGCAAGATAAAATAGAATAATTATTATAAATAAGATAGCTTGGTAAGATAACTGGGTGCAAAATTAAAGCATAAAAAAATAATAACTTTCCTATACATGAACAATGAGTTATAAAAGATCCTTAAAGGAAAAATCCCATCTATGGAAATAGCAAAAAAGATAAAATACAGAAGATAAAATATCTAGCAACACATTAAATAAGAAAAATTCATGATACACATGAAAAAAATTTAAATGCTACTGGACTTCTAAAACAAAACAGGAATAAATGGAAAGAGATACTTTGTAGGAAGACAGTAAATATAAGTCAATTTTCCCTATATTATTATATACATTTAGAATGCTTCTAATAAAAATAAAACCACAGTTCCTAGGAGTGTACATTAATTAGTGTAGGATAATTGCTTAAAGGAAAAAACCCTGAGTATATTATGGTTAGAAAATGATGGATACTTATTTCTAGCTTACATAAAGCCCAAAATAGATGTTCCTGATTGGTGGGCATCTATGTGTGTGTCTTTCAATCAGACTTCTTTAATCTCTGGCTCTACTATTTTCAACACATGGTTTCCAAGGTAATTGTGTGCATCTGCCTGAAGCTGGCAGAGGAATATGAATGATTAAGCATGGGAAGTTTTTACGAGCCAGTCAGAGAATTAGTACACTTCACTTCTGCTTGAATTCCATTGGCTAGAACTCTATCACATGATCACATTTAATTACAAGAAGAGCTATGCTATGTAGGCTGAGTGCTCAGAAAATAGAAGTGAGTGTAAAGCACTACTTGTCATGGGAAAATTGAGATTCTAAAGTTCATGTGAAAAACGTACATGAGGAACATTACAAACAGTTTTATGCAAAATTGGACAACTTGCATGCAGTGGATAATATCCCTAAGAATGTGACTCTAGAACAACTGACAAAAGAAGTAATAGAAAACTTAAACATCCCCATATCTATTTTAAAAATGGAATTTGTAATAAAAATCCCTCCCACATGGATAACTCCAGGCCCAGAGGGGCTTCATTAATAAGTTTTATTGAACATTTAAGGAAGAAATAATACCAATTCTACACAAGTTCTTTCAGGAAATAGGGCTTTTAAAAATCAACAACGAATATTGAATTTTATTATATATGGGGTAGAAAAACTTCTGCTTCATTGACTATGCTAAAGCCTTTGACTGTGTGGATTACAACAAACTGTGGAAAATTCTTGAAGAGATGGGAGACCACCTTACCTGCCTCCTGAGAAATACGTATGCAGGTCTAGAAGCAACAGTTAGAACTGGACATGGAACAATGGACTGGTTCCAAATTGGGAAACGAGTGTGACAAGGCTATATATTGTCACCCTACTTATTTAACTTACATGTAGTATATGTCATAGAAAATGCCAGGCTGGATGAATCACAAGCTAGAGTCAAGATTGCTGAGAAAAATATCAATAATCTCAGATATACAGATAAAACCACCTTAATGGCAGAAAACAAAGAAGAACTAAAGAGCCTTTTGATCCTGGTGAAAGAAAAGAGTGAAAAAGCTGGCTTAAAACTCAACACTGAAAAAACTAAGATCACAGCACCTGGCCCCATTACTTCATAGCAAATAGATGGGGAAAAATGGAAACAGTGACAGACTTTATTTTCTTGGGCTCCAGAATCAGAGGATAGTGACTGCAGCCATGAAATTAAAAGATGCTTGCCCTTTGGAAGAAAAGCTATGACAAGCCTAGAAAGCATATTAAAGAGCAGAGACAAAGGTCCACTTTTCTGTCAAAGGTCCATATAGTCAAAGCTATGGTTTTTCCAGTAGTCATGTACAGATGGGACAGTTACCATAAAGGGGACCATAAAGACAGCCAACCACTGAACTGCTGCTTTCAAACTGTGATGCTGGAGAAGACTCTTGAGAGTCCCTTGGACTGCAAGATCAAGCCAGTCAATCCTAAAGGAAATGAATCCTGAATATTCATTGGAATGACTGCTGCTGAAGCTGAAGTTCCAATACTTTGGCCCCCTGATGCAAAGAACCAAATCGTTGGAAAAGACCCTGATGCTGCGAAAGACTGAAGGCAAGAGGAGAAGGGGGCAACAGAGGATGAGATGGTTGGACAGCATCATTGACTCAGTGGACATGAGTGTGAGCAATGGATATGAGCAAACTCCAGGAGGTAGTGATGGACAGGGAAGCCTGGCATGTTGCAGTCCATGGGGTTGCAAAGATTGGATATGACTGAGTGACTGAACAACATCTATGGAGAAAATAATATGAGCACTTCCAACTTGATATGATTTCAGTTTTCTTAAATTTACCAAACTTGCTTTGTGGCTCAGCATGTGATCTATCCTGCAGAATATTCCATGGGCACTTGAAGAAAATGTATATTCTGCTGCCTCTGGGATGGTAGGGATGAAGGTTGACTGGAAAGGAGCATGAGGGAATCTCGGAATGATGGAAATGTTGTCTTATCTTGAATGGTAGTTATACATTGTACACAGTTGCCAAAATTTAGTGGACTGAACACATTTGACCTGGGCATTTTATTATACATAAATGATATCACACAAAAACACAAAAAGAATAGCTGGGAGGATGATAAGAGAAGGAATCCAGGATTAGACACAAACACATATGAGTTTTAAATTATAAGGTATCGTTTCAGGTGAATGAGTAAAAATTGGTTATTTATTAAGTGATATTGAGGTAATTTGAAAACAGTGGGTTTACATTAGCATGTTTACATTAGCATGAATTTTGTATGGATCAGATTTTAAAGTAAATGAAGCCATGAAAGTATTGAAACAAACATGGATAATTCTTTTGTAGTTCTGAGTTTGGGAAAGAGAAAGATTTTCCCATATTGATTCAAACCCAGAAGCCACAGAAGAAAATATGAATATAACCACTAAAATTTGATGTGTCTGATTTGAAAAAATACCACAAGTAAAATTTAAGGTTGTGCTAGTGGTAAAGAACCCACCTGCCAATGCTGGAGACATAAGACATGTGGGCTCGATCTTTGGGTCGGGAAGATCTGCTGGAAGAGGGCATGACAATTCACTTCAGTACTCTTGCCTTGAGAATTCCATGGACAGAGGAGCTTGGAGGGCTATAGTCCACAGCATCACAAAGAAAAAAGTTGGACATGACTGAAGCGAATTAGCACACACATGCATCTATATGAGAGTACATATATATGAATATATACATACATACATATATGAGAGGCCACGTGTCAACTATTTAAAAGATCAATAATGTAAAATGGCCACACGACATGAACAAATGGTTCATAGAAAGTGTATACAAATGGCTTCTGAAAGGAGGGAAAGATGTCCATGCTCAGTTATAGCAAGAGAAATGCCAGCAAAAACTGGATCAAAGTTACCACTTCCCCCAATAGATGGCGGAAACCAAAATTTTAGACAATGTGCTGTTTTTGTGAGAGTGTAGGGCAGCGAGTTCTCTCTTGCATTGTTGACTGGAGTAAAAATTGTTACAGTTCTTGAGAAGACAATCTGGAGATATCTATCAGATATAAAACTGCATATGCCCTGTGACCCAGGCATTCAACTTCTAGGAATTAATTCAACAGATGCACTTCCACATGTCCAGAAAGGTGAATGACGGAGATATCCAGGGCAGCCTTGTTTGCAGTGGCAAATCATGGCCATCAAGAGGAGGCTGGTTAAATAAATGACCATGGCTGGATGTAATGCTATTTCATGACACTGCTTGAAGTAGATTAATGTGGTCTTTAGAACATAGACTCTGGAGCCAGAATGCCTGGGTCCTAATCCCAGCTCTGCCACCACTGGCTGTGGGACTGACTTTAGGCCAGTTACCTAACGTAACCTCTTTTTGCCTCATTTTTCTAACCTCTAAAATGGGATGAGTATCAGTAATAATAGTATCACTCACTTTAAACTGTTGTGCTGAGGAGTAAATGAGTAAAAGTGGTCTTATGGTATTGAGACCAGGGAGTGAAGTGAAGCGAAAGTCACTCAGTCGTGTCTGACTCTTTGCGACCCCATGGACTATACAGTCTATGGAATTCTCCAGGCCAGAATACTGGAGTGGGTAGCCTTTCCCTTCTCCAGGGGATCTTCCCATCCCAGGGATCACTCCCACATTGCAGGCAGATTCTTTACCTGCTGAGCCACCAGGGAAGCCCAGGGAGTGGCACATGGTAAGTACTACGTATGGATAGACTATATTTATTACCAATCTGAACAACCTGTATTAATATATTAAGTACAAAAAAACAAGGTGCAGTTCTAGTAATATAAAATCAGGGTGTGGAGGAGAGTTGAACGTATTTATGCCTGCATATGCATAAAATACATTCCCTGGTGGCTCAGAGGTTAAAGCGTCTGCCTCTAATGCGGGAGACTGGGTTTGATCCCTGGGTCAGGAAGATCCCCTGGAGAAGGAAGTGGCAACCCACTCCAGCATTCTTGCCTGGAGAATCCCATGGACGGAGGAGCCTGGTGGGCTACAGTCCACAGGGTCGCAAAGAGTCAGAGACTAACACACAAACATATACACATGCATAAAATATCTCTAGAAGGCACTAGAAACTAGAAATTGCATCTGGAGAGTGATTGGGGTAGGAGACAGTTCTCAATGAATAACTTGTATACTTTTAAATATATTTTTTACTAAGTATTTGTATTATCTATTCCAATTTTTTTAATAAAAAATCATATTTTGAAAAAAAATTCCCTTATATGATGGAACTGTGTCCTTATTATGGTGGTGGTTAAACAAACCTATACATGTGTTTAAAATTCATAGAACCGTACATAAAAGTAAATTTTTCTGTATGGTAATTAAAAAATAAAAAATTGAAAAAAGAGTGTCCTTTTGGCTCCAATGCGTGATATAGAGCAAGCCTGGTCCTCCAGGAGGTCAATGAGGAGCTGATTGCATTTTAAGGGAAGAGAAATTCTTAGAACCTGGGAAAGGAGCATCATGGTGGGGACAGGGAGGAGAGAATTCAGAAGTATAGAGGAAAAAGGCTTGTGCTCCATTCTTTTATGAACCACACCCCAACTTTGTACGTCCTGTTTGCCGGGCACTGTCCATGCTGTTCTCACAACAATCCTAGAAGATAATGGTTACTTTCTGTCATCTCAGTTTTCCAGATGAGGTTAAACTGACTTGCCCAAGATATAAGTAGAAGAACCTTTGAACCAGGCCTGACTCTAAAACTGGTTCTTTTTGAAACTGCACTCCTTGGATGGGATCCAAAACTGGGGCTTGAACCACAATTCCTTACTTGGGAGGGGACTCAAACTCACTGTCTTTTAACTGAAACTGCTCACCTGGTATCAAAACTTATGAAGCCCAGGTTCTTTTGCTTCGTTGCAGAAAGAATTCAGCGTGAGGCAAAGCAATAGGGAAGCATGAGTTAATTACCGTAGGCTGCTTGTGAGACATACAAGCAGGCCAGCAAGGGAGCACAGTTCCAAGAGCAAAGGGGGTTACATTTTTATAATCAAAGAAAAATGGGGAGAGAAGACCACCTTCTTCTTCATGCTTGGGCAGATGTCTAGGCTTATGTCAGTTCTTCCTTTGACCCTATATGGTCCAACTGGGACTGTCATGGTGCTATTTAAATCATATGTATATTAGAAAAAGGATTGTAATACTCACTAAAACATGGTAATTCATCTCAGGTTTTGGTATAATATCCTTTTTCCCCTGTTTTTCTTTTTTTTCCTTTTTTTAACATATTATTTGGCTGTGTCAAGCTTTAGTTGCAGCATACAAGATCTTTGTTGCATCACATGGGATCGTTCATTTAGACGCATGGATTATCTAGTTGTATCACACAAGCTCCAGAGCATCCAGGCTCAGTAGTTGTGGTGCTGGGCTTAGTTGTTCTGTGGCACGTGAGATTTTAGTTCCTCAACCAGGGATTGAACCCGTATCCCTTGCATTGCAAGGCAGAGTCTTAACTTCTGGACCACCAGAGAAGTCCCTCCCCTAGTTTTTTTTTAAATCTTTCAGCTATATTCCTGTCTTGGTTACATGCAGAAATGCTACTCTTCAAGGACCATTAACTCCCTGACTTCATGTAACAAGATTTTGATCCTGTATCTATTGTCTTGTGTTTAACTATCAGGTTTTGTGGCTTGATTGTGCCTGGCACTTGATGTACCTGGTCTTCCTTCAAGGTGGTGTAGATTGCTCCTAGGTTACTGGATTCTTTTCTTGAGTGGTCATTAGCTTACAACAGTCTCTCAAACTCCCTTAAAATTCCCTTTCTGTCTTTAATCCCCTAGTGGGATTTCTAAACTATTTAATCATCCTACTCTATCCTTATCATTTTCAGCACAAAAGACTCCCTTTCTCTAGTAAACTAGATCTAGGGAAGTCTGGGAATGCTTCACAGAAGAGGTGACATTTGAACTGGGGCCTTGAAGTTTATCTAGAGTTCTATCCTGTACAATTCCAAGTGCAGCCATTCACAAGGTAATCTCTGTTACTGGCTCCCCCTGCAGCTGTGCAGGGCTACTCTGAGTTCTTCACAGAGAAATGGAGAAGGTGCCCTTAGTTTTTGCTGTCTAGCAAATGGCTTCCCAAATTCAGCCTCCCAAATTCATGCTCTATTGGTTTCAAACAATAAGCATTTACAGGTCAGCTGGCTAGTTCTTCTGAACTCAGGTGAGCTTATTCCTGCACCTGAGTCAGCTGGTGAGCCAACTGTAGGGTGATCAACCATCCTGGTTTGCTGGGAACTGCCCCAGTTATAGCACTGAAAGACCCACATCCCAGGGGACCCCTCAATCCTGGGCAAACTGAAGCAGTGGGTCACCCTGGCTGACTGGGGCTGTCAGGTCTAGGCAGGCCTGGGTGAGGGTGGATGGGACCTCTCTCTGCATTTCCTTCATCCTCCAGTGGGCTAGCCCAGGCTGTCTTCATGGCAGCAATGACAGGGGTCCAAGAGAGCGAGTGGACATGTGTGTCCTCCTAAGGCCAAGGCTCAGAACCAGCCTGTGGTCGTTCTGCCACATCCTATTGATCAAAGCAAGTCATAAGACCAAGGGTAGAAAAATAACCTCTCCCTTTTTATGGGAGATGAACATCGCAAGGGGCATCGATATGGGAACAAGGTTGGAAAATGGGCCCGTTTCATAATCAACTTGTCTTAACTGAGTGAAGCAATAAGCCCAGCTGACCTGTAAATGCTTAGTGTTTTAAAACTACTCTACTGAATTCAGGAGGTTACATAGCAAAATCTAACCTACCTCCACTCATGAGGTATATTTGGGGAGTGGCAGGAGTTCAGTGTGGCTGGAGAATAGTGGGCTGTCAGAAGAAGGGAGAGTGATAATAATGGCTGAGTCTGCGTGTTTTCTCATTTCCTAGACTGGCAGATGAGTACAATAGGAGACAGATTGTGATTCCTTTATACAGATGAGAAAGACCAGGGCCCAGGTAGGGCAGGCACACACCCAAGGTCACACAGCATGGATAGGGACTGTAGGGCTTTTCCTGCTGGGCCAAGAGANGGGCAGGGTGGGCCGGGGTGGGGGGTGGCGGGTACTTTTGCAATCTCCTACTTAAGACCAAGAAGCCATAGGGTGTTCATAAAAGAATAGGGATGACTTGATGGAGATGGAGGGTGTTGAAATCACCAAACCTCCCCTGGCACTCACACTTCTGCAGAACTGTGATTATTTATTCTTTGATTTTGAATGATTGGTTTTTTTCCCTCCAAATATTCCCTGAGGCTCACTCTGTATCATTAGTAGCAAATGGATTTGCAGGTGTGTAATTAGGCTGGAAAATTATAGACAGCCGGAAGTCTTGACTATGATTCTCCCACCTCCTGGGGAGGCCCCCAGGCCAGGAAATCAAGCCAGTTCCTGGGAAAGGGCTAATGAACTGGCCAACTAGGCCCCTGTAAATCCACTGACCCGTCACTAACTTACTATGTGGCTTGCTCTCTGGGCCTCAGGTTCCTGGTCTATAATCAGCAGGGAACAAGGGGAGAAGCAGCGTGGGGGGATTTAGACAGCAGGCAGGCCTGGCAGTGGCAGGGCCATCCATGAACTGAGCTGAGGACATTACAGGCCCTGGAGTGGCTGTGCGGAGCGAGGTGGCTGGAGGTGGCAGAGGCTTTGTTCTCTCTTGGAAAGGGCAGATGATATTCTTTTTTGACCAACAAGCTTACCGTGTGCCCGACTGCACAAAGTCTACGCAGACTCACTTCAGCTTCTCCGCATTCCCAGAGGCGGCGTTTGCTACCCTGATGGACAAACGGACAGGGGACGCGACTGTCCAGTATCACTCGGTAGGTGTGAACCCAGGCAGTTTGGCTCGGCTTCCCAGCTCATTCCACAAACCTGCTGAATGTCTGCAGCCACCCTCCCACCTCACCTGCCCAGCATGGAGTCAGGTGCCCCCCTGGCCCTACAGATACACCCTCTGCCTTGCCCTCGGTTCCACCAACTGTATCACCTGAGCCCCCTCACCTCTGGCTTCCATGCTTCATTCCATGGCAAGCAACAGCAGGAGCTTGGAGGGTGGAGGTGAGAGAGACTGGGGGCTTGTCACCACCCCTCCCTGCCAGGCCAGGTTGCACCCTCCGTTAGGCTCTCCCCGGAGCCTCTGCCCTCAGGGCCGGGGCAGGGCTATCTGCACAGCCCTGCAAGCACTGACTGCCCCCCACTATTGTAGGTTCAGGGTGTTTCGTCATCCCAAACCCACCATTAAACACTTCCATCAGGATTCTGAGAGGGACTCTGGCAGAGACCCCTCTAGAAGGCTGCTCCGGCCCCCAAAGAGCTCTGTGTTGTATCACCAATAATTCCTCCTCTTCCCTCTCCCTGCCCCCCAAGACCTTACCCTGTGGACACAGTTGATCAGGGTTGGGAGGAAAGCAGGGTGATCAAACTGGTTCCCGGCAAAGGAGAGTTTTCCACCCATTGGTCCCTGCAAATCTCCAGAGCCAGGACTTAATATTTCCCTTTAATCAACTCTTTTCTGTCCAAACTTTTAAAAAATTGAATCTGCGTTTTTGAAATAAATTTTTAATTTTAGAACAGGTTTAGATTTACAGGAATATCGTGAAGAATATTATAAGTTCAGAGATCGACCGACTCTCAAACTTATTTTAAAAGGAAATATTTTCATTATTCCTGCAAGTGAAATCAGCATGATTTGCCTCAAGTAGACTTTAATCTTAAAAATGAACACTGAAAACTAAACAATGTTGCTAAATTTTTAAAATTAAAATAAAAAATTAACAGCCCAGTAGAAGTATTATAAATCTGGTTGATTTATATAATGCATTTTGCATGCAGAATTGGCTAGTGTGTGTGTGTGTGTGTGTGTGTGTGTGTGTAGGGAAAAGAGGAGGCAGTATATGAAGCTCCCCCAGGGCCATCACCAGGCACCAGGCAGTTTTCCATCAGGAGCGCCCTGCCAAGAGTCCTCCAAGGAATGAGCCAGCATAGTACAGCCAGTGTTGACGGAGTGCTGCCTCTGGTGGGGCAGCGTTTCGATATCTTACATCTACTAAGTTGTCAGAGCCTCGGGACCACCTGATGAGGTAGTAGGTACTGCTACCGTCTC
The DNA here is from genome assembly GCA_006410935.1 of Redunca redunca. Classification (NCBI taxonomy): domain Eukaryota; kingdom Metazoa; phylum Chordata; class Mammalia; order Artiodactyla; family Bovidae; genus Redunca; species Redunca redunca. Next base: position 590,612 of record SJYQ01023113.1, read on the forward strand.
AGTCTTTAGATGGAGACACTGAGGCAGGTCAAGGAACCGGTTCAAGGCCACAGGACAGACCCCCATGGAAGCAGTTGGGCTACCAAGCCTACACTTGGCTGTGTTCTGTTATTGGGCTTGGCTGTGGACTGTTGTTCCCTGTTACTGACAGCAGAGGAAAGAGACTCTTTTCTCATCCCGCTGCAGGCTCGCTGGACCAGGTCAGCAGCCCCAGCCTCATCTCTGTTCTCTCCCTCCTGCCTGTTCTCAGCTCTGCAGCCAAGCGCTCTAGAATTCACCAAGCTCTGTCCTGCCCTCGCTCAGCGCCCTCTAGGGATGTCCCCAACTCTTCAGTTTTATTCTCCCCCACCTACTTTGTACTCTGAAATTCCTCTGTAAGAGGTGAAAGACTAGAAAATGAACACCCTACGTCCTTTTCCAAGATTTAACGATGGCTAACATTCTCCATCTACCTCTGCGTGTTCTGTTTTGAATTGAAACAAAACCTTTCCTCATGTGTCCTTGGCAATAACACCAGGCTTGATGTGCTTGTTATTTTTTCTAAATATATTATAAAATAAATATATTACTGTGAGAAAAAAGGTATTTGGCCATGTACCTCCTAAAATCACCCTGTGCCTCCCTTCTGACATGAGTGCCCCACACTGGGGAATCTCCATGGGCACCCCACATTGTTTGCAGCAAGGATGCGATCTGGACTCACTAGCTCCCTCTGGTGGCAGGGCTGGGAGCTGGGTGGGGAGGGTCCCTGGGGTCTGGGTGGGGAAGGCAGGGGCATCTTGGGGACCTTTCACTAGCCTGGGAAGGGAGGGAAGACAGTACGGACAAGGCTTAGCACTGGCCCGAACGGGCTGTTCCCTATACTCTTCCTGTGTATTTGGGGGCACCTTCCCTCCGTTTAAGTGGGTGACTGCTCAGATGTCTCTCTCAGAGGGGCCTCGCTGACTGCCCAGCTATAGGGTCGCCACCTCACTCACCCCGCTTAATCTCTCCTCAAACCATGATATTGTTTTCTACGCTCCTCTGTCAACTCCACAAGGGCAAGGACACAGCCCTCTTTACTCAGCACTGCACCCCTGTGCCTGGCACAGAGCCTGACATGAGCATGCTCTGAGGAAGCAATAGTTAAATGAGCAGATGAATGAATGGATCAGTGGCCTGGGCTCCAGACTCAGAGTCTAGGCCCGCTGCTCTCACCAGGACCAATCCAGCCTCTGCTTGCATGCCCTCTGTGATGGGGATCTCAGTCCCTACATTTCTGAAAGATAACCATATTCGAAGAGTTTCTTTCAAGACTTTGCACACTGGTATAATTTTTTATGTTGTCCCCCAAACTGGGACTTATGTTTCTTTCAAGCAGTAGTGTAACTCCCCTAGGAAATGAGAGGGAGTTTGTGCCTGCCAGGGACTTGGGGAGGGCAAGGCCCCTCTGCTTTCTCCTGACCCCCATCGTGCCGATTTCTGAATTAGATCCCAGTTTCACTTCAGCCTCTGGGGCTCCATGGAGTCTTCATTCTCCACCCCCATTCCCTACTGATGGAGCAGTGGGAACATTGTCCTCTCACCTGGGAGGCCTTGTTGACAAAATCCTGAACTGGATGAGGCAGTGGAAAGGGCTCCAGCTGGGACCCAGCAGGCCTGGGTTCTCTGCCACAGACTCACTGTGGAACTCTGATGAACCTTACCTTCCATACCTGTAAAATGGAGATAGGGAGCTTGTTCTGAGCCCAAGGATGAGAAACTATCCCAGGTCAGATTTCCAGTCCCCAGGGTCCTTCTGCAAATAACTATGAGCCACCTCATTGCCAGAGGCCCTGGGCACAGATTAGTGGCAGAGAAGCACCACAGGGCACATTTTACCTAAGCACAGGCAGAACTGTAGCAGAAGAACCAGGCGAGGGGCCCCTGCAGCAGCCTCGTTCTGAGCTGTCAGTGTGATGCATGAGACAAATTAAGTTCATAAGGAAGTCAGAGAGGGCTGGGGTAACGTGGCCACAAGCTGTGTTTCTTGGCCACCGTGGCCGAGGAGCTGGCAAGGCTGCCCTTTGGAAGGCCCAGCCCAGTATCTGCCGTGTCCACCTGCCCTCCCCACAGGGCACACAGAGCCTGAGCACCAGGGCTTTGCTCAGGTCATGCTCCTCCCTGACGTGCTCTCCCTGACTGGCTCAGCCCCGCCGCTCCTGGTCCAGAACAGGGACTAGTGGAGGTTGTGGTGCTCCTGGTCATGAGGTGCCTGGGCCAGTAGTCCCAGCTCAAGGCCCAGCTCTGGAGTGAGGGCTGCCCCTGCCTGGGGCACTGACCCTTTCAATGGGTCAGGAGCCAATCCACCCCCAGTCTCCAGCAGGAATGCCTCCTATTGGGGTTCTCATATCGTGTAGTAACCACCCATGCTTCAAGGTCAGCCCCAGGACTCCATGAAGCCCTACTAGAATGGCTCAAATGCAGCCCTCTAACTCCTAGGCACACAAGTTTCTCCCAAGGTGGGAAGGTCCTGGGCTGGGCCCAGCAGGACTCATCCCTGGTCACCCTGTGTAAAATGCCAGCCCCATCCTCACCTCAGCACTTCCAGTCCCCTTTCTCTGCTTTGTTCTTTGAGCATGGCCCTTATTGCCGTCTGATGTACTTTAAATTGGCTGATTTATTTTCTGGCTCTCCTATTAGAAGTAAGCTCTCTGAGGGAGGGCCTTTGTCCTTTCTGTTTGCTTTTATATCTCTGTGTCTAAGCAGTGCCTGTGTGCAGTCGTCTCAAATGCTAATTAAACAAAGAAACAATAGAAGGAGGGGTGCACAGCACGTGCCCAGGCCTGAGGTGTGAAAAGGGTTTGAAAAGGAAGAGGCGTGGAAGGGTTTGGAAAGGAATTCAAATGCAGAATTCCTGCAGGTGAGGTAGGAAAAGGTAGTAAGGCCTAAACTGAGAAGCATCTTGAATGCTAGATTGAAGGTTAGAGGGGAGTGAGAGCTTGGTAGGATGTTAGATGGGGGACCAATAAGATCACATGTGGGCTTAGAAAGACCCTTCTGGCTGGGTGAGAGGAAGGATAGTGGGGTAGGGGGGATGAGTGGGATCGGAGAGAACAGTGGGGGCACATGAAATTAGGCGAGACAGGGCGGGCACCTGGGGGAGGGCTGTGGTGGGGCCTGGAGGGTGCGCAGGAGGCCTGGACCGGGCAGGCACTGACTGGCAGGAGGGCGCAGCGGAGGTGAGCATCCCCTGTGGCGGGCTCTGCCTGGTCAGCCTCACCCCACAGGGCTGCCCCATGAGGGGCAGGGAGCCTGGCCCTGCTTCTCTGGACTCCAGGGAGGAACAATGCCTTCCATTAATGGCAGGAGACTGCAGCCAGCGTTGCCCACCGAGTGCTGCCATGTGGCGTGTGGAACTCCCCAGTGAGGGGAGCTCAGCTGAGGCACATGCCTGGCCCCCGAGGCTTCAGGCGGGCAGCGCTGTGGGAGAAGGGAACTGTCACTGATTGAGCACCTACTCTGTGCGGGCGTGGGATGGATTCTTTATATGCATTTGATCCTTACGAACAGCAAGGCAGGTCTGCACCCCCAATTTACAGATAGGGAAACTGAGACCCAGAGAAGCTAAGTAGCTTGCTGGAGTTACCTGGCAGCAGAGCTCTTTCTACTCTACCATGCTGCCTTCTGAAAGGAAGCCAGACAGAAGGCACACAGAAAAGGAATTTATGATCAACACAGCAGCCTAGCAATGGAGGGGCTGCTTGGGAGGGGTGAATTGCCTGCCCCAGGCAATTAGAGACCCAGGGAATGCTTGACAGCGCCTCTGTGGAGGGGAGGAAATGGTGAGCTATCTTCTGGTTCCCCTTCCCCAGCCAGGCATCTCACAGGAATGGACGGTCTGAGCTGAGGGGTGGCTTTGTCCCTGCCCCAGGTCCCCACAGACGCCCTTCCCACAAGCAAAGTCCCCTTCCTCAGAAGGGACCAGTTACTCTGCAATGTCATGGGGCTGCCACTTCTTCTTGCTCTGTATCACACAGTGGAAACAACACAGGCCCAGAGAGGAAATGAGGCTGGCCCAAGTCACATTTGTGCCATTGGAGGATTGGACCAAACACATTGTTCAGTGGTGTCCAAGGGCCCTGGCCACTGTCTAGTCGGCTGGGCCCAGCCCTGTCTCGGCCACCATGATTGCCCCAGCTATTATACACATGCCTGTGGCCAGAGTCTCTCAGGGAACCAGGGATCTGGAATTCCTATGACTCCCAGTCCTGTCTCCAATACTGGCTTTGGGAACTCTGCACACATCTGCACAGGTGTTCAAGCTGGAAGTGTGGATGGGGCCATGGCATCTTATTTCTTAATGTGACTTGAGGGCTGCCTGTCCGTCCCCACTGCCTCAGGTTCCATCTAGTACGCAGCTTCCCTTTTAGTCTCAGCGGCATCTTTCAGGTGGCCAATTGCTGTTGGAGGGCTAATGACCTAAGTCCTCCACCAATTCTACCTGTTCCAGACCCAGTGAAGGGGATGCAGACTCAAGAGTCCGGGGTCTGAGTCCTAGCTCTCCCCCAAGCTGTGTGACCTTGGGCAGGTTCCCTTGCATCTCTAGGCCTCAATTTCCCGAGGGTTCAAATGTTCCCAGGGCAGGACACAACATGTACTGTTGTCAACATTTAAAACACAAAAGATTACGAAAGTTCATCCAAAAAAAAAAAATCTAGGTTTTCAGGTTTTCTTTAAAAATCAAAAGATCTGGGCTCACTGAGTTCCCATGCCTGCCAGGTGATAGTCCACTAGAGTGAGTCTTTCTCCAGTCCTTACAGGCCAGGGAACCCTTAGAAGCTGGTGGATTTTCTACCTTTGAGTCAAGCTGGGAGTCCCCAGCCTCGTACCTCAGGGTCCTCAGAGCTCCTGGCTCAGCCCTGGTCATTGGATGGGTGCTGGGTTGATGAATGAATAAATAAATGAACACAGCAAAAATGATAATAATAATGCTTGCTCCCTGTCCCATGCTTTCCCAGAGGAGTACAAGGAGGTACTTGTATTTTACAAATTTTGGAGTTCCAGGAATAACAAATATATGTGTAGCACTCACCAGGTGCCTCTGTGTGTGTGTGTGTGTGTGTGTGCACGCGCATGCGTGCTCAATTGCTTAGTTGTGTCTGACTCTTGGCGACCCCACAGACTGTAGCTTGTCAGGCTCCTCTGTCTATGGGATTCTCCAGGCAAGAATACTAGAGTGGGTTGTCATTTCCTTCTCCAAGGGATCTTCCTGACCCAGAAATCCAACCTGTGTCTTCTACTTGGCAGGTGGATTCTTTACCACTGAGCCACCTGGGAAGCCCACCAGGTTGCCCTGGCCAAAGTAATTTTCTTCCATTATCTCATTTGCCCCTTGCCATGTCTATGAGGTGGGACTACTCCATCCTGGGGAGGACAGGGTAACAGGGAACAGTACGCTGCTCCCAGGGTTGGTGGGAGGATTAACTGAATTAATGAAGCTAAAGTGGCTGGAAAAGAGCCTTGCATACAGCAGGTGCTCAATAAGCACTGGCCATCGACACACAAGCCAGGCATTTTCACAGCAGTGATCTCACGTTGGTGAACAGATGAGCCCCCCAAGCTGGGAGGGCTTGGGACTTGCTCAAGATCACTGGGCAAGTGGCTTGGAGAAGATTCTTGGATGGGTAGACACATGACTTCTCGCGGTGGGGCTCAGAACTTCCATGCATCCCTCTGTATGTTCCTGACAACAGCCCTGATTCACAGCTTAGAGGATGGAAGCTCAGTCTTTCCCCAGGTCACACAGCTCAGGGTGGATTCAGAGCCAGGTATGGAAGAGTTCACAGCCTGAATTCTTGAAATGAAGAAAGTGATGAGTATTCATTTGGTCATTGTGAGAACATAGAATTAAAAAAATAAAGTAGTAGTTAAAGTTTCTGTAGCTTTTAACACGCCAGGGCTGTTCTAAGTATTTTGCCCAAGTTAAGTGGTTTCACCCACCCATCAGCAGTACCAGACAGCCCTCCTATTGTTATCTCTCCGTCACAGATCAGGGACCTGAGGCACACTGAAATTAAGTAACACGCCCAAGGCCACAAGCTAGTGAGCAGTAGAGCTAGGAGTTGATTCCAAGCCTTCCCGCTCCAGAGTCCTTGCTTTAACCCACTGTGCTGTGAACAGAGGGCACCATGCATAAAGTGTGTTCTGAATCCCAAATGCACAGGGATCCTTCCCATCAGCTCCATCGTCAGTATGTCAGCTGCAGAGCTAGCAATGAAGATGCAGGACCCTGGGGTTCCTGTCCCAGGCTGCTCCCCACCCTCATCACTCCAGCCCCACCCCAGAGTCTAGTCGGGTACACAGGCCATAACCACCAGGACAGAATCAACGGCCTGAGAGCAATGCAGGAGCCTGGACATCTATCTCCCTAGAAACCCAAGTCGGCGCCGGCCCAGCTGATGCCGGGAGAGGGACCCGTGATTCCTCCTGTCCTCCATCCTCGGGCTCCTGGCTCTCGGCTCCTGAGCTTAGACGGCAGACTCGGCAGCAGGCCCCACGGCTGGGAGCCACGACCGCACTGCCTTCTGCCCTGTACCCCACCCTCCAGCTCCTCCTGAGTGAGGACACTTACGGCATGGTTTCACTCTGCCCTTGCCGACTCCTGGGCCTTTGCTTGGCTACTCCCTCTGCCTGAGGGCTCTCTCACAACCCTATGGAAAGACCTCCTTCTCCCTGTAAGCAGTGTGTCCCACATTCCTCTGAACCCTCTGGCCTCCATGGCCCCGTTCATGCCTCGTTGCAACCACTGTGATGGTGTACGTGTCTGCTTCAGTCCCTGGCCTGTTCACCTAATAGTTTTACATAAGCACACAATCCCCTCCAAACACACTATGACAGACTCAGAGACATGCAAGTGCATAGAAATATACACTCTCTTCTCATAGGGTGCATCCACACAACCAAAGGCCCGTGCACATACTATGAGACACCCATATACGAGCTTACACTCAAGCAAGCAACAAGGCAATATCTATGACTTTACACCCATACAGGTACACACGTACAGAGGCACAGACACACTCACAGCACACAATCCAAGCACACAGGGCCAAGCTAACCACAGAGAATCACACACTGCAGAAATGGCTTTTGCACTCCTGAACACAGACATGAAGTTCCAATCATGCAGAAACACGCAACACCAGCCACACGTGGAAATGCCCAGCTGCACCCACACTGGAGTCACTCCCCAGGTGGGCTGCCCGGCTCCCACCTGAGGCTTGGAGGACATCTCCTCAGAGACAACCTGGAGCCCGGGTAGCAGGGCCTGGGAAACCAGGCTACCACCTCCTGCTGGAGCTCTCGCCTGGAGGGGAAGATAATGACATGTCTATTGGGCCCCTGGGTGGAGGGTGCTGTGTGAGAGGGGTGCTCTTGGGCTGATTCCTGGCTCCTGTTTCCTTTTTGCCACTTGTGCTTTCAGACCAGCAAGCCCCTGCCCTCTAGGTAGGCCCCAAGCTGTTTTCCAGGTGCCCTTAGTAGCCTTGTCCTTAAATAAAAAGAACCAGGATTTATCACCATTTGCTCACCACAGGGCCGAACTGGGAGAACACCACCCCAGTGTCCTCACAGGGATCACACTGGTCCCGGCTCTCACAGCACTGACACCACTGGGAGGGATTCTTGGGACACCTGACATATAGGAATATTCTGCCCATTTTAAATAAACGTGGAAATGGCAGCTCAGAGAGGTGAAGGAACTCCCCCAAAGTAACACAGCCAGGGAGTGGTGGGGCAGAAATGGACCAGCCTTCCCAAAGGGAGCTCCTGGTCCCTGGGCTCCCAGGATAGCCCCGGGTCACCCTCACCTACTCTCGAGGGAAGAAGCAGGAGTTAGGAGACCCCAGGCCAGGGTGGAGTCTTTTTTGGGGATCTGGGGAGGTGGTGAGATTGATTTTGCTGGGATGCATCCTGGCCTTTCTGCCTCTGGGATGTCAACTCCTTGACATATCAGGAGAGGGGCTCCAAGCCTATACTCCCAGCCCTATTTCTGGGTCTGAACAGACTGTCACCCAGTTACCAGGTAGAGCCAGCATCCATGCAGGTTCCTGTGGGAACATGAAGCCCCTCATCCCTGAAGGGATTGAGCATCTCAGGCTATTGTGGGCACAGCAAGGGAGTAGCTAGAGCTGGTGCCAAGGGTTTCAGAGATTACCCCAGGAAATGCTTAGAGCTAAGAGACCTCCATGGGGCTTCCCTGGTGGCTCAGATGGTAGAGTCCGCCTGCAGTGCAGGAGACCTGGGTTCGATCCCCAGGTTGGGAAGATCCCCTGGAAGAGGGCATGGCAACCCACTCCAGTATTCTTGCCTGGAGAATCCCATGGACAGAAGAACCTGGCCAGCTACAGTCCATGGGGTCGCAAAGAGTTAGACATGACTGAGTGACTAACACACACACACACACACACACACACACACACACGAGATCTCCATGCCAGCTGATTGCCTTTAAGAATTAGGCAAGACAGCCAGGAGCAGACAGAAATCACATTTAGTGGAAGCGTGAAACTGCTCCTGGCCTGAGCCTCCTCGGCTGCTGGACTCCAGTGGCGATTTCCAACCTATGTTCCCCACTTGGCGAAGGGGCCTATGTGGAGTGCTTTGAGGTTCTAGGATTCCTCACCACCCTTCAGCAGGAGCACTCAGTGTGACTGCAGGCTCACCAGTCTTATTTTTTCTTTCTGGATCCACAGGAAGACTGCATTTCTCACCTAACTTGCCAAGGTGACAAAGGCCAGTAACTGGATTCTTTGGAAGGAGTGTGAGCAGAAGCAAGGTACAGGCCCAGCTTTAAATCCCCAGTGTGACACTGTTGGCTCTTTCCTTTGTTTCCCATAGTGACAATGTACTGAAATTACATGATACGGCTTCCCTGGTGGCTCAGAGGGTAAAGTGACTGCCTGCAATGAGGGACACCCAGGTTCGATCCCTGGGTTGGGAAGATCCCCTGGAGAAGGAAATGGCAACCCACTCCAGTACTCTTTCCTGGAGAATCCCATAGACAGAGGAGCCTGGTAGGCTACATTCCATAGGGTTGCGAAGAGTCAGATACGACTGAGCGACTTCACTTACTTACACTTACTTATAGGGGTATTGTAAGATGGAAACAGGGCTTCCTAGGTGGCTCTGGTGGTAAAGAACCCACCTGCCAATGCAGGAGACTTAAGAGGTGTGGGTTCGATCCCTGGGTCAGGAAGATCCCCTGGAGGAGGGCATGGCAACCCACTCCAGTATTCTTGCCTGGAGAATCCCATGGACAGAGGAGCCTGGCGGGCTACAGTCCGTGGGGTTGCAAAGAGTTGGACACGACTGAAGCAACTTAGCACACATGCAAGATGGAAGCAACTTCGACCCCTGAGTCATCAGGCGGAGGAGAGATGCTCAGGGGAGCCACTAAGCCACGTTAGATTTGTGTGAGTAATAAACTTTTACTGTGTTACCCCCACTGAGATTTCAGAGTTTATCTGTCACCTCAGCAGAGCCTGGACTCGCATGGCTAATATATTCCTCTTGGATGAATTTTATATCTTGAGTTTGCACATATGTTTTTAGTGAGGAAAGAACTCTGTGACTAAAATCCCACTTCCAAGATGCCCCCTCTTAGGGTCTCCCAGCTCTGATGTCCTGAGATTCTGTGTTTAGACAGCTGTGGGCTGTGGCTTGAACTTGGTCATATACCCTGACTGTGTGATCTTGGGCAGGCTTCACACTTTTCTGAGCCTCAGTATCTTCACCTATAAAAGTAGAGGCCAAGATGCTTCACCTACTGGTCTGGTGAGGATCCATGAGGAACTGTAAAGTGGGAGAGATTTGCTTCAGGGAAGGCACTGACTCAATAACTGTTTTTGTCATTATGATCATTCCACCTTCCACACCCAACACAGGCAAGGTCAGGGGAAAGAGACTTCAAGAGGCATGAGGCTTCATTCATTCAGGTAGGGCACAGGTCCAGCCCTGTGTGGGTTCCTGGGCCACAGTCAAGGCTCTGCAGAGACATCGTCTCTCTTTTCAGCTGTATCTCCTCTGTCGTGGACGAAGGGATGGTGTCTACCCTAATCACAGTGATGGCTCATGAAGAGGTTCCTGGCCCTTAATGATTCACTGGGGTGGGGACTTCCCCCAGTCTCCTTTTACAGAGTAGGAAACGAGCACAGAGAGACTGAGCCACACGCCAAGGGTACACAGGTAGGATGCCGGTAGGTTACACAGGAAGGACGCAGGCAATGCTGGAATTTGAACCCAGGAAGTCCTACCTGGGAAGCCCCCCAGATCAGAGTGCCTGAACAGGGACAGGAACTCTGGACCCTCAGATTAAGAGTCTGGTGCTTTACTGACTGAGTTATCCAGGTGGGACGCCCTACAGAAGTCTGAAAACAGACCCCTGAGCTGTTCAGATCTCTTAGCACGTGTGTGGCATGGTATGCAGGAGGTGGACGCAGGATGGAGGAGGGGAGGCTGTGGGGGTGGGTTTCCAAGACTAAGCAGAAGAGTATCACTTCTCTGTTGCTTTGTCCCCTTCTGTCTCTCTGACTTTCTCCCCCCAGTTTCCTTCCTAACCTCATTTCATACCTCTCTTCCCAACTTCTCAGTCTTCTTTGCCTCACTTTAATTCTGCTGCCCTTGGGATGCAGCTCGAGATCTGAGGCTCTGCATCCAGGGCCCCCAGCAGGCGCCCTTTCCAATGCTGCCCCCACCGCTGCACTGCCCCGTTGTCCAGTGCCCTGTGCTCTACTCAGACTGAAGGATGGGAACTGCCTTCCCTGAGCCCAGCCCGCTCATTCCCACAGCATGGCTCTCTCTGCATTCTTTCTATCTGCTTGGAGCTCTCTCCCCACCTTTCCCGTGAGCTCGATCAGCTCCAGGCAGCCATCCCAGGGTCTCCAGGTTGGCCCATGTTTCCTGCAGTGCCATATATAGCCCGGAGCTGTGTATCTCCTCTGGTTCCCTGGATTATCACAGTTCCCTCCCATCTGAACCTTGACAGCTCTTCTAGGGCAGGGCCTGGACTGGGAGCCCAATGTTGCCCAGCACAGGGCCTGGCACCAAGGGGATGTCAGTGACCCTTGATTGCAGGTGAGGTTTTAGGGACACTGGAGGATGATCCTACACAGAGTGACAAGTGAATGGGAGTGGGGGAGTGGACCCTGGGGGGGGTGGGGTATAAGGACTCAGGCACTGGGGAATCCAAATGGCTGCAGGGGTCATCTGAGGCCCTGAGGACAGATACCCAGGCTGGTTCAGAAGGATACCAGGGCCAAACCACAAACAACCCCTTTGATCATGGCCAGGCTATGGCCCTGGCATTAAACATTACATGTATGATGTAATAAATGTTATATACAAAAGAGATGCATGTTGCGTTTTATAAGAAACAAATAGAGTAGTCATATACATTATTATCCAAATCAGAACTTTCTGAGAAAGAAAGGAATTGCAGTGAATAATTATATGGGACAACAGGTATAAACCCGGACTATCCTGGAAACACCGGATGTATGGCAACCCTGGGAATAAGGGATCATAACGAACACCTTTGAACCCAACTTAAATGTGAGAATATGATTAACACCGTGGGCCTCTTCCTTATCCCATTTCCAATCCGCCTTCCTTATAGAAGTAACCATTATCTCGAATTTTGTTGAGTCATTTCCTCAGTAAAACTTGTATCACATATGTATGAAAGCCTAAACAATATAGCTTGTTTTTGCTTGTTTTGAGCCCTCTAAATGTTGGATTGTGTTGTCTGAAGTGTCCTGCAATAAGCTGTTCTCCCTCAGCGTTATGTTTCTAAGCTTCCATTATGTTCCTAGGATTCCCTTGTATAGTTGACTGCAGTTGTTATCTGCTTCATTTCCACTGCCATACAGGACTTCATTATATGGAGATGGCATAATTTATTAATTCATTTTTCTTCTAAGGACATTAGCTTGGTTTCCAGGTTTTTGCCATTATAAATGGCATTACTATGAATATTTTTGTATGGGTCTCCTGATGCTTGTGTGAATGCCTATCTCTAGTGTTTACCCTTAGTAATGAAATCACAAGTTCCAAAGTGGTTGCAGCAATTTTCACTGTATTAGGTGCGTAGGAGAATTCTTGATGCTTCACATTCTCAGCAATACTTGTCACTGTCAGATTCCTCTTCTGTAGAAAATCTCTTTGTGGTCTTCACTTCCTTTTTCCTGATTTTCTGTAAGGTTCAGCATCTTTGCTTCAGGTTTATTTTTCATTCATATTTCCTCTAGAATGCTTGTCCATAGCTTTTGCTATTTTAAAAATATATATATTTTATTTATTTATTTGGATGTGCTGGGTTTTGGCTGTGGCACAAAGGATCTCCCATCTTTAGCTGTGGCATGCAGACTCTTAGCTGTAGCATGCGAGATACCTGGCCAGGGATCCAACCTGGGAGCCCTCCACTGGGAGCACAGAGTCTTAGCCACTGGACCACCGGGGAGATCCCTTTCGCTATTTTTTAATTGAGCTGTTTGTCTTCTTCCCGTTGCTTTGTAAGAGTTCTTTACGTATTCCAGGTAGAATGCCTTGTTCATTATTTGCGCTATAACATATTTTCCCAGTTTGTGGCTAGTCTTTTAAACGATGAGAGAAAAGTTAACTTGGAGGAAGCAGAGACTTCTGCAGGGTGATAAACACTTTAACAGAAACAACAACAAAATGTTATGTACATCTTTAAAGAAATAAAAGAAAATAATGCATTATGAAAAAAGAACAAGGTACTATAAAAAAGGAATAGTCAGTGAAAAAACGAGGAGCTCTTGGAAATATGATGAGAGGAAAAATAAAAACCTCTGTAGAAGGTTGAAAAAATTTTCCAGATAGAGAACAAAAAGAGGTGAAATATATATATATGAAACATAGAACATTAGTTCAGAAGGGCCAATATTGGAATAATTAAGGAGACCCAGAAAGTAAAAAACACAGAAAATGGACGTGAGGAAATTGTTATTTTATGCAGATCACTCTAGGAAACTTTCTCCAAACTGAAGATGAATTTCCAGGATGAGAGGACTCAGCAAGGGTCTAACACACTGAATGGAAACAGATTTACTCAAAGAACACAGATGTCTAAATGCATCTAGAGAGAAAGAACAGGGTCCTATAAACAGGAAACTAAATGGCACTGGACTTTTCAATAGGAACTATCAATAGGAGACAGTGGAGGTACTCCCCTGGTGGTCCAGTGGCTAAGACTCCATGCTCCCAATGAAGGGAATCCAGGTTCGATCCCTGGTCAGGGAAGTAGATCCCACATGCCACAATGAAAGATCCCGCATGCTGCAACTAAGTCCTGGTACAGCCAAATAAATAAATAAATCAGTTTAGTTCAGTTCAGTCGCTCAGTCGTGTCCAACTCTTTGCCCTGTCCATCACCAACTCCTGGAGCCTACTAAAACTCATGTCCATTGAGTCGATGATGCCATCCAACCATCTCATCCTCTGTCGTCCCCTTCTCCTCCTGCCTTCAATCTTTCCCAGCATCAGGGTCTTTTCAAATGAGTCAGTTCTTCACATCAGGTGGCCAAAGTATTGGAGTTTCAGCTTCAGCATCAGTCCTTCCAATAAATATTCAGGATTGATTTACTTTAGGATGGACTGGTTGGATCTCTTTGCAGTCCAAGGGACTCTAAGAGTCTTCTCAACACCACAGTTCAAAAGCTTCAATTCTTTGGCACTCAGCTTTCTTTACAGTCCAACTCTCACATCTATACATGACTAATGGAAAAAAAAATAGCTTTGACTAGACGGACTTTTGTTGACAAAGTAATGTTTCTGCTTTTTAATATGCTGTCTAGTTTGGTCATAACTTTCCTTCCAAGGAGCAAGTGTCTTTTAATTTCATAGCTACAGTCACTATCTGCAGTGATTTTGGAGCCCAAGAAAATAATGTCTGACAGTGTTTCCATTGTTTCCCCATCTATTTGCCATAAAGTGATGGGACCGGATGCCATGATCTTAGTTTTCTGAATGTTGAGTGTAAGCCAACTTTTTCACTTTCCTCTTCCACTTTTATCAGGAGGCTCTTTAGTTCTTCTCTTTCTGCCATAAGTGTGGTGTCATCTGCATATCTGAGGTTATTGATATTTCTCCTGGCAATCTTGATTCTAGCTTGTGCTTCATCCAGCCCGACATTTCGCATGATGTACTCTGCATATAAGTTAAATAAGCAGGGTGACAAAATACAGCCTTTCCCGATAAAGAGAAGACAATGGAGCAAGACTTCAAGATTCAGAAAGAAAATTATTTCCAACTTAGAACTCTATATCTTATCAAACTACCAATTAAATGAGAGGCACTTTTAGGCAAGCTCTCAAAAAGTTTACCTCAAATACCTCCTCTTAGAAAGCTATGAACATAAGTTTTCTATGTCTGTGAATCTATTTGTTCTATAAATAAGTTCACCTGTATAATATTTTAGATTCCTATTATAAGTGATATTATATGACATTTGTCTTCCTCTGTCTGACTCACTTCACTTAATATGATAATCTCTAGGTCCATCCATGTTGCTGCAAACGCTATTATTTCATTGTTTTTAAAGGCTAATATTCCATTATATATGGTCTTCTTAAACCAGTTGTCTATTGATGGGTACTTGGGTTGTTTTCATGATCTGAGATTGCCAAAGGGGAAGGGGAGACAGGTGGGATAAATTAGGCATATGATATTAACAGATATAAACTATTATACATAAAATAGATAAGCAACAAGGATTTAATATATAACAGGGAAGTATATTCAGTATTTTATAGTAACCTGTAATGGAAAATAATCTGAAGAAAATATGTATATGTATATATATGTATGCATATACACACACATATCTGAGTCACTTTGCCGTATATCTGAAACTAACACAATATTGTAAATCAACTATATTTCAATAATAAAAAAAAGCTATGAGCAGATGTTCCCCCAAATAAGATAGTGAGTATCGAAAAAGGAAGACATGGGATGTAGGAAGCAAGAGATTCAACACAGGAGAAATGTGCAGAGAAACCTCCAGATGATGGGGAAGGGAAAACCTACAATGCAATCTGAGCAGCTGACCTTGCCGTCAACTCGTCAGAACTTTGCAGGGACTTCCAAGACAAGTAAGTGGGTAAAAGGCTATCATGGGTGATTGCATTAAGAGAAGTCTACACAAATGATGGAGAGTTTGAGAATAATGAGTGAATACTTAGAAATAAAGCAAAAAATAAAGTGACAAATAAATAAATGTCCATTACCAATTCCAGGAAAAACATAATAATTCAGGAAAAAATACTATCATGGCACACTGTGAATAGCATTTATTTTATTATGATCACATAAAAATCCTTTCACTATAAGACACTAAAGCACAGGCAACAAAAGAAAAAATAGATGAGTTAGACTACATCAAAAATAAAAACTGTGTATCAAAAGACACAATCAACAGTGAATAGACTATCTACACAGTGGGAGAAAATATTTGTAAATCATGTATCCAATAAGGAATTAACATCCCGAATATATAAAGAACTCCTACAACCCAACAACAACAAGAAAACAGATGAATTAATTTTAAAATGGGCAAAGGACTAGAATAGACATGTCTCCTAAGAAAATACACAAATAGCCAGTAAGCACATGAAATGACTCACAATATCACCATTAAGGAAATGCAAATCAAAACAACAATGAGATACCTGTTAGGATAGCTACTATAAAAAACAAAACAGAAAGTAACAAACGTTGTAAAGGGTATGATCCTTTGTGAACCATTGGTGGAATGTACAACAGTGCAACCACTATGAAAAATGGTACAGTACTTTCTCAAAAAATAAAAATGGGATTACCATAAGACCCAGCAATTTCACTTTTGGTATATACCCAAAAGAATTGAAAACAGGGATTTGAAGTGATATTTGTACACCCATGTTCATAGAAGCATTATTCACAGAAGCCAAGAGGTGGAAGCAACCCCATGTGACCATTGTCAGATGAATGGATAAGCAAAATATGGAATATACACACAATGAATATCATTTATCCCTATTAGTTCAATTCAGTTCAGTTGCTCAGTCATGTCCGACTTTGCTACCCCATGGACTGCAGCACGCCAGGCTTCTCTGTCCATCACCAACTTCTAGAGCTTGCTCAAACTCATGTCCATTGAGTTGATGATGCCATCCAACCATCTTATCCTCTGTTGTCCCCTTCTCCTGCCTTCAATCCTTCCCAGCATCAGGGGTCTTGCCCAAAGAGTCAGTTCTTTGCATCAGGTGGCCAAAGTAATGGAGCTTCACCTTCAGCATCAGTCCTTCCAATGAATACTCAAGACTGATTCCTTTTAGGATTGACTGGTTGGATCGCCTTTCAGTCCAAAGGACCCTCAAGAGTCTACTCCAACACCACAGTTCAAAAGCATCAATTCTTAGGCGCTCAACTTTCTTTATGGTCCACTTTCACATCAGTACATGTCTTACTGGAAAAACCATAGCTTTGACTAGATGAATCTTTGTCAGTAAAGTGACATCTCTGCTTTTTAATACGCTATTTAGATTTGTCATAGCTTTTCTTCCAAGGAGCAAATGTCTTTTAATTTCATGGCTGCAGTCACCATCTGCGGTGATTTTGGAGCCCAAGAAAATAAAGTCTCTCACTGTTTCCATTGTTTCTCCATCTATTTGCCATGAATTGATGGGACCAGATGCCATAATCTCAGTTTTTTGAATGTTGAGTTTTAAGCCAGCTTTTTCACTTTCCTCTTTCACTATTAAGAGGTTCTTTAGTTCCTTTTCACTTTCTGCCCTGAGGGTGGTGTCATCTGCATATCTGAGGTTATTCATATGTCTCCCGGCAATCTTGATTCTAGCTTGTGCTTCATCCACCCAAGCATTTTGATTGATGTACTCACTTCATGGGAAATAGATGGGGAAACAGTGGAAACAGTGTCAGACTTTATTTTTTGGGGCTCCAAAATCACTGCAGATGGTGACTGCAGCCATGAAATTAAAAGACGCTTATTCCTTGGAAGAAAAGTTATGACCAACCTAGATAGCATATGGAAAAGCAGAGACATTACTTTGCCAACAAAGGTCTGTCTAGTCAAGACTATGGTTTTTCCAGTGGTCATGTATGGATGTGAGAGTTGGACTGTGAAGAAAGCTGAGCGCTGAAGAATCAATGCTTTTGAACTGTGGTGTTGGAGAAGACTCTTGAGAGTCCCTTGGACTGCAAGGAGATCCAACCAGTCCATTCTAAAGGAGATCAGTCCTGGGTGTTCTTTGGAAGGACTGATGCTGAAGCTGAAATTCCAATACTTTGGCCACCTCATGCAAAGAGTTGACTCATTGGAAGAGACTCTGATGCTGGGAGGGATTGGGGACAGGAGAAGGGGATGACAGAGGATGAGATGGCTGGATGGCATCACCAACTCGATGGATGTGAGTTTGGGTGAACTCCAGGAGTTGGTGATGGACAGGGAGGCCTGGCGTGCTGTGATTCATGGGGTCGCAAAGAGTCGAACACGACTGAGCAACTGAACTGAACTGAACTCTGCATATAAGTTAAATAAGCAAAGTGACAATATCCAGCTTTGATGTACTCCTTTCCCAGTTTGGAACCAGTCTGTTGTTCCATGTCCAGTTCCAACTATTGCTCTTTGACCTACATACAGATTTCACAGGAGACAGGTAAAGTGATCTGGTATTCCCATCTCTTTAAGAATTTTCCACAGTTTGTTGTGATCCACACAGTCAAAGGCTTTAGCATAGTCAATGAAGCAGAAGTAGATGTTCTTCTGGAATTCTCTTGCTTTTTCTGTGATCCAACAGATGTTGGCAATTTGATCTTTGGTTCCTCTGCCTTTTCTAAATACAGTTTGAACATCTAGAAGTTCTTGGTTCACGCAAGGTTGAAGCCTTGCTTGGAGAATTTTGAGCATTCCTTTGCTAGCTTGTGAGATGGGTACAGTTGTGTGGTAGTCTGAACATTCTTTGGCATTGTCTTTCTTTGGGATTGGAATGAAAACTGCCATTTTCCAGTCCTGTAGCCACTGCTGTGTTTTCCAAATTTACTGGCATATTGAGTGCAGCACTTTCACAGCATCATCTTTTAGTATTTGAAATAGCTCAGCCTGAATTTCACCACCTCTACTAGCTTCGTTCGTAGTGATGTTTCCTCAGTTCCTCTTGACTTCATACTCCAGGATGTCTGGCTCTAGGTGAGTGATCACACCATTGTGATTATCTGAGTCATTAAGGTCTTTTTTGTATAGTTCTTCTGTGCATTCTTGCCACCGCTTCTTAATATCTTCTACTTCTGTTAGGTCCATCCCGTTTCTGTCCTTAGCTGTGCCCACCTTTGCATGAAATGTTCCCTTGGTATCTCTAACTTTCTTGAAGAGATCTCTAGTCTTTCCCATTCTATTGTTTTTGTCTATTTCTTTGCATTCATCCTTAAAAGGAAGAAAATTCTGCAATACACCACAACATGGGTGAACACTGGGGACATTATGCTAGTGAAATAAACCAGTTGTAAAAGGGAAAATACTGTACAACCTCACTTACATGAGGTACCTAGAGTAGTCACATTCATAGAGACAGAAGTTATAATGTGGTTGCCAGGAGCTGGGGACAAAGGAGAATGGGGAGTTATTTGATGGGTACAGAGTTGCAGTTTGCAAGATGAAAAGAGTTCTGGAGCTGGTTGGGGGTGATGGTTATGAAATGATGTGGATGTAATTAATGTCACCGAACTGTACATTTAAAAGTGGTTACGATGGTAAATTTTATGTTATGTGTTTCTTACCACAATTAAAAATAAAAAAAATTAAAACACCTTTTAAAATCAAATAATCACAATCATATTGGAAGGATGGGTAAGGGTTGACTCAGAGAGTGACTGTGTGGATGTCTATGTGTTTATGTTTCTGGAGGTGCAGGGGGTGGTGGTAGTGGTAGTAAGAGAGCTAAATCCTTGTCTTCATGGAAGTCAAAAGATAGTGCCTGAAACTGAAAGATCAAGAAACAGAAGCAGAAAGTGTTTGCCTCTGGGGAGAAGGAAATAGAGGTGGGGAGTGAACAACTTAAGTTTCTTATGACAAGCATGCAAAAAGTATTTGATTCTTTAAAGTATGGGAAATGAAACTCTAATAAGAAAGAAAGAAATGAAAACTAAACCAAAACAAAGCAAATGGAAAATTGCTGAGCCTCCGCTAGCAGGCCCTCTGACTCAGGTGACCAGCACCCGGGTGGCCTCTCGGTCACCTTGAGAAGTTTGCTGTCATGGGAAGAACGGTCAGGGCTCCTGTACTCCATCCTCTTCCGATTAAGTGGGGCGAGGAGCTGGCGGCCCCGAGAGAAGCGAGACGCACCTGGCTGGACGGAAGGGTATTGCTTATTTGAATAAGCACACATTTATTTTAATATGTATTGGAAAATATGATTAACATATCAAACCTGTGATTTTATGGAGATTATTGCTTAGGATTGCTTAGGATGAAGTGAAGTTTATTATTAAGTGAAAGGACTTAAAGGAAAATACTAGGATGACAGTAGAGGAGGTAAGTGGAAATGGAGAAAGTCACTTCCAGCGGGTAAGAGTGACTGATCGGTCATAGGAAATACTGACCTAGTCTAACCCTCATGTTAGGGATGGGAACCCCAAGGTCAGAGAGGAAAAGGGACCTGCCCAGTGTCCTCCAGCAAGGCAGTGAAGGAAGCAGATGTGACTCTCCTGGGGGCAACAGCCAAGAGGCAAGAAACCAAGGCTGGGTTTGTCTTGCTCTGCTCTGGTCAGTTTTGAAACCCTGAAATGCTTTTATCCTCTCAGTTCCTGGGTGTTTTCCTCTATATGATGAATAGGGTTCTGTAGATAATAGTAATAATGTTTATGGTATTTGTAAATAACCCTTATGGAGTCCTTACTATGTACCAGAAAAAAACAGCAATGATTGCAACAACAAACACACATATAAGATGTACTATATACAAAAAACCCTTCTGAACATTTTACTTATATTAACATGTTTCATCCTTGCTAATCCTATGAGATATGTGGCAGCTAGTCTCCAAGATGGCCCAGTGGTTTTTGCCTCCTGACTGTCATTCTTCTACATAGTCCCTTCCCACAAGGAAAAGGGCTGACATGTGAAATCAAAAGGATATTGCCAGAATGATGGAGTGACTCCCCACTTGGGCCATAAAAGACATTGTGACTTCCTCCTTGTTTTCTCCTTCTCCCTCTTGGATGGGGGGAGCTGGCTGCCATGTTGTAAGGGCGCTCAAGCAGTCCTATGGAGAAATCTGTCTGGTGAAACGCAGAGTCATTCTGCCAACCTTGCTCATCTGAAATTGCCAGCCGCACACGAGCGAGTCAACCAAGACCCTGCAGCCCCAGTTAAACCTTCAGAAGACCAGAGCCTGGCCAACATCACGACCCAACTAAGTTGTTTCCACATTCCTGACCCATAGACACCATAAGGGACAGTAAATATTTGTTGTTGTTTTGAGTTGCTAAGTTTTAGGTTATTTTGCTCTGCAGGTAATTAATACTATTAGGTAACATTGTCATCCTCGTGTTACAGATGAGGATGTAGCACAGAGAGTTCAAGTAACTCGTCCCAGGTCACACAGCTAACATATGATTTAAACTATGGCAGTTTGGATCTGTATAAAGTTCATGTAATAAATGAGAATTCTTCTATTATGGGAAATGAAGATACTCTGCTAGAAAAGAGAGGGGGCGGGAAAGAGAGATAAATATGTAAGGACAGTGGCAAAGAGAAAATGGCAATTCATTTCTAGCACACACGACAGACTAGGCTAGACTTCTGTAAAGTGAAGGCAGCAGACAGTGGGAGAGTTCTGCTGCTCTTGCAGCTCAGCTGCGATTAGCTCAGGGCCACTGGTCTCCGACCCTGGCTGGATGGGTGGCGCAGCCTTGGGTATCTGAGAGTGGGGATGTGATGCCATGGGCACCCCCTCTCTGGGCTCTTATCAGCCTGCACTGTCACTGTCTGACCCTAGACCTGAGATCCTCAAGGACGGGAAGTCTGGCCCATCTGTGCCCCTTGCCTAGCGCAAAGCCAGCTGGAGCAGCTGGGGGAGGTGTATATGCAGAATGCTCTCTGGCCCTGGCCCTGGAGAGAATCCATATCACACTACCCTTTAACAAATCATCACTGGGGACACAGCAAGGACCAGGACGACCCAGTTTCTGACTTGAGCAACTCCTCATTGGATGGGGAATCCAACAATGATATCCCAGTGTGGTCAGAGAGACTGGTACACACAGTCTTGTGGGAGTCTAGAGAAGCAAGGGGGGACCTCTCTAGAGGAGGCTGGAGGGCTTCCCAGAGGAGGAGGATTCTGAGCTGAGGCCCAAAGTATGCATAGAAATCAGCCAGGGCAAGAGTATTCTCGGCAGAGACTACAGCCTGGCAGAGGACTGAGGCTGTCTTGGGGGACAGAGTGCGGGAGTAGAATGTGCAATGGGTGGGCCACGGGGCCTCTGATAGCTCTGATGGCAGGACACAGGGACTTGGGAGGGACATGCTGACAGCAGGTGGAATGTCACCTGTTTCTGTTTCACAGAAAACTCACTGTACTTGGGGTTAGGTTTGAGGGTTTTCTTTGGAAACCCAGGACTGGGTGAGGCCAGTATGCTTGAGTGAGCCCAGGTTGGAGAGAGAGGACAGGTGAGGACAAAGAAGTCACTTGGGCACAAATTGTACCAGAAGCTCAGTGCCCATTTGGTGTCTGGTGTGTGCCAACAGCTGGCTTTCTCCATTTGTCCCTCACGGGAATTAACCAACTTCAGTTCAGTTCAGTTCAATCGTGTCCGACTCTTTGCGACCCCATGAATTATAGCACGCCAGCCCTCCCTGTCTATCAGCAACTCCCAGAGTTCACTCAAACTCACATCCATCGAGTCGGTGATGCCATCCAGCCATCTCATCCTCTGTCGTCCCCTTCTCCTCCTGCCCCCAAATCCCTCCCAGCACCAAGTCTTTTCCAATGAGTCAACTCTTCCCATGAGGTGGCCAAAGTATTGGAGTTTCAGCTTTAGCATCAGTCCTTCCAAAGAACACCCAGGACTGATCTCCTTTAGAATGGACTGGTTGGATCTCCTTGCAGTCCAGCTTAGGTGCCCTGAAAAACTCCCAGATCTGTCCTCTGGGTTCAACTGCTATCCCTGTCATTTATTATCTGTATGATCTCCCCACCCTTTACCTTGCTCATCTGTAAAATGGGATCAACATAAAATCTGCTTCATAGAGATGCTGTAGGGACCAAATGAGTTAAAGCAATTAAAACACACACACAGTGCCTGAACACCTCCCTCCCAGCAAGTGTACAATAAGCATTAGCTATTATTACTTGATATGGTTTTCTTTCTAATCTTTTCAAGGATTTAAACATCATTTATCTAATGCTTGTTATATACCAAGGCTTGTACCTATCCTCTGAAAATAGGGGTGAATCTGACATAGTCCTCCTAAAGATACAGAAATCATGAATAAAGGCAAGAACAAACAAACACGGATCAAATGTGCCCTGTGCCAGAAACCCAGACATGCATGAGAGCTGGTTCCTGTCCTTGGGAAGGTCACAGGCTGACTAGGGAGAGAGAGAAGTGGCCCAGGTTGGGTGGGGGCTGAGAGGAGCCTGGAGAACCTCTGGTAGGGGCTTTTTCGAGAGATGAGCTGCCCGCTTTGGCAGCTGGATGTGTGTCAGAGAGTAGGAGTAAAGACCCTCTTGGAGAGGAGGTCAAGGAAGGCTCAGTCTTTATTCTTTGAGTGCTAGGAAGTTATCAGAAGTTTTTGATGAGGAATTATGTTTGAAAATCATGTTGGAGAAGATTCTTGAGAGTCCCTTGGACTGCAAGGAGATCAAACTAGTCAATCCTAAAGGAAACCAGTCCTGAATATGCATTGGAAGGACTAATGCTGAAGCTGAAACTCCAATACTTTGGCCACCTGATGCAAAGAACTGACTCATTGGAAAAGACCCTGATGCTGGGAAAGATTGAAGGCAGGAGAAGGGGACGACAGAGGATGAGATGGTTGGATGGCATCACTGACTCAATGGACATGAGTTTGAGTAGGCTCTGGTAGTTGGTGGACAGGGAAGCCTGGCGTGCTGCAGTCCATGGGGTCACAAAGAGTTGGACACAACTGAGTGACTGAACTGACTGAATTAAACTAGTTGGGCCTCCCTGGTGGCTCAACTGGTAAAGAATCCACCTGCAATGCGGAAGACCTGGGTTTGATCCCTTCGTTTGGGAAGATCCCCTGGAGAAGGGAATGGCTACCCACTCCAGTATTCTGGCCTGGAGAATTCCATGGACTATCGTCCATAGGGATGCTCAGACACGACTGAGCAACTTTCACTTCACAGCTAAACTAGGAGCTATTATGTTCCTACTGTACACTGCATGCTCTGCATAAATAATTTCCTTTAGTGCAATCCTCACAACCCTGTGAGATAGTCATCATTCCCATTTTACAGGTAAAGAAATTGTGCCATAGAGGTTAAGTGAGTTGCCCAACATCATGTAGCTAGAAAGAGAAGGAACAGACTTAAACCCAGGCAGTCTAACCCAGAGCCTATGCTTTTAATCTCTTTACCTTGCTGCCTCTGAACTTCAATCCACACAACCTGAAAACTAAAACGCACCTATGAAATTCCCCATTTCTGCTTCACAGATGAGCAACTGAAGCTCACAGATGGGGTATGACTTTCCTGAAACCACAGAGTGAAGGAGGTGCTAAGCTGAAGTGGTCAGTCTTGGCTGCAAGAGGGGCTCCAGTCCTATGCATCCTGCTGTCACACTGGGCATCGTTATGCTTGGAACAAAATCCAAACCTCTTGCTGTGGCCTACAAAGCCCTCATGTGATCAGAACTTTGCTGCTCTCTCTGATCTCACTTGCTCACGCAACTTCTCCTTCTCCTTCTCACCCACCTGCTCTCCTGGCCAGGAATGCCTCTGCAGCTGATCTTCCTAGGGTTGGATTCTATCTCAGTCCACTGGGGATGCCATAACAAAATATCATGGATCGAGCGGCCTGAAAACAACAGAAATTTGTTGGGAGCCTGAGAAGTTCAAGGTCAAGGCAATGAAAGGTCAAGATGCCAGCAGATTTGATGTCTGGTGAGAGCCCACTTCCTGTGTTGTAGACAACTATCTTCTTGCTATGTCCTCATACGGTAGAGGGGGCCAGAGATGTCTCTGGAGCCTCTTTCCTAAGGGCACTAATTTCATGTACGTCCTAATTGACTCCCAGAGACACCACTTTCAAATACCTTCACACTGAAGATTAGATTTTAATGTAATTCTAGGAAGATCCATTCAATCTACAGTAGTTTCATTCTTGGCCATTCAGTGAAATGTCACCTCCTCAGAGAGGCCTTCTCTGATCACCTCTCTAAAGTTACCTCATATTACTCTCACATCATCCTACTTTATTTTTTCTATAGCAGTTATGATAATCTGAAATTATGATCATTCTTTTTGTTTCTGTTTTCTTGTTTTTGTGTGTCTATCTCTCCCAACTAAGATTTAAGGTACAGGAGGGAAAGGAGGAATGTCATCTGTTTCTATACTGTATCCCTGGGCAGTGTCAGGCACACAGTAGGTACGCCATAATTTTGTGCTGAAAGTATGCATGCATTTCATCGTCTGTCGGTTGATGGTCTGTCTCCCCACCAGTGAAGCTGGTAGCGTGTCTGACTCACCTTGGCACCCCTAGGCCCAGGGCTGACACAGAGCAAGGGCTGGAATGTGTTTGTTGGGTGACTGAATGAACAAAAGACAGAAGAGGCGATGGCAGCAGCACCTGCTGGGCTCTCTGGGGTCTGCAACCCCCTCTCATGGGGCGGCCACAACACTGCCAAGGGGCTGCTCTTTGTGGGAAGACATACGGCTCAGGAATAGGACTGCTGATGAGACAGTGACTTCTAGGCCTGAGGCTAACGACTCCTGAGGCCCTTTCTTCTATATCCTGCCATGGAGGTAAGACAGCAAGAAAGGAGGGGAAGGTGGACCCACATTGGGCCTAACCACCTTCAAGTCTGGCTCTTTTAGTGGCCAGTGCACTCAAAACTCTTTGTCCAAAAAGGCTGTGCTGGGTGGGGCTTGCTTACCAGTAGGTAACTAAAATCTAGTCACCTGCACCCTGGACTGAGTGAAGTGGGGCTGAGACTTTCCAGAGGAGGGGTCTTACTCATGCCAGCAGGGGAGAACAACAGCCCTGGGTGTGAGTCCTCCATTAGCAGGGATGAGGCATCCCTTCTGGGGGGCCCCACAGTCTCTGCCTTTCATTATCACAGTGAAGACAACCCCGTTGTCCCTGCCGGTCCCCCTGATTGTCTGCCCGTCTGCCTGGCCCAACAGGATGACCCAGTGAGAATGACTGAATCAAGTCTGTGCACCAGGCCCAAGCCACCTGCCTCTCATCCTTGGCCTCACAAACTGCATTCATATGAGAATGCAGCATGGGCATGTTAACCAGCGACAAGCATGTGTGATATCTGGGTTGGAACCTTGGAGGGGTGCAGAGGTCCATTCCTGCTCCCCCAGTTTCTCCCAGATCACATGAATCCTGGTGCCCCAACCCCTATCCACTATCATCCCTACTCCATGTGCACATTCACAGGCCTGTGCACCAGGGAACATCGTCTCCCCTCCCGCCCAGGTTCACTCCTTGGCATTCCTCAGCCTCCTATCATCCTGTCACCTCCTCCAGGCAGCCTGTGCTGCTTCCCTTAGGCCATCTGCTACCTCTGGGGGTAGA
>SJYQ01023113.1:617715-630838 GCA_006410935.1 Redunca redunca
TACAACCCCCCCACCCCCACCTCGCCCAGGCCAGGGAGCACAGCTTCTGCGGGATGAGGGCAACTGGCCCACAGCTCCACCCAGTGGCAAGGGGTAGAGGGACCACCTGGGCTGGCATTGTCTGTTGAGTTCTAGTTTTTGTTTTTGTTTTGTTTTTCCTTGGTTTGCCAGCCAGTCAGCCTCCAGGTTCATTCTCAGACTATCACTGACTCAACTCGATGAACATGAGTTTGAGCAAGCTCCTGGAGTTGGTAATGGGCAGGGAAGCCTGGCATGCTGCAGCCCTTAGGATTGCAAAGAAGTGAACACAACTGAGCGACCAGACTGAACTGAACTGATCCCAGATTTGGCTGTGTGACATGGGTACATCTTTCCCTCCTGTCTTTCCTCTCCTGACCACTTAGGCTAATGATTCCTGCCCTGTTTTTGAGGACCAGTTCTAGAAATGTCATTTAAAAGGATGTGACTAACATGTGCTGTTAGCTGTGTGTCCACCACTGTGGGAAGTCTACCACTGTGTCAAGTCCACCACTGCGTCTTATATAAATTCCTTTAATCTTCAGAACAGTCCTATTTTACAGACCAAAAAAAAAGACAAAAAAAAAAAAAACCCCACACAAAAAAAGAGGCACTGGAGAGAGAGATTAAGTTACTTACCCCACAGCTATTGAGCTGTTAAGTAGGAGCTTAAATTTAAGCCTCTGACTCCAGAGTTCTTAGCCTAATTATGATCCTGACCATTTCCCAATTCTTTTGAAATTTTGAAAATACCTAGGTGAGGGTAAAATGACAGTGAATCTCCTTGCTGGGAGTTGTTCTTCTGTGGTTCCTTTTAGTAGGAGTGCTGAGGATGCGGTGGGGAAATAGAAACTACAGTTTTGGGCTGGTTTTACTTTATCTCCCTGAGTCTGCATAGCAACAGTTTTGTGAGGCTGGCTGTGAAGAGCAAAAGTGTTTCTTGTCATTCTCATTTGTTGATAAGAATTCTGGCTCCGAGAAGTTGAGTGATTTGCCCAAGGCCACACAACTGAGAGTGACAGAACTTGGTCAGGGTGCCCGCCTGCCTGCTAGCTCAGGGGCATTGTCTGTGGTGGTGGTGGTGGTGGTGGGAGCGTAGTGAAGAAGGACCCAGGAGGGGGATCCCAGTGCTTCTCACGTCCATGCAAGGCTCTGGGCAAGATGAGAGTGAAGTAGCTGGTGGCGGAGCGAGGGCCAATCTGATGGGCTCCTGCTTTCATTCTGAGATGGCTGGGGTGGGGTCAGAGGTTAGGGAACAAAAGGGTTCACTAAGGGTTTTTTGTTGTTGTTGTTTTTGTTCATTGAGGGCTTGGCTGTTAGTATCGAGTATTGATCCTACACACTGGACTTTCCTAGACTTGTTTCATCATCTGCCAAATGAGGGTAGCCATTCCTTTACCACAGATTATACACATAGAAAGTCTTCACATGGGGCTGGTGAAGACAAAGGAAGGGATGCGAGTTCACACCACCAAGGTCTTTAGAAAGGGACTCCTAGGGGTCACAATGAGACATAATGAAGAAAGGGCTGCAAGCTTCAGTGGCTGTATGGGGCCAGGTGTTGGAAAATGGTATTTTGTCACCTCTTCCGTCCCCATCTGGGAAGTTCCCTCCATTCTGGGCCACCTGCCCAAACTGCTGTGCTTGGAACTATCCTCCCTGCCTTATATTTAATCCTTCCACCCCTTCCACCCTGTGAGAGGGCCCCAGCCACTCCACCTCTGTACCTCTTAGCTTGTAAACTGGGGATTGCAATTTGTAAGTGAAGTCTGTGTGCAGCAAAATGAGTTCAAGCTTCCAAAGGGGCTAGAATGCTAACCATGAATTCCGTGAGATGATGGAGGTTGGGGGGAGGGAGCTTGTCTTTGGAGGAAGCCAAGGAAGGCTTTCTGGAGGAAGAGACAGCTGAGCCAGGCCTTGAAAGATGGTAATTAATGGCATTCCCTCAGGACTTGATGCCTTCCTGGTGGCTCATATGGTAAAGAATCTGCCTGCAATGCAGGAGACCTGGATTCAGTCCCTGGGTCAGGAAGATTCCCTGGAGAAGAGAATGCTAACCCATTCCTGTATTCTTGCCTGGAGAATCCCATGGACAGAGGAGCCTGGCAGGCTACAGTCCATAGGGTCGCAGAGTCAGACACAACTGAGTGACTAACACTTTCACTTTCATTAGGACTTAGCATTTAGAAATAGATGATACAGGCCCCACATTATAGAGGAAGAACTGGAGTTCAGAGAGGTGACACGATGCCCCCAAAGTCACACAGCTCCTCATGGTTGGAGCTGGAACTTGACCTTCTAAGTGCTGAAACTTAACCCACAACGGATGGGACTTGGCTTTTCGAATAGAGCTGGCAGGATGGGAAAGGGAAAGGCTCATGGGGCGTCAGTTCTCAGCTCAAAGGGCCTTCAAAGTGGAGGAAGGGGCTGGAAGCTCAGGGGCAGCCCAGCCAAGGGAAGGGGTGGGGTTCCTGGCTGCACCTGGGCCACATAGACCGGTCGGCGTCTTGGCCTCAGTTTCCTGTTGCTCCTTAGTGTCTGGGGCAGAGACAGGGTTTCTGGTCTCCAGCCAGCCCTTTGCTCCCAGAGCAGCAACAGCAAGAACAGTGCACATTTACTGAGCCCTTGCTGCGGACCAGGAGTTGTGCTGGGATTCTACCATCACCTTGTGCTCCTCGAGTCTACAAAACGGAGTGACTCTATGAAGTCACCTGCGCACATCCTCGTTTTACAAAGGCACAGAGGGGTTAAGGAACAGGCTCAAGGTTGTATGATTTTTCAGTCAACTGAAGCTGCTGGGTTTGAATGCAGGCATCCGACTATGGAATGTGTGCCACGTCAAGCACTAGCTGGTAACTTTAGGCAAGTCCTCCCAGGCCTCTGTTTCCTCATTTTGAGGAGACATCAGCCTCTCCCTCACATCCCCCTCCAGCTTCTCTGTGTGGATGGGCTGTGTAGACAGGTGGCCCGGTTGTATGTTCAGTTTTCTCTACCTATTCAGGCTCTTTTAGGCTGCCCTGTTCTCCTAGCCTTCATCACCCCTCCACTTCAAGTTTAATAAGCAGTGGCTGCAGTGAGGTCTCCGCTGGCCAAGAGTTCATTAGCTAGGCGAGGCCTGGCTGCAGGAGTGCTGAGGCCTGCTGGGCAGTGGCCTTGTAAATAATTAAAGTTTGGCCACCACTTCCGGCTGGGGCTGCACATTGCATTTGGTATTCGGTGTGCCACCTGACCTAAGCCATTCTAACACCCCTGACACCAGGCCCAGCTTCGTGTCCCTTTTTGGATGGAGTCATCTGACAGACAGTGCTGCTCTCTCTGAACCTCGGTTTCCTCATCTGACCTGCCGGTTCCACCGTTCAGAGTCCTCCTGAAGCTCCCATGTCCCCACAGCATAAGGTCAGCTGAGACTCCCCTGCATATGGGCCTCTGTGACCAGCTCCTATGGCCACTGCCCTCCAACCCCTTCCTGCTCTTCCTGTGGGCGAACCCGTGACACCAGACTTCTGTCGCGTTCTAGCTTCCCTGCTGCTTCTCACGGCAAGGCCTTTGCACATGCTATTCCATCTGTGTGGAACATGTTCTGCTGCCTCATCCGGCAGCCTTCTTCTTGTCATCTTTGAATTGTCAGTGCAGGTTTCACCTCCTTCAGAAAGCCTTCCCTGCTACCGTCTCTCTCCTGGGCTGAGATACATGAGTCAAGAGAGGGGAGTTAGAGACTTGGTGTTGGAATAACTCAATGTGGCCCTCAATTAGACACTCTTGGTTTTCTATCCCAACTGTGACCTCTGGCTGAATGGCCTTGGAGGTGATACTAGTCTCCCCCTCCCAGAGGTGTTGTGAGAATTCAGCGAGATAATGTGCCTGATAAGCAATAGGTGTTCAGTGAATGGCAATGGGTCTGTCTACACTGGAGGAGGTCACTGAAGACTCTACATGTCTGTCTGCCAAGATGCCCCTACTTCTCCTGCTCCTTTCTGCTTAGCCAGAGGTCTGAAGGCTCCCACGTCTGAGACTTGCCCCAGCCACAGGGTTGCTGAGCCCCAGTGGAGGTACCCCCAAGGCCGTTTAGCCCTGAGTTGAACCTGGGAATGGAGAAAGTCACCCAGGGAGGGCCTGAGGGAAGAAGTGAACCAAACCAGCCTGGTTGGTCTCAATGAACAAATGTCTGGGGCCCTGGGAGGGGCAGAGGAAGCCTTCCCTGAGGCCAAATGATTGTCCTAAGGCTGGTTTATGACCTGTCTGTGCCTGGAAAGGGGAGGAAGCCCTGTGGCCCCCAGCAGACCCCAAGCTTCTCCCTTCCCCAGGGCCAGGATGGTGCCTCCATGGCTTGGTCCCAGCAGGCCTTGGGAGAGTTTGCTGAAGACTCTCCCATGGGCCTTCCTGCGGGCTCTCCTGGGACCAAGTTCCCCTCCGGAAACCCCCTGGGCTTACTCAGCCTGCTGAGGGTTCTGAGTGCAGTAGGCCTCAGTCCTCTCAGTTGTCTGCCTGAAACTGACTTGACAGCTTTTCCTCCTTGGGGAAATACAGCAGCAGGTGAGGCCAGAGAGATGCCCCCAGGGAGAGGGTGAAGAGAGGGAGGAAGCAGAGGACTGATGGAGCAGGAGAGTACTGATTTGTTTGCGCTGCCCTTCAGGGCTATAAGCAAATGGAAGTAAGTGTTCTGGCCCAGGTCAGACCCCTAGGCCAGTGCCACCCCCAGGAAGCTAGCCCTGGGCTGAGGGGAGGGTGTGGGGCCCTGCTGTGGGGGCCATGCAGCCAAGCCTCAGGGCCCTGGATCTAAGCAGCACTGATAACACCTGCCCACATGCCCCGATTGCCCAGTCTTTGAAGGTCTGGTGGAGATGCCACATCCCCTAGGTGGCCTTCCCTGACCTCTTGTCCTCTTGCTCCCTGGTTCCTGAGCTCCCATAATCTGTCCCTGTTCTTCCTTTGGTCCCAGATCCTTCTTCTCCAAGTTGTCCTGCCAACCTGTACTGAGCAAGGAATATGCCAAAATAGCTCGCTCGAGGGAATTACTAACAATCGATACAGGCTATTTACCCCAAGCCGTATCATGTTGGAAATCTGCAATTCCGGTAGCTATGCTACTCACAACACTTTGAGGGCTGTTTTCTTATTATTGCCATTTTAAAGATGATGAAACCAAGGCTCAGAGAGAAGTGACTTGGCCGGTGTCATGATGTTTGAATGCTAGAGCTGGAACTTGACCCAGGCCTGTTCACTCTGGAGCCTGGACTTTTCCTCAGGCTCTTCCTTTCCAAGCTCTGATTACCCTGTAGAGGTCAGAGGGCCTGGGGCTCAGAGGGTGTGGAAGAAGTGGGTGAGGGATTGCAGTATCCAGTGATGCCTCCTTGGACTACAGATTTCTGTCTGGGAGGGACCCTCTTCTCTGGATACAGCACGGAGCCCCAGCATAAGGTCCTCTCCTCACATAGCCCCCCATGAATGTGACCTTCCATAGTTTCCAAGAGTCTTCCTTGGCCATTGCCTGGGGATGGTGGTTACTGTTCCCATTATACAGATAGGGAAACTGGGGCCCCAGTGATATGTCAGGGATGCAGGTAACCTCAAAGAGTGTCATTTCCAATTCACTGTCTTTCCTCCAGAAAAGGCCAAGAACCCAAGTCACCCAGAATGTTGACTTTGGTTCTCTGTGCTATGCTGTGCTTAGTCGCTCAGTCGTGTCTGACTCTGCGACCCCATGGACTGCAGCCCACCAGGCTCCTCTGTCCATGGGGATTCTCCAGGCGAGAATACTGGAGTGGGTGGCCATTCCCTCCTCCAGGGCATCTTCCCAACCCAGGGATTTAACCCAGGTCTCCTGCATTGCAGGCAGATTCTTTACCATCTGAGCCACCAGGGAAGCCCAAGAATACTGGGGTGAGTAGCCTATCCCTTCTCCAGGGGATCTTCCTGACCCAGGAATTGAACTGGGTTTCCTAGTGGCTCAGAGGTTAAAGCGCCTCCCTGCAATGCAGGAGACCTGGGTTCGATGCCTGGATTGGGAAGATCCCCTGGAGAAGGAAATGGCAACCCACTCCAGTATTCTTGCCTGGAGAATCCCATGGACAGAGGAGCCTGGTGGGCTGCAGTCATGGGGTCACAAAGAGTTGGACACGACTGAGTGACTTCACTTAAGTCACTTAAGTCCTTCCTGCATTGTAGGCAGATTCTTTACCAGCTGAGCTACCAGGAAAGCTCTTTGTTCTCTGGCTCCCACGCATTTCGCCGACTCAGTCTTCCTACATACTTTCCTTCTGCTTAGATGGTCCTGCCCTGTCTCCTACTAATCCTTCAAAACCTAGCTCATTACCTCTGCCACGAAGCCTTCCCTGTCTTCCTGGTGTGATCTAACCTCTCCTATGTTTGGATGCACGGCTTTGTGGACTCTTGTCATAGCCCATTGTAGGAGCTTGTGGTTGCTGGGAAGTATCTGAGGTGGGGGACCACAGGACCTGGCCCAGAGCCGAGGCGTTTGAGGAGTGGTGTGTGAATGAATGAATGGACTGAGAAATGTCCCCCACTTTTGAGAGTGGGAAGCTAGCATCAGTCAGATGTGAGGGACCCAAGGGCCTCTGAGAAGCCCCTGAGGGGTCCTTGAGTCTGGAAAAGGGAGCTGGGTGTCCTTTAGGGTCCTCTCTTGTGAGCTGGGTCACCTGAGGCCAAGGCTCTGAGAAGCGAAGTCACTTGCCCCAGGTGGGTTGGTCGGTCAGTGACAGGACTAGGCCATGCCTGTCCAGCTACAGTGTGATGCAGGTAAAGGAGGAGATACATGTTCACACATGCCAGTCACAGTTACAGTGGGAGTGATGTGGGGGCGTGCTGTGGCCCCTCTTCCTTTCTAGGTACCCCAGGCATCTGTCTTTGCCAACCCCTGCCAGTGGGTGTCCGGACTCCCTCCTGAGCAGCTCTGGCCCCTCGGTGCCCCTGGGCATGAGCTGGGCCCGAAGCAGCAGTTTCCATCACCAGTAGTGTGGCCCTGGCTCCTCTTACAGGCCGTGTATGTTTAGGCCCCAGGAATAGCCCCTTGGTTAGAGTGGCTCAGGAGGGGTCCCAACTGTGAGCTCCCCCATCCCCCTGCACCAGGTCTGACCTCTCTGTCCCTGGCAGGTGCCCACAAGCCAAGTGCTTTGGGGGTGCAGAGCCCAGCTTATTATCAATACCCTCTAGTGACTGGAAGAGTCACCCAGAGAAGCAGGGCCATGGGGCTCCTAGCTCCACACAATTCCCATGATCCCTCTCGGCCTCCACACACCCGCCCCTTGGATATGGCAGCCCAAAGCCTCCCTGAGGTCTGCTAGTCTGGGAGTCCACGGGAATGGTCATGTGGCCACCACCCTCCTCTGGTCACTGGCTCTGAGTTCCACAAGGGACTTTACACCAGCCACTCCGCAGACTATTCAGTTTCTGGCGCTCTCAGCCTGTTAGAACCACAATATGGCTTTTTCCTGTTTGTGCCTCACAGCTGCTCTGTGGGGAAGGTGGTGCAGAAGTTCATTATCATCCCCATTTTCTTGAGGAAACTGAGGCTCAGGGAGGGTGCAGGACTTACCTGGGGCCACACAGCCTGTTAGTTAGTGGTGATGCTGAAGCCAAAAGTCACTTCAGTTGATTTCATTTATTTTTCCAATGGAAGAAAGTTTTTCTGATTATATAAAGATAGTTCCATACTTGTTTAAAAAGAGTGAAAACACCAAGACAATTCAGAAAAGTGAAAAGAGGAAGGCAGGAGTTTCCCCTGTGGTTATGCCACTGTGGGAGCGGCCTGTCCTCCCAGAGATGTTCTTGTATTCTCTGCATGTGAGTTCATGTGCTGGTTTTTTTTTTTCTTTTTACAAAATGAGCATGTGTTATGCCAGTTGTTTTCTCCCTACCACATGTACATCTTCCTGTGTCAGGAACAGAAGATGCCGATCATCATTTTAAAGGGCTAGATAGCATTCCGCTGCATGAATCTGCCCTGATTTAATGACATAGTCTCCTATGGGTAGACTTGTATTTAGTTGGTTCTATTTTCTTTTCCTGTCTACACAGCGCTGGGGTAAATATCAGGACTACACCTTTGTACCCTTTTCTGGTTCTTCTCCTAAGAAAAAGAAAGCCCTGGGAAAGACAGGGCTGAGCGTGCGTTTTCCTCCTCACCTTGTCGCTCTCCCTCAAGGAGACGGTTTCCTATCTCACGACACCCCGACTCGCTGCGGCCCCTCCCAGCCAGGCGGGCAGTCCACAGGACCTCCCTTTCCCGTGAGCACAGGGCCACCTCACCCCAGTCCCAGGGGGCAGACAAAGCAGCCAGATCCAGGCTGCACAAAGCAAAGTGAGGAGAAAGGCCAACTGTATTCTGGCCCCAAGGAGAACACCCCCACCAGAGAACACCAGAGGGAACACAACCAGCCTTCATGTTTCTCAGGATGTTTG
The DNA here is from genome assembly GCA_006410935.1 of Redunca redunca. Taxonomy (NCBI): domain Eukaryota; kingdom Metazoa; phylum Chordata; class Mammalia; order Artiodactyla; family Bovidae; genus Redunca; species Redunca redunca. The sequence goes on from SJYQ01023113.1 coordinate 626,152, forward strand.
TAGAATCTGTCTCCTCCACAGCATTATAAAAGTGACTCTGCCCCTGCCCCTAACTTGCTGTGTGACCCTGGGTGAGGGGCTCTCCCTCTCTGAACTTCATCTCCCCTTCACCCATTGGTCCATTCTCCGCCTACACTGCAAACCAGCACTCTGAGCAGTTTTCTTCTCCCTGGAGCTGGGCTCAGGGCCAGTCCCGGCCTGGGGGAAGGGGACTCGTGGCCCTCAAGCTCCCTGATACCTGGTGAGGGTTGGTGGGAGTGTAGCTGGCTTTGTGGGTGGATTCCAGGCAGGTTGATGGAGGGTAGCTGGACTATTTAGGGTCCATTTCCAGAACTTAGCCCTAGGGCTCAGGTTCCTTGGGCCGCTTTCCCTTCTGCCTTCTTCCTGTGCCTGTGATTGGATTGGATGCTGTGGAGTGATGGAGAAAAATGGAGTCAGACCACTGGTCCTGTGACCCACTAGCCAGGGTTCCTGGCATGGGTCTTATGCTCTGAGCTTTAGCTCTCTGGTCTCTGAAATGGGGATAATGAGCCTACCTCTCAGAGGTACCCAGGCTGATATAAAGTGTTCTGCCCAGACCTGGCCCTGAAATGAGCACCCCACTTCCCCTCCCAAGCCCATGATCCCCGTACAGGGAACAGCTAAGTAGAAGGGACCATCAGCAGCTTTCCTCCTCCTCCTCCACCAAGGACATGACAAGAGGGCAACTGCTGAAATCGCAGCAGGAGAGATGTAGGTCAGCTGGCCAGCTGGGAGGACTTGGCTGCCTGGGAGAACAGCAGCTTCTTGGGCTGGGAGGGACTGTAGGAATCATCTCATCCACTGCCATCTGCACTGGAAGCCTCATAGTGGCTGCTTCCTGGGTGGCCTGGGGGAGTTGGTTAAGCAGAGAGAAACAAGGAGACCCGGTTAACCAGCTGCACCTGGCAGAGTTGTCTAGGAGGGGGCCTTGGTTCCCCAGTGGGTCTGTTTAACATCAGACAGTTGGAAGCTGATGAGAGGCAAGAAGGGCCCATCGGCCCAGGTTAAGCTGCAGGACAAAATAGCTGGAGGCCCAGGGTGGGCTTTCCTGGTGGTGCGAATCCAGGAATATTCAGGCCAGCGCTCCTCCCGCCCCTGCCCTCTCTGCTTCCTAGACTCCGAGCTGCCATCTGCTGCCCCCGTCACCCTCAGCCCCCTCTCCGCCGTGTGTCCCAGTACATGGGCCTGTGCACAGGGTGTGCCTCTCAGAGAGGGGGTGTGCACCAGGAGGGAGGTGACAGTCCCGGACACACGGAGGCAGCAGGGACACGGCGACGCCCTTCCTCCCACGCTGGCCAAGGCCGCCCAGCCAAGCCGAAGCCAAAGCCCCCCACTGGGCTGTTTGTGGCGGGGAATTATTTGTAGCTGGCGAGGTGCCAGCAGTCTCTGTTCCCAGCCTGCCCCCTGCCATGGCAGCCTCTCTCCACCTCCAAGTCTCAGCCTGCAGCCCAGTGTCTGCAACCACCCACCCCTCACCCAGAGGGCTGAGCTTGATAGAAACGTCACGGCCCGGAGTCCAGGCCCACCTCAGCTCCACCCCTGCTCCTACCTCACCAACTGGCCATCCGCAGGTTCCTGACCCTGTTGCGTCTCTACTCATTAGGAGTGGGGCATCTCCCAGCCCCTCTCAGCTCTAATTCTCTGGGATTCTCTTTTTCCCCTGAGAACCAGGGAGTTCACGGGACCTCTGCTATGGACAGGTCCCAGTTGTGGGGGACCAAGGAGCTGCCCCTGTTCTCTGTGGCCCAGGAGGCCCAGGGTAAGGGGTGTGGAATCCAACCCTTCACAACCCCATCCCAGGGGATGTGGCCTAAACCAAACATGCAAAGCTGGAACCAACTGTTTATTAGCAGAACATGCCTCCACTTGGGAGTTTCTGCCTGTTTATTTTTTTGCTGAGTCTGACCAGGCCGATTCTTTAATACCTGCAGCCCCAGGCTTTATATCTGCTGCACACGTGATGCTCTCGTGTCTCCGCGCTCTCCTTCCCCTACCTGAACAACTGCCTGCTTCTCAGAGGTGATTGACAGGGACTCGTATGGCCTCCCAGTGTCAGCTGGACTTCAGTTTCCACTGCAGTCTTTCCATGTCCTAGCTGCAGGCCTGGGACAAGCCCCTCAAACCCGAAGCTCAGGTCCTGCACTATGTGAAAAAGTGCAAGTGTTAGTCGCTCAGTCATGTCTGACTCTTTGCAACCCTGTGGACTATAGCCCACCAGGCTCCTCTGTCCATGGAATTCTCCAGGCAAGAATACTGGAGAAGGTAGACATTCCCTTCTCAGGGGATCTTCCCGACCCAGGGATCGAACCTAGGTCTCTTGCATTGAAGGAAGATTCTTTACCATGTAAACCACCAGGGAGGCCCATGCACATGGACAATGAGCAATTCCTGGTTTTGTATAGTAGCTGAAGCCTCACTGGGTCCTGCAGAACCAGTCAGTTCTTCCTGCACTGGGCACAGGTCCACACCAGGGCCCAGAGGTTGGTGGCTATGTGGTTCTGCACTGAGTTCCCCCCGCCCCCGGGAGTAGAGGCCTGAGCCCTTGTCACTGTTCTCCTGTTGAGAGCCAGTCCTCCCGGGCTCTCAGTGCCACCACACCAGGAGCCAGGGAGCCTCCCCTTGTCACCGACTTATTGAGGGACCTGAGTGAGTCTCTGACCTGTCCTGAGCCTGAGTTTTCCCACCTGTGAGGATTGCATCCGGAGCTTGAGTCACTTTGGGCAGCTTTTGAAATTCGGATACCCTGACTCTCATCCAGGTCTGACTCCAAACCTTTGCTTGCTCTGTGGCCAGGTGGGAGCCATAGACATAAAGACCCCTAGGGTCCCCTTCCTCTTGACTGCTCCTGCATCACCTCATCCTTGAGTAACACCACTGCGACACAGAGAATAGCAGGGCCTCTAACAAGTCTGCCTGGGGGCAAGTCCATACTTCCCCACTTCCTAGCGGTAGGCCCTAGGGAAGTTACTTCACTAGTCTCTAAAATGGAGCCAACACCTAACCCTCTAAGTGGCTGGATGAATATGTGAGTTTATTTAAGAAAAGCCCTGAGAGCAGTGCCTGCATGTGATTTGCTCGGCTTCTTTTGACCTCTTCCTCTGAACCTCTGTCTCCCACCTGTCCTTTAGGTGTCCCCTCCCATGCGAGGATGCTCACTGCTGGGTGGAATAGGAAGGGCTGGGGAGCCCCTGCCCAGAAGTCTCCTTTGTCCTCTCTTCCTAGTGGCCCCAGGCCATAACTTACTGTCCTAATTTAATTAGGAAGAGTCCTTCCAGGGACCTCATTAGGAAATGAGCCCAGAGCCTTGGGGACCTCGAGGAGGGGTGGGGTGTAGGAGGAGTTTGTATTGTGTCTGACCCTGTCCAGCCCTTGACCCTGTGCCCCACATGTGCCCAGTCCCTTATACCTGTGACATGAAGCCTGGGCAGCCAGGGCCTCCACCCTGTGCCCCCTGCCCAGCTTTGGCCTCATCTCCCTGGATGAGGACGAGGAAGACTGACTGAGAAGGTTTCCCTTGTTCTGTTCCACCTGCCCTTGACGTCCCCGGCCTGGCACAGAGCAAGCCTTGGTGACTCTGTGTTGAGTGAATGAGTTGAGTGAGCTGTGGCTCTTGGGAGAAGCATCTTCATTTGACCAAAGCAGGCTTCCACACTCATCCCAATGTGGGAATTCCCTCCAGCAACTCCAGGGGCTGGATGTGGGGGTGGGGGAGGTGTCTGCTTGAATACCTTCAGGGACAGGGAGCTAACTCAGCAACTGCTAGCTTTTTCTGTCCCTGGACATTTCTTCCTGTTAGAGAATCTGTCTTCCTTTCAACCTCAAATCTGCCTCCTGTGACACTTCTGCCCTGACCTGGTCCCACCTCTGTTTCTGGGGCCTCTGCGCACAGACTGTGCCCCCTACCTTCATCTCAAGCCTGCTTAGTTAGTATCCCTTCTTGGCCTGTGACAGCTGACATGTCATGTAACCTCGAGTAAGGCCTTTTCCCTCTCGGGCCACTCTTTCTTGGGGCCTGGTAGGCTGCACACTCTCAGGTTCTATAAACACTGGCTGCCTTCTGTAACTGTGACCTACCTCTCTATGAAGTGGGGGCCAAAGATAGATGTGCTGTGTCCAGAGGTAATGGTGACACCTCTACAGACAGCATGTCTCCTGGTTAGCAAGGGACGGATCCTGCAAGAACCTGCAGCTGGGTGCTGGAGGGTGGTGCTTAGACCTCTTCTGCCCCCGAGACCAGTGCACAGTACAGACACCGCCGTGTCTTGGTTAGGAATCTGGGAGTTGTTGTAGCCCCTTTCTCCCTTACCACTAATAGCCTCCGTGGCCTGGTCCTTCCCCCTGCTCATGGCCCAGGCCCTTACTCCATCCCACTGCAGCCTCCCTGGACCAGGGCAGCAGCCCCAGCCTCGCCTCTGTTCCCTCCCTCCTGTCTGTTCTTTGCTCTGCACTCGAGCACTCTCAAACACTCAGAGCACTGTCGTGCCCTTGCTTGGCGCCCTGCAGGGAGGTCCACCACTCACAGGACAGTCTGCTGGCTGGCCTTTCAGGGTCCTTCAAGACCCAGCATGGACCTGGCATCTCTCTAGCCCCGGACCTCACCATCTTCTTGCCCCCCCAAACCATCAGCTCTGTGCTCCAGCCCCATCCCCCCCCAACCCCACCCCCA
>SJYQ01023113.1:631847-672966 GCA_006410935.1 Redunca redunca
CAGAGCCGGGGGAGGGTGCTTTGTGGCCAGGGTTTGTATGGGGAGGGGGCAGCAGCTGGTGGTCTGGCTGCTGGGCCTCCTTGGAGCCTGCTCCCCGGGGAACCATGGCTGGGGCGGGAGGGTGGGGGCGTGGGGGAGTCATGGATGCTGTGGGGTGGGAAAATGGGCAAGGGGTGAACCCACCCCCTGCCTGGGGCCAGCCATGCCCTTGTCCCTGTCCCAGCAGAGACAGCCACCCCTCTCTCCTCCATTCCCTGCTGCCAGCAGGACCTTCCCTCCAAGGATACTTCCTGTCCATCCCTCACTGGGTATCAGGCTGGGTGGGGGCTCCGGGGACCAGCACTGAGCTGTGGTCAAGGTGGACGAGGGCAGGGAGAGTGTGGGCACCAGGAGGCCCTTGTGATGATGCGGACCTTGAGGGGCTCAGAGCAGGTGGGGCCTGGCCTTATGTCTGCAGGGCCAAAACACATTCATTGAGCCACCCTGAGTGGTCCCCAAGGCCCCTTCATGCCAAAGGGCCTCTTGCTTTTTCTCTAGCCTCTGACACATCTACAGGACTGGGCAGACCTAGCCTGGGATCGGTTTGGCACCTTCAGTATCTCTTGCTTTCTTATTTCCCCGGCGGGGTTGGGTCTCTTTCTGTCTCTTCCAACTCCTGGTGCCCAACACAGGGCCCAGCACCCAGAAGGAAGGGCCCAGTGAATGCTAGTTGAATAAATGAACAGATCTCTTGCTTGCACAAACCTGCTGAGATGGAGGTCTCACTTTCTTATAGGCAGTTCTTTCTATTTCCAAAAGCAGAGCTTTTTCTGATTCTGTCGTGAGAGGTACCTTGGGTCCCTGGCCTGTGATGGGGGCTGTACAGAGTCCCCTGGAGGCACTCTGGGTCCCTGGCCTGTCACAGGGGCTGTACAGAGCCCCCCAGCTGATCCTGCTGCCTGAGAGTGGCCCTGTAGAGACTGGAAAACTCCTGAACCCACCCTACTCCTTGGTGGTACCTGACTGGGCTGGCATCCACTAACCTCGGAGGGTCAGTAATCATAGCCATCATTTACTGAGCCGCTGCCACTCGACCCTCCTGTCAACCCCATAAGATAGTACTATTTTTATCCCTGATCATGCAGGGGAGAGATGAGGCAGAGGTAAGGAGAGGCTTCCCCAAGGTCATGTGGCTAGTGTCTGAGTCAGGAGGTGGGGGGAGGACTGCGGGAGGGGAAGGCTTCCTAGGGCAGGACTTGGGGGTGTATGGGGCTTGGCAGGGCTGAGGAGCCTTACTCCCTGGAGGTAGATCTGACCCCGCACCACATGCTGTCTCCTCCCTTCTTCCTACATGGTTCCCAGACACATCCATGACACCAAGACCCCAACTTGGTCGTCTCTCAGGTGAGCCCTAGGGACCTGCGGCCCAGAGTCCCTCCTGTCCCCCTTGAGGAGCCTCAGGCCCTTGAGATGGCCTGTCCTGCTCGGTGATCTAAGAAGTGTGCAGGATGATGGCCGAGAGCCCAAGGTGTCCGGATGGGTAAGTGGGAGCTGGGCCTCCTTCCTGCTGCTCCTTAGAGTTGGTCCTGGTTGGAGCTGTCCTCCACATTAATATTAATAATGGCAATCATTAATGATAAATGATGGTGTGCCTACCCCCTACCAGAGCTGGTGGGTACACTGGGGGAAAGCCAAGAGAAGTAGAAAGGGGACCGATCCCGAGAGCCGGGTGTGCACCTTCCATTGCATTTGTCTCCTCCCCATAGCCTGTCATGGCTGGGCCCTTGAGGGGCAGTTTAATGAAGTCCTAGTGGTTGAAAACCGGCACCTGTGTGGTGGGACACACTTCTCTGCCATCCACAGAGGGATTCCACCACTGGCCCAGGCCCTGTGCCTGCCCCTCATGGGCCCCACTACCCCTTGCCTTGGCTCTTTAGATCCTTCCAGAGGCGCTCAGTGAGCCTAGTGAGTGACTGTGGTCCCCTCACTGGCCCCCCATGACTATTCATGTGACCTTGGGCAAATCAGCTCCCCTCAGTGCCTCGGTTTCCTCATCCATACAATGGGATTATGGTATTCTTCCTCAAAGAGCTGTTAGGAGAATTAAACGAGGAGGTGAGCCTAGCGCGTGGTAGTCCCTCAGTGATGTTTCCTCTTCCGCTCATGATGTGGGAAGAGGAGGTGCAGATGTCAGAGCTCCTCTGCTCTCCACGCATGACCTTGAGAATCCTCTGACAGCCCTGAGAGTGGGGATTTGTCTTGTTGCTTTGCTGACGGGGATGGTGAGGCCCAGAGAGGTGGGGTGACTCAGCTTGGGAGTGGCAGATCCGAACCCTGGGCTCTCAGGCTCGGAGGCCCATGCAGGTGTCACTGAGCCAGGCAAAGGGGACGAAGGGCTTAGCCTGAAAGCTCCGTTGGAACTGGTGATGCAGAGGCTCCTGGCTTCCTGCGCTGATCTGCAAGCCTCCAGCCCCCAGATCCCAAATCCCTCTAATCCTGTGAAAGAGGCGGCCCTCAGTCACGTCCATCAGCAGCTCTAAGCACCCTCCCCGGGCCTCTCACCTCCCACATGAGCCCAGAAGCGGCAGGCGAGGGCCTGGGCTGCAAGGATGGGGGATTTCCCGACTCGGTTGAAATCTGTCACAACATTAATGTTAATTAAGCCTCGTTAATTCAGCCCTCTGCTTACGCAGAGCTCCTGACAGCAAATTACTCATAAGTGAGGCGGTAAATTTATTGCTGCGTTTTCCCAAACACTCAGCAGCAAAGAACGTGCCCCCGGGAAAGGTGGAGGAAAGGCCTGGAGGGTGAGTGCTGTGTGGTTCCTGCCGGCCTGAACCACCGGGGACCGTGGCCCAGAGAACAGGCAGGGTTCACCAGGTAACCTGGTGAGGATGCGCTCTGGTCCAATCAGAGCTGCCTGGAGATGGAGTGAGGTCCCCCTCACTGGAGGCATGCAAGCGGAAAGGCAGGGAGCATCGCAAGTCCCTCTGAGCTGGCCCATCATCTTCCCGCCTCATCCCTTTCACCTGGCAGACTGCACTGGCTCTGTGCCACGTTTCCACTGACGGTGCCCCAGAGTCACACAGTAGGGCGAGTAAAGGGCGAGTTTGGATCTAGACGTGAGCCCCAGAGCCCACCCTGGTGTCTGTAAACAACTTCCCCTGCAGTGCAGTCTGAACAGGAGCCCAGTGGCCTGTGCAGAGACCAAAGTGCAGGTAGGGCCAGACAACCTGCCAGGGGTGCTGCAAGGGCTCTCTCCTGGTCCTGGGTTATGGGGTGCTCTTGGAGCCAGGGAAGAGGACTTTGAGCCCAGACCCCCTTACTAGGCTAGGTATCACAGCCTTCCAGTGAGGATGCAGGCTCTCAGGCTCTCCTGGGGGCAGTGGAAGCCCCACCATCCTTCTCCCTAAGATCTCCTTCCTTGATTTCAGATTGGGACCATGCCTTGGACATCTGGAACAAACCCAGGCTCTGGGTACACAGAATTTTAAAAAATTAATTAGAGCATTAAATGGTAGCCCTCTGGGAGAATCCCACCATCTGGCTGTCACAGGAGAGGCAGGAAAATCTATGCATATTTGTCTGGAGTGTGTGAGCGTCATATGAAGCCACCTGTGCATGTGTGAGTGTGTGGCCTATGTGCTGCAGTGTGTGCACAGGGAGGCACGTGTGTCTGTGTTCAGTGTGTGCTATACATCCGAGTGTGCAAGTGGGCCGAGTGCGTTTGTGTGCATATGTGCCCATCTGCATGCGCATGTGCTGTGTGCCTGCACCCCTGGGTCTGCGTGTCTGCCTGAACACGCGCCTGTGACCAGGCCTGGCTGTGGGGGCGGAGAGTCAAGCTGGGCTGTGTGCAGAGACGGCTCAGCCTCCCCACCCCTCTTGACAGAGTGATGTTCACAGAAAGGTGGAGGCGGGGGCGTGCACAGGTGGGACAGTGGTGGGTTGGACAAGTGCACAGCTGGCAGCAGGACTCTGGCTCTCTAGGGCTCAGGAGAGACCAGTGTGGGGCCATGGGTGGAGAATGGCAGGGTGGGCTGGTGACTGGACTGACCCAACCCTTTAACAATTCTAACAAAAACTTCCTGAGGGCCTACTAGGTACAGAGCCAGGGGGTGGGAGTGTTGGGGGGAAAAAAAATCAAGAGGATCTTGCATCACTATGTCAGGCACTGATACATTATCTTACAACCAACCACCCTGCAAGTCAGGATTCAGCCTCATAGTTTTAGATGAGGAAAACCGAAGCTCCGAGAGGTCAAGTAACCTGCCTGAGGTCAAGGGGCCACGCCAGGATGTGAACACTGGTTCCTTAACTTGCTCTTTGTGGGAGGAGGGCCACAGAGGGCTGCAGACTAGCATCTTCCAAATCTCTGTACTGGAGACAACGTCCATGTGAAGGAAAGGCTGAGGAGGGTGGAATTGTCGTGGGCGGTGGGCATGCCCACAGAGCAGGCTCTTTAAGAGGCAGCTTCCCTTTCATCCAAGCTGTGGTGGGACCTATCTGGTGGGGGACCATGCTGGCTCAGAACCCCTGAGTGACGGCCCCCTGTCTGAGGGCTCTGTGCAATGGGAGGGGTCTCAGCCAGGATGGCAGCGGAACCGAGGTTCTGCTGGGCACCTGCCCATCCCCACCCTCAGCTCACCTCCCACAGCCACGACTGTCTCCTTCTGCCCAGGTCTGGTCGGGGGCCATCACAGAAGTCCTGCTGGGCCCCTAGCTGGAGGCACTGAGCTGCGGCCTGTGGCTGTTAACTCTGCCCATGCTGTCTGCCCCTTGGCCAGCTGCAGAGAGGTGGGCAGCCTTGGCCAGAGCCCAGGGTCCCAGCCTGGCAGGACCGGAACCTGAGATGTCGCACCTTTGAAGGTCTGGCCTCACAGCAGAGCGTGCCAGCACCTAGCTGGGTACTCAGCACCCAAGGGCCCCTGCTTGATTCTTTCAGCTTCCCACAGCAGAGACTTGAGATTTTCCAGTTGGAACAAGGGTCATCAGATGCTTGACCCTACCAGGGTCCCTCCCAGAACACAGGACTAAGGGTGTACGCTGGGGCCTGAGTGCACCCAACTCTCCCTCAAGTGGGCCGAGGACCCCCTCTGCTCAGAAAACTTGCCAAGTGGTCCCGTGGCAACACGTGGGCCTGCCTTTTCTCCCTGACTCTGGTGTAGCCATCTCCCAGGAAACGGGGAATTTCCCCTCATTCCCATCATTAGGGTGCCAGGGCAAACAAATAGCCTAATCCAGATGAGCCCTGGGCCACAATCACATTCTCTTTGGGGGTTTTCTTTCTTATTTCTAGCAATTTTGAGGAGGCTGAGTAATTGGTATTCCACACAGGTTAATAGAACTGCTGCCTTTCCGTATTATGCCTTAATTTCCTTTATCGCATAGCAAGTTGGAATTAATCGCCCCTCTCCTTCCTTTTTCCCACCGAAACCCATTACCAGCCTGTCTGCTGGTTAAAGTCATTTTGTGGCAGCTCTTGGCTCCTTGCCACTTCCCTGGGAATCTTTCCGACCAGAGCCAAAGAACAAGGAGGGGTGAAAAATCCATTTGTACAAAGTGGGGATCTCCTGTTGAGAACTTATTTCCCTCCCTGTTCAAGAGGAAGGAACGTGTCCAGCCTCCAGCCGGCACAGCTGACTGAGTCCCCTGTCGCAGAGAGCATTCAAGAGGGCGGAATGGCCATATGTCAGTGGTGGGAACAGAGGATTCCTGCACTGCTCAGGGGAGGGGTTGGGGGAAGGGATAGGCCTTTGCCACTCCTGGTGCCTAAATTAGATGCTGTGATTGGAAGCTTCCAGGGTTCTGTTGTTTGTAAGTTTAAGATTTTTTCTGATTTCAAAGTTGGAAAGAATCTGTGAATCCGTGGTCCTGACTGAGCCGCCTGGGCCCAAGTACTTTTAAATTGTGTGTTTTAAGATTCTAACAAGATATTCTCCTGGAACTGGAGATTCTGTTCTGTGATTCTAAGGCTATTTTACGATTCCATGAGCCTCTTAAGCTGCAATTCTGCTCCGTGACTGGGTCTCAGAAGGGAGTGTAAGCTTTGCTGAGGCTGCTTTGGAAGTATGAAAGGCCCAGGCCTTCTCTGGCCTGAGTTTGTGCATTTATGAAGTGCAAGGGTTGAGAACACGCCCTGCAGGTGTGTTCTGCCTGCAGCCCCTTGCCCCCTTCCGTGCCTTCTCCACATAGGCCATCAGCACTGGCCACCCCACAGCACCTCGGGGGACCCAGGAGCCTTTCCATCTGAGCCACATCCTTTGTCCACTTGCCTGTAGCCCTCTCCCATTCCAGCAGGAAAGCAACTCAGCTCTCCTCCAAAGTCCCAGCAGGAAAGACGCTGGGAGTAATAAGAAGAAATAAACCATATTGTTGACAAGAGCTCCATTGCCCTTGTGGGCTATTGTTGATATTGTTGTTTAGTCACTAAGCCTTGTCTGACTCCTTGCGACCCCATGAACTGCAGCACGCCAGTCTTCCCTGTCCTTCATCATCTCCTGGAGCTTGCTCAAACTCATGTCCATGATATCAGTGATGCCACCCAACAATCTCATCCTCTGTCGTCCCCTTCTCCTCTTTCTTCCCTTCAGCGTCTTTTCCAGTGAGTTGGCCCTTCACATCAGGTGGCCAAAGTGTTTACAATTCACTATATAATTTCAACATCTATCATCTCCTATACATCTTGCCCCTGAAGGGTATAACTATTGATTGTTATCCCCATTTTGTAGGTGAGCAAACTGAGGCTCTGAGACGTTAACTCACCTGAAGTTCCAGGACCCTGAGTCGCTTGCTGCCTGCACAGCTACCAGCCACATGCAGGCTGGACTGAACGAGTCATGAGCAGCCCCAGGTGGTCAGTGTGATGAGGGAGCCCGGGAACATCTCTCACCAGAATCTGCTGCTGGGTGGGGTTACCACCCATGCGCTCACACTTCCCTGCTGAGATGTTGAAAGGCTTCAGAGAATGGACCTCGTTTCCTTCCCAATGCACCAAGAAGCCAGAAAAGAAACTGCCTCCTTCATCTGCTTTTAGAATCTACCTTTTCCTTCTGGTTCAAATAAGATTTCTCAGGGTGGGCTTCCTCAGCCCCTACTGCTTCCCCATTGGTGCAAAATCAGCCCTTCTTTGAGGTCCTACTCAAAAGGCTCCTATCTCATCGCCCTTGCCCCCCAGGCATGCCTCACCCACAAAGAGAGGCGCTGATGAGAGCTTCCTCAGGGCTGAGTTCAGCATCCTTGTTTTCAGCTGAGGCCCAGAGAGGGACATGACTGCCTGAGGCCACACAGCATCATTCAGTTCAGTTCAGTTCAGTCACTCAGTCGTGTCCGACTCTTTGCGACCCCATGAATTGCAGCACGCCAGGCCTCCCTGTTCATCATCACCATCTCCCAGAGTTCACTCAGACTCACACAGCATCATTACCGCCCTTGATTCTGATCAGGACCATCTAATCTTGGTCTGGGTTGGGCCGGTTGTATCTGAATTCTTGCCTCGTCACCCTGGCTGTGATTTCTGGGAGCGAAGGTCCACCTCTCACCCTTTTCTTTCCTGTTGAGCGTTAGGGATAAAAGGACCTAGATTCTGGTCCTGCCTGAGCTCTGTGACCTTAGGACAGTCCGTTGCCTTTCAAGGGCTTTTGCTTCCTCATCTCTCAAAGGCAGTGATGCCTCCCTCCCCCACCTCACAGAGCTGCTATGAAGACCCCTGCTGAAGAGTGGGAGGTGGGGGGCTCACCAAATCTATTACTCGGCACCGCATTCATTCAGAATCCCACTTCTGCCAGATTTCCTTCAGCCTTTGCTGAGTTTCCAGCCAGAGATGCTCCTTGTCCCCAGAACAGCCCCATAGTTTCCCACGGCTGAGCTGCCGCTCCTGGGTAGCCCCTGCTGTAGGGCCCTTGCCCTCTCTTCATGGAGCATCCACCCTGAGCCACGCAAGTGCTCTGCCATCCTCACCACTCAGCTGCACACCTGCCTCCCCTCTAGAGGTGAGTGCTGACTGAGCAGGCTGGCCGCAGGCAGCCCTGCCTGCATGCCTGGTGTGCCCTCCTTCTGTCCCTTCCGCTCTCCACCTGGAGGGTGGAGGTCCATGAATCGTGCACATGGAAAGCCTGACTCTTTTCTCCTCTGATGAGATTGAGGCATGGGGAAGGCAAGGGGCTTGGGGGCAACCTGGAGTAGTGCTAAGGCTCTAAGGCTCAGACCAGTCAGAGGCTCTCCCACCCCACCAACCGGGGCCTGGGTTTGGAGAACTCCCTCCCAATAATCCTGTGAAGGGCTTTCCTGCAGCCAAGGGCCCAAGGGCCCAGCTACAATGGGAGAGGAAGGTTGCCCCTCCCTGAGGCCGGCTCCACAGTCTGGCTGGGCCTTGGAATGACTCACTGAGCCCGCTCTGGTCGGGTGGAGCCTCCCGGAGCCTCCAGGCTGTCAACAGGATGAGTGCTGTCTGGCCAGACTGCAGAGCTTCACCTTGGCACTGATGGCCAGGGTGGGCACAGTGTGGAAGGCTGGCTGAGAGCACTGGAGCCATGGAGGCAGACTGAGAGGGCCTGGGGACCGAGCCACGGACCCCCTCCTTTGCCAGCCTCACTCTGGACCTGGTGATAGTGGTATCATACCTAATAAAAAAAAAGACGGAAGTTAGAGATCATCTCGTCTAATCCAGTCCTGTTATGGAGGAAAAGAGCCAGGCACAGAGAAATTACACAAGGTCACACAGTGGAGCCAGGGGTTGGAGAGAGCCTACCGCTAACACCATGCACAGTAAAATGGTCTTAACTTCTTTCTAAATAGAAGCCAGCAGCCATCCAGGCACAGGCCTCAACTACTTGGCAGAGCAGTGTCCTAATCCTCAGGCCTCCTACTGGCACCTCCTCGTGGGCAGAGGCTTCCTGGATTGCCAGCAAGGGGCTGAGGGTGACAAGAGAGCTTGTACCAGCCTCCTGGGTGAGAAACTCTGGGCCAACACAGAAGGGACGCCCCCAGAGAGGCTGCAGCCCACCCAATCCCAGGAGATGGATTTCCCAATAACAGGGCGTTCTTGCCCATTTATCACCAGGATAGCCCAGTGGTGCATGTCTGCCCAGTCTTGTCTAACTCTGGCGATCCTATGGACCACAGGCCACCAGGCTCCTCTGTCCATGGGATTTTCCAGGCAAGAATACCGGCGTGTGTTGCCGTGTCCTCCTCCAGGGGATCTTCCTGGCCCAGGGACTGAGCCCGTGTTTCTCACATCTCCTGCACTAGCAGAGGTGTTCTTTACCACTAGTGCCACCTGGGAAGTCTCACCTGGCTCCCAGTCCCTTCACAAACCCGACGCAGGCTGCTGACTGAGGTGGCATCTGCCCTTGGTGACTTCTCAGGCCCTTCTGGCCTGGCCTCCTCGCCCTCCACTGCAGAGCTCTGTCCACGGAGCCCTGGGCTTCCTGGCCCAAGTCAGTGGGGTGGAAGCCACAGAGCCCAGAGAGGCCTGCCGGTGTCACCCAGCTTGTTGGTGGCAGAGCCCCCTGCAGTGAGACCTGGAGCCTTTCCCTCAGCTGCGGAAGAGGAGGCGGAAGAGCTCCCTCTCCGGTCGGGGCTGGTGATGGAGAGCAGGGCCTGGAAGGTGGGGTCCTGGGCAGGCTCTGAGGCCTGCCCGTGGGAGGCGGAGCCGTGACTGATGGGGTTAGCTGGGACGGTCCCCAGGTCAGAGGAGGCTGAGTCCCCGCTGGGGCTAGGCATGTGCTCTCACCTGAGTGGAGGGACTGTGTGGGTGGGAACCAGGCGGGGCCCTGGCCAGAGGTCACGGAGGGTTTCCTGACCACGCCTTCTGCTTTCTGAGGGCTTTCCCTCTGAGGATAGAGCAAGTTTCCCTCTAGCTGTTTCCTTGGGACCTCAAATCCAAGTGCCAAGGGGGTGTCCCAGACCCAGGGCGGGCAGTCCTGAGCCTGGAGATTGGGCAGGGAGTGGCTGTCCCCTCCTTGCTACCAGCTGCTCTGAGCGGCACCCCTTGTGTGGTGCTTGGCCCGGTGCAGACACTGGCCGGTGACCTCTGCTGACCCCACCCACTCTTCCCTCAGCCACTCCCCCTCCCCTCATAGCTGTCACTGGCTCAATACCCTGCGTCCACAAATCACTACGACAGGAAGACCCCTTTGTCGTCTGTCCCTCGGAGACACGCATCTTCCCTGTGGCGACAGGGAGTCCCACATACCCCACTGATGGCTTGGACCTCCCTTGGTGACAGCGGGGCCGGGGTGGGGCAGCGTCAGAGAGCAGCGGGGATGTGCTGGGGGCCCGGGAGAGGGACTTGGCTGCCGGAAGCCCCAGCAGATCCCCTGGAGCAGCGCCGAGGAGCACAGCCCACCTGTGTCAGACCCAGACTGTCAGCGGGAGGGGTCCTCGCAGACCTGCTCACCTGAGGAAGCTGAGGCTGAGTGGGAAGGGATCGCACGGTCTGTCAGGGGTGTGGGGCCACGGGTGCTCTTTGGCACCTGCTTGGCATCAGATCCTGGGTGGGCGGGACACTGAGATGAAGGAAGTGCTGGCAGGCGCTGGCGTGTGGGGCCAGGGGGACGCCCCGCTGAGGACATTGTCCGATTTAAGAACAAAGAGCCCTCCCCAAAGAGTGGTCCCCCCACACTGCCCGCTTAGTTCTTTTATCTGCTCTCTCGGGCCCTTCACATGCCCACACTCCCTGCCCCCGCCCCCCAGCATCTGCCACTGTGTTTCCTGTCTCCCCAGGTGGGATGAGAGGGTGGACGAGAAAGCGGACTCAGATGTCACCTGCTGATGGATGTTGGTGGCCTGGGCCCCGGAGCCCGCTGGGCAGCACAAAGCCTCGAGCTGAGCCCGTCCCCCTGCGCTCCGTGGGTGTCGGGACACTGTGGGAACGGCCTGCCTCTCTGGCGGCACCGGAGCCTTGGGTCTGACTGTCAGCGTGGGCTCAGAGTCAGCCCCTCACAGGACGGGGTCGGGGTCGCATTCACAGCTTGTCAACATTATGTGATTCGTGCAGGGACCATCTTGGAGTTCTGTCATCAGGCTGAGGTGTTTGGATCAGGGTGGCACAGTCTTAGAACCTTCGGTTCTTAGAGAGTGAGCACCTTGAACCTGCAGAAGCTGTTCTAAATGCTATATTAGACTCATGGGATCTCCCCCCCACCCCCAACTCACGACATCTTTGAACTGAGGGTTCTTAGGAACATCAGGTGTCTGGGATGGGATCAGGGTTGGGTTTGAACCCCATGCTGGGGGGGCTGTGAGCCCAGGGTGTTATGGCCCCGCCAAGGCTGCTAAGGGAGGGTTGGGGCAAAGGCTGGTGTGGCGCCCTCTCACCCTGCTTTCAATAGCACAGCTCCATTTTTCTCTATTTTATATCCTGGGGTTTCACTTAGACAAATCATTCCTCTGCTTGAAAACAAAGTTTTCCAGGCCTGTGCTGTGCGGCAGCTCTGTGCCACAACCCGCCACAGCCTTAGAGGGCAGCTCTGGCCGGCGGGTGAGCGGCCAGGCAGACTGGGCCTCCCGGGAGGGGGTGCAGGTTGCTCTGGGCCACCGTCTCCTCCCCCTCTCACTCCCGCTGTGTTGTTGCTGCAGCCAGAGAACACTCCGGGTCTGTCGTCCTGTTGACTGGGGTGACAGTTTAATAGTAGCTTCCTGGGCTGTCATTTAAATCTGCCTGCCAGGTTAGTAGGCCAGGGGCGGGCTGGCACGCCCCCTGCCCCCACCCCGGATCTTCCTTCAGCTGGCAGCGGTCGTCTTGGCAACGCCAGGGCCTGGAGAGCTCTGCAGAAGGGTAACCGTGGGGGGAGCGGCTCTTTCATCTGCCCGACCCGGGTACCAGTGGCCCAGCTGCCTTTGGGCTGGGCTGCAGGGCCAGAGCCAGGACACTCGGGGCTGGTCCAGGCCTGGGAGAGGAAATGGGAGCAGATGAGTCCCCTCTGTGCACAAGTCTCCAGTGCAGGGGTTTACATCTTTGTTCCTCCAGACTCTCAACTGCCCTGGGAGGGAAGGGATCTGCCCCAGGTGGCTCAGCAACAGTGCTCAGTTGGAATCATCTCATTTGTGGGTCTCTGCTCTGCCATCAAAAGATGTTCCCTGAGGCCCGCGACCTGTCTGCAGAAACCTGAGGGCTAACACAACCCTCGTCTCTCTCATCTCCCTGTCCTGTGTGGCCTGGTATCAGTGCCCACCACCCCCCAGCCATCTCTCAGCTTCGCTCAGGGCCAAATGCTCTGGGAACAGCTTTGTGTGTTTTTCATGGCTTGGTGGAGGTGGCCCAGAGACAGAAGGTTGGGTGCCAGCCTCTGCGGTGTGACCATAGGCCAGTCTTTCCCCTCTCTGGACCTCATCTTCTGATCTGTAGGATGCAGGGCTCGTACTACAGCAGTGTTTCATCAAGCGTGGTTCATTGCACTGGTTTTTCTTGGGAAATTAGTAGACATGGCATCCAACAAAGATGCTGTTTGGCTTAACAAATTTGGAAAGTGCTGCAGGAAACAAAATCCATCTGATATCTTTCCTGTAGGGCCTCTCAGGGCCCTTGGTGAGCCAATGGGCATCAAGAATCTCCCATAGGGAAAAGAATAAAGCTTACTCCAAACATCTGAACGGATGGTCCCCCAGCTGTCTGACGGGGTCCCTCCTCTCTCCTCCCCTGCTAGGGCCTGATGGTCCATGTACCCACCCCCACCCCCAAATACTGAAGGAGACCCGGGTAGCTTGGAAATGTGGGTTTTGTTGGCTGTCCTGTGATTAGCAGGGATGGGGGGTAGTCCCTGGATACGCTCAGGGAAAGCCAGGCCACTGCACTGGGCCTCGAGGGGCAGCCTGGTGCCAGGCAGGGTGAGCTGGCCCGTGGCCTAGTAGAGCTGCCAGCTCCCTTGCCACTTGCCTCCTCAAGTGTCGAATGAACCCCGAATGGCCACTCCACTGGCTCCTCCACACCCCGTGCCGTTATCCCTCTCCTTGAATGCCCTTCTCCGCTCTCCTTACTCCCACAGCTTGGCTGACCTCTCTTCTTTGAACACAGTCCCTTCCTCCAGGAAGCCTTCCCTGACCCCTGGGGTGGTTGGGTAGCCCTCCCCTGACTTCCTGGCCACTCAGTGTTACCAGGAGACAGAGTACCTGGGCTCAGGTGCGCATGTGCTGTGCCTTTGATCTGCCGCCTCTCCCTGGGCTTGGCTTTTGCTTCTAGAATGAGAGAGCTGGAGAGGGGACTTCAAGGCCCTGGGCTCTGACAGGAGGGAGCACTGTGACTGCCAAGACGAAGCCACACTGAGCAGCTCTGCCCGGCAGCCCAGACTGATCTTTGTTTTGAAGCCCCCTGTCTGCACTGGGGCTGCGGGATGAGTGTGGGTGGGGAATAACAGCATGAAGGATGCACAGTGTCTCGGGGAAGGGGCGGAGGAGCTGGGAGGTGCTGAGTGATCATAACAATTTCACAAGATCATAGGCTCTGGGCACAGAGAGGGGCTGAAGATGCAGTCAGCACCACACCTCCATTCCAGATGAGGAGGTGGATGAGCCAGTGTCACACACGCAGCAGCTGAGGCTGCTGACTTCACACATGGCAGACTCGCACCTTTCTGCTTTTCATGAAGTCCAGACACCATCTAATATAGCCCGACTGCTTCTCACAGCAACCATGTGCGGTAAAGCAGGGATATGATCCCTGCATGTGGACGAAAAAAGTGAGACTCAGAGAAGTTGTGTAACTTGCAAAAGGTCACACAGCCCACAAGTGGCAGAACAGAGTTCCATCAACTGTGACACTTTCCTTGGTCTGCGTTCTTGTTATAAAGAGCAGCTCTCACTTCCTTTGTCCTGGCTTTCCCATTCTCCCACTCTGCCATGGAGTTGGCCCCTCCCCACTGCCCTTTGGAATCCTGAGTCCTTTGTGGCAGCCCATCTGTTGCCATGGCACCAGATTATGATGTCGCAGACCCTGGATGACTGTGTACCATTCCTGGGCTGTGGAGGACAGGGATTCACAGAGGTGGGCATTGTGCAAGGGGCAACTGGCACGGAGGGACATAAATCCCTGGAAATAGAGAACTACGGCCCTGAGCCCAGCTTGGGAATCACCCTGGGAGCTGGAGCCAAGGCTGCCAAGGCCAGGAGAGTGGGGCTGGCCTGGCTTGCTCTGACAGCCTCACAAGGCTGCTGAGCCCTCATCTCCTGGCAGGGCTGATGTAGCCTCTCTACACTGATCCGCCAGACACCGATCTGCCCGACACGAGGATGCTCGCTCAGATCCCTTTTTGCCTTCTGCCCTGTGGCAGGGCTTCCTGGGGGAGCCACCCTCACCACTTGCCCAGAGAGGGAAGGAGCTTGCCCAGCATCATCCAGAGAGGAGGTGGCCGTGCCAGGATTTAGACAGCTCTGCTTCCAAATCCTTCTATGTGGTTACACTTCACACAGGGCCTGCCCAGGTAGTTTAGCCCAGTTCCCAGCATGAAACTGACCATGCTGCCTCAGTTTCCCCAGGGTGGTGCATTAGCCGAGCACAGGCCGTCGAGGCCCCGGTTTACTGCACATTCCAGGGGAGCCCTTCAATGTAGATGTGTCTGGTCTATGATTGATCTTCCATGTTGCCTTGTCCTGCAGCCCCTGGGATCTAGTCCCACTGCATTTGCCTCGCTGGGGTCCTCATTCTTAGCCTGATAATACCGTGGTGGCTAAGGGACTTAGCACAGAGAGCCCAAGCTTTGGCAGCTGCCACATGGGATTGAAATCCCACTTCTACCACCTACCACGTCTACCTCTTTGAGCCTCAATTTCCTCTTCTGTAAAATGGAATTAACAACAGCTGTCAGAATAGCAGTAAGTCATCACTGTGATATTGAGTGAAAGGTGCACAGGGCAGAACCAGGGTGGAAAATGTTCAAACCAGTCATGACAGTGAATGAATCTGTTCCCTAAAACGCCGCCACAGGACATGCACCCTGAGGCTGCCATTTCCTACCCTCAGGACTGTGATGGTGCCTGTGGCTGCTCTGGCCTCCTTGCTTGGGGGCCACCAGGACTTGGCACACTCTGTGGGAGGCCAAGCTCACTCTCAGAATGCCAGGGAGGAGAGGGTCCTTGGTGAGCATCTGGCTGGCCCAGGCCCAGCAATGGAGCCCCTCCATCACCTTCTTGGTCAGCTGGTCCTTCTCTCCTGGGGTTTGCAGGTTGTGCACTTCCACTCATGGGCCGGGCTGATTCCCGATCCATGTGCTCAGGGCACAGATACACGCTCACCGAGCACTGAGTTGGAGCTTCCATGGACTTTCCCTTCTACTCCAGGTCTTTTGTTCCATATCTGATGCCACTGGGCATTTTGTTTGGAGAGCGCTGGCGGGAAAGAAGGTTGTCTGACAGTGAGGTCAAATTGTGACCTCTGCTGCCCCGGAGCTGTGACCTTGAGTGTGTAACTTAACACCCTGAGACTGAATTTCCCCACGTGTCAAGTGAGGGCCACAGCGGGCCTTTTGTCGTGGGGTTTCCTGGTAAAGTGTTAAGCACAGAGCCTGGCACATGGGATGCACTTGGAGAATGCTAGAACAGGAAAAAGAAAGCATGGGAATAGATGTCTCTTTTTTGGATGCAGAGCTTCCTGTGAAGGGAGCACTCTGGCAATGTCCAGGTGCCATAGCTCATAACTACTTACTCTGATGCGTCATAGCCTGTGATTTGCCAAAAGGTGGTGACTCAATGGTTATGTCTGAACAAATTCTGGGAGAAAGGGAAGGACAGGGAAGCTCGCCACGCTGCCGTTCAGGGGTCACAAAGAGCCGGACACGACTTAGCAACTGAACAACAACCGCATTGGTATCTGTTACCCACGCCAAGCGCTCAGTGCAGGGCTCAGGGAGGGCTTTCAGGGTCCTGGACTGGGAGGCAAGTGAGCTGGTTCCGATCCCCGTGGTGGCGTGTTTCCCTGGGCCAGCGCTTTTCTGTCTCTAGGCCTCAGGCCCCCATCTGTAGGTAGACTCTGATTCCTCTGGTTTCTTCCCACCCTGCAAAGGCAGAGATGTTCTTCTAAGGAAAGTGTGAAAGCTCAGCCTAGAATGCAGATGCGCTGCAAAGATTTCATTGAAAAGGAAGACAGAAATGGAATGGATTCAGGAGCCCTAGTGTCTGTCCTCAAATCCTTGTTGGGCTGCTCAGGGGGAGGGAGCAGTCCTGTGGCTCCAGAGGAGGCCAGGGGGCCTGCGGGAGGATTTATGTAACCCAAGGCTGGTCCCTGGGAAGGCGCTTCCTGGGAAGAACTGGAGCCTGGCCTGGAGGTGTGGGAGCAGCGGCCATGTTTCCCTTGGGTTCAATGGCCTCCACTGAAATCTACCCTGAGTTGGGTCCTGTGTCGAATCTAATGTAATATCCACACTGGAGGAGCATCGGGCCAGTGGAGGGACAGGGAGAAAAGCAGACCATGTTGGTCCCTGAGTTGGTCCCAGTTCTGCTCCCAGCTGTGAGAGCCCAGCCTGTTACGTATATTCCCTGTGAGGGTGTGGAACATCCCACTTCCTTTGCTTCTAATTAAGACTTGAACCATAAAAACAGCAATAGCTGCTGCTTACTGAGCATCTGCTGTGTACCAGGCAGATGAAGATCATTATAACTTCTTGCTACTTCTCCTTGGAGCCCTTTGTGTCTTTCTCCCCATCACATAGATAAGAAAACAGAGGCTCAGAGGTCCAGTAACATCCCCAAGGTCACACAGATAGAAAGAGGCAGAGCTGGGATTCCAGCCCGCAGTGTGGCGGTCTCCCCTCTGGGCTGTAAAGGCCTTCAGGACAGAGACTGATTTGAATGTCTAGAGTCTCTTTCCCTCACTGTGAACAAAATGCACCTCATTAATCTTGCCACGAGGTGATCACTGACTTTTGTGATTTATTATCATAAATGATAAGCTCCCTGGTGCTTGCAGAAGAGGCCTTGACTTCAGTCTGGCCGGGGGCGGGGGGGGGCCTCGNGGACCCAGTGGTCCCAGAGGCAGAGCTTCAGCAGAATGAGCCTGAGACAAAAGGCCAGGAGAGGGGCAGCACGTGGAGGATGATAGGGCTGGCAGGGACCTGCTAGTCGGCGTCCCCGGATCTTCCTTAGGGGTCACAGTCACCCCAGAGGCAAACATGGGGACAATGGAGGCCAGCGTCCTATCTAGGGCTGTGGCTGGTGATAACTGGGTTTCCTTGTCTCCTAGCAACAGAGCTACCAGTCTCCGCATGAGAAACAGGGAACAGGAGAGAAAAAGGGAGAGCAGGAGACACCCCCCCGCCCAAGACAAGGGACTCCCTCGTTTCCTTGCACAGCCGCCTCGCCTTCCCAGCCACAGCGCAGGCCCTACCCTTCGCTCACTCCACCCAGCAGCCCCTGCACCCCATGCAGTCCTGGAGGTGCTGGACGGTGGGGGAGGGCAGCCCACTGCTTTGTCCTGTGCTTCCAGAGGAACAAAGCCCAGCCACGCCCACTTGTGACTCCTCCTCAGGGCCAGCTTGGGTGAGGGGTGGATCTGTTTAGAGAGAAAGAAACTGAGGCTGGGACAGGTTCCGCTGCTTGCCCAAGGCGGCCCAGCTAGCATAGGGCAGAGCTGTGTGCAGCCCGGAGTGTGTGTTTGGGGAGGGGAGCTGTGACTGCCTTGGCAGTCAGCCAGCTCAGCCATCCAGACCCTGTGCCTTCAGTTACCCTGGACACTGGGGATGGAGAGGAAGGGAACGTCATCACAGTTATTACTGGGGTCTGTCCTGCTGCCTACGAACTATGCTCCTGCTACACCCCACATCTCTGTCTGTTTGCAATGGTGCTCCTTTCCATCTCCCTCCTGCCCAGCCCTCCACTTGGGCTGCCTCCCTTCCCTGCCTCCTCCCCTTCCCCCTTGCCCTCTTTCTTCATCCTGCCTGTGTTTCTCTCTGTCTTCCCGCCTCTCACCCCTCCCAGCACTTGCTGCCTTCCCATCTTCTGGGCTGTGCTGGGCTGGGGTGGTGGGGGGTGGGGGTCTCTGGCCTCACACCTCCTGCTTCCCCAGGCCTGCTTTGGGCTCAGCTGTAAAGCACAGTTATCAGGTAATTGAGTAACTGGAAGCCTAGAGATGCTGAGGCCCTGCTTTTAAGACACACAGGTTGTTCGTGGCTGGTCTGCCTTCCATGACAAAAGGCAGGCTCTGAAGTCTCTCTGGGGCTTGACAGAGCGCTGTGTGGGAGCTGCCACCAGGGGAGTTGGGGCACCCATCTCTCTTCTCTGCATCCTGGGAGTCAGGGGGCTCTCCCAGTGATGCAGTGTGAGTCCTGGATGCTCTCCCGCCCCCTCTGAGCTCTAGTCTCTAACATTCCAGAGTTCCAGAGACCATGATTCTAAGACTCCTGGACTCATAAGAATCTGAGGCCCTTTTCTCCCTTGCCTGTACCCAGCTGGGCACAAGGCCAGGATCCCACTTTCTGTACAGTTACACTGGTCACAGGTGGGAAGGCCTGTGTGTGGGAGGGCTGCCTGGAGGAGGTCAGCCAGTGTGGGACCTTGAGGGCCAGGCAGAACTGGGGGCAGCAGGACCTGATAACAGGCTTGCTCACAGCCTCCTGACCAAGTGAGAACCCAGCAGCCAATTCACTGCCCATTTAATTGGCGTTGTCATAGCAACCTCCGCAGCCTACCAGGTTCCTGGGGACTGTGCCAGCTTCTAGGATAGAGCCCCCTCCCCACCTGCAAAGAAAGATTATAGGCAGTAGTCAAATGTAGTGGGTTTGATGTCTGATATACTCGGGTTCAGGTCCTTTAACCTGTGAGACCGCAGGCAAGTTGCCCAATCTCCCTGAGCCTTAGTTCATTCATCTGCAAAATGGGGCAATGGTACCTATCTTACGTGGGTGGTGAGGGCCAAATGAAAAAAATGCACTCACAGCATCGATGATGGAGGAAATGGCAGTGGGATTTTTATCATTATGTTTTAATGTTAGGCCCTCTCCCAGATTTAAAATCTTCGAAGTCTAAGTGAAGACGCTTTGCGTGGAGTAGGGAGGGATTTGGGAGCAGGTTCCCATTCCTGTGTTCCCCTCTATATAATCTGTATCTCACTGGCTGGGGTTCCTCCCGGATCTCTTTTCTTCTGGTTCTGGATTCTGTGGCTGTCACATTGAGCCAGGAGTCACAGCAGGAACGCCCGGACATTTGCCTAATGAAAGTAGCATTTCAGCTCTAATTATAGCTCCCTTGATTGGGGATGTTTGTGACCCACCTTCAGGCATCTGTTGGGAGGTGTGCGGCATGGGGGTAGGGAAGTTGGTTCAAGGTGAGTGAGTTACAACTCTGGGTGCTGCTTATTGAAAATGAGGTTTTATTCATGCATGTTAGAGCCTTCCCATCTGGAAGGGGGACCTCACTGATTAACCAAGCATACCTTCCTATCCAGAGATTTTCTGAGCTTATCCAGCAAGTCAGGGGCCCACCCAGCTGACCCTGTGAGAAGGAGCTTGGTGTGACTGCCCCCTTCTGTGCAGTGGGACATCCATGCCATGTTTCCTTGGGCAGCAGCTGGACCCCACAGTCATCACTGCCTGAGCCCTCTGGGAGCTGGCAGTCCCTAAGTGGAGGCTGTTGGCCCCGAGCCTCCCATGACCTGCTCTGCTGATGTGCTTGCTCAATAAGAAGCCGTTAGGCACTTTCCTTCCTTCAGTCAACAGACATTTCCCTCTTTATTAATTTGTGAGCTTCTGAATTAGAGAAAGGATGGTTGGATTTGGATTTCTAAGACAAGATTCTCTGGGAATTTTTAAATGCCTGCAGCCACTCTGGAGTACAGTGGCAGGCCCTTGGTGACTTGGAGGATTCCTGATGTCTGAGGAAGTGGGGCTCCTCATTCCTGCCCCTGAGAACCTGGAGATACTTGGACAGCAAGCCAGAGGCATTCCCTGGGGCATCTGTTTCTGAGAGAGAGAGAGCGGGAGAGGGAAAGAGATGGAGAGAGAAGGAGAAGTGTTCAGTTCAATGGTGGGGGCTGCATCATGGAGGGCCCTCTGGACTCTTAATAAGCTGTGATGTCTATCCCCAGGGGTGAGACCTGGGCCCTCCCAGCCCTTTGCATTTCATGAAATAAAACAAGGGCAACTGTCTGCTGGGTTCCAAGTTTGCTCTGGGTTCTGTATAGGGATTTCCATGTTTCTCCATATAAGCCACCCACCAGCTCTGGGAGATGAGGTAACCCCATATGCAGGTGAGGGGAGCCAGGGTGCAGAGAGGTTAAGTGATTTGTTGAATGACCTTCATGTTAGTAAATTTGATGTGGAGTCCAAACCCATACTCTGTCTGACTCCAAACCCATGCTCTATCTCCCACGCTATGCTGCCTGGGGCCTCTAGCTTCAGTTCTCCTGAAAGTGGGCATTAGACAGCCACCTCCCATCTTGCAGACTTGCCAAGGCTCAGTGAGCCTCCTCCCTGCAGTGACCCTCTCCAGGGTCACCAGGAGACCAGCGGGGCCTACTTTCCCCCCCCTGCAGTGTGAAGTGCCATAAGTTAAGTGTTTGGGGTTGAGGGACCTGGGGAAGATGTGCAGCTTTGCTCTTCACAAGACTTTGAGCAAACGGCTTACGCTCTCTGGGCTTCACTCTCCCCATCTGTGAAAGGAAGGTGATAATAGCCTTCACTTCATGAAGAGATAGTGTGGTGGTAATGAACCTGCCTGGCAATGCAGGAGACACAAGTGACACGGATCCCTGGGTCAGGAAGATTCCCCTGGAGAAGGAGATGGCTATCCAGTCTGGTATTCTTGCCTGGAGAACCCCATGGACAGAGGAGCCTGGTTGCTTACAGTCCATGGGGTCTCAGAGTTGAACACGAATGAGCGCACACACTTGAGGAGATGCTGCACATCAACACTCCCCAGACCAGCTTCCGGGGCTGAGTAGTGAGAGGTCTGACCCAGGAGCCCAGAGGGCGAGGTCCGGGTCTTGCTTTGGGAAGTAACTGCATGACCACGGAGACAGCGAGGTTCCGGGAGAGACTGCGGTTATCATGCCCAGCGTCCAGGACCCCGGGCAGGCCGCTGCCCCTCTCTGGACCTCCATCTCCCGTCACTCCAGCCGGTGCTCCTCAGTGTGACCTCCAAGGCCTCTTGTGTCCCCCACATTCCAAGGAGGTGCCTTGGCTCTTTGAGGGTAGAAGGGCTGGTGTCAGGCACTGCTGAATCCTCAAGAGCCTGTAATTAGAGCTGTCTATTTAGGGACACAGCAAATGTCTTATTAATTATAAAGAAAGGAAGCAGACGGATTGTTTAATCATTGTCCTTGCTGAAAGGTTATGCAATTAACTGTATAAATATTCATTCAAAGTTCAAGCAGCTGCCTGCTGCACTGGGGTATGCAGAACCAGGCCCCTGGAGATGGTACAGATGGGTCAAGGGCCATTTCAATCACCTGGACTTTTGAGCAGAGAGTTTGGGGTTGGTTCTGGGTCACTATGTCATATATGGATGTGAGAGTTGAACCATAAAAAAGGCTGAATGCTGAAGAATTGATGCTTTGACCGGTGGTGCTGGAGAAGACTCTTGAGAGTCCCTTGGATTGCGATGAGATCAAACCAGTCAATCCTAAGGGAAATCAACCCTGAATATTCATTGGAAGGACTGATGCTGAAGCTGAAGCTTCAATACTTCGGCCACCTGATGTGAAGAGCTGACTTATTGGAAAAGACCCTGATGCTGGGAAAGATTGAAGGCTGGAGGAGAAGGGGACGACAGAGGATGAGATGGTTGGATGGCATCACTGACTTAATGGACATAAGTTTGAACAAACTCCAGGAGATGGTGAAGGACAGAGAAGCCTGGCATGCTGCAGTCCATGGTGTCATAAAGAGTTGGACACGACTGAGCAACTGAACAACAATGATTGGGCCACTGCCCTACCCACAGGAGAGTGAGGGGTTTGATGGAAACGGCAGGGTTTAGTCAAAGGAATCTCGACTCTGACTCTCACTGCTGTGCATTTGGGGCCAGTTCCTCTGAGCTTTGGTCTGGGTCTCTCTGAGCTTTGGTTTCCTTATCTGTAAAATGGAGTGCTTACCTGCAGGACCAGTGTCCTGCTCTGTTCTAGGGGTGCCCCTAACATCATCTTTGTGAATGGTGTCCCTGGAGTTTCCACTCACAGCCTGCAGGGCCTGCTTATGTGACAGGGAGAGGGTCAGGATGACATGGGAAAATATCAACTCAGCATGAAGTAGCCTGTCCCACAGTAGGTGCTCAGTAACCATGGCTCCCTAACAACTCCCTGTGAGCATGTTTCCTGAAGCCTGGCGCACAGATTCTGCCTCATCCCTCTGTCCCCTCTGTGTCAGGGGCTTGCAGACATACAGCGCCTCCTCTAACACTTTTCTGGAAGTGGATTTAAAAGACATGAAATCTCCTGTATCTTTTGGATTTGCAGAATGGTAACCCAGGGTTTCTTAAATGGAGTGCTGAGAATCACCAGGGCAAGCCGGGGTGGGCGGAGTTGCTAAGATGCCTGGGCTCTGCCCTGGAAGCCTGGATTCAGTCTAGTGTGAGCTGGGACCCAAGAACCTGCACCTACCACCCACCAGCCCACCCCTTATCTGGGGCATTGCTGGTCGCTGCAGCCCCCTCGTGTTCTGCTGGGCCCAGACCGGGAAGCACTTTCTTGGTTCCTGCAGTGTGTGGGTGATGGAGGTGCTCTGGGCCCCTCCCCTGACTCCCAGGCCCCTCATCACCTGTGCCACCTGCCCAGGGAAGCCTGTGTAGAGGGTCTTTGAGTGTCAGTGCTTCCAGGGCTCTGCCCGACAGTATTTGTAAAGGGAAATTCCTGTAAAATGAATCCCATGAATCTTGTATTCCCAACAGGTTGCCTTATATTTAAGAAATGTATTCCTAGGGATAATTTTGGGGTCCACAGTTGGGAGGTCCAAGGTACTCCTTTCCCGTGGTGTAGTAGTATCTTGGGGTCTTGACTCAGACACCTGCCCCCAACTCATCTTATCTGTGTCCTTCTCTCCATCTCTTGTGGGCTTTCATCCCAGCTATGGAAGTAGAAGTTTGGGGAAACTGGTCTGAGATTAGAGAGAAGAACTGAGGGTAAGATACCAGTAACCCACTGCCTCCAGGGTGCCGGGGACTGTTCTCAACCTCTGGCACGAGACACAGCTGACTGCGCCCTATCCTGGTCTTCACGACTGTGTGAGTAGGACCCGGCGCTGGGTGCCGTGTGTGGTACACAGCAGGATACTCACTGAGGGAATAGATAAGTCCTCAGCTGCTACGTGCGGAGAATAATAGTAGGTATCATGAGTGAGCACTGGCTGGACATTCTAATGGCTTTACAGACATTAACGTCATTGTTGTAACAGTCCAGTGGGACTGGGAATAGTATTATCCCCACTTTATGGGCACAGAGATAAGGATTGATGGCCAAGGTAGATACCAACAAGTGACTGAGCTGAACCCAGGCCACCAAGCTCCAGAGCCCGTGCCCTCGACCTTCATGCGGGAGGCCCCATTGTAACCTATACCTTGCTGGAGTACAATGAAGATACAATGGGAGCGTCTAGCACTGTGGCTGGCGCATCCTAGGGACCACTGAGTTCGGCCCATGTATATCTGGAAGGCAGGGTGAGGAAGCCAGCATGGAAGTCTGAGCTGTCTCTGCCTCGCTGGGTCTGTCACCTGGGTCATCCTGGGGTGCTCAGGACGAGAGCCATTCCCAGGCTAGATCGGGGTTCTCATTCTTTCTTCCAAATTGAGAATCAGCCCTGGAGCTTCGGGCCCCTGACTGAGTCAGTCTCTGATTGCGGCTGCAGTAATTATAGCTGTGTGGTCCCGCTGGGCCCTGGCACACAGCGACTGCTCTCAGCAGCAGGCTCGGCACATTAACAGGGGGAGGCAGGCTTGGAGGGAGCTGTTGGGGCCGTGGTGAGCCCTTCCCATCTGCAGGTTCGGATCACAGAGTCACCGATCTGGAAGGCAAAACAGGGCGTTATCTTGCCCACGGCACACAGCTGGAAATGGCAGAGGAGCATGCAGGGCATGGTGGCTCCATATTGCTGGAGCCTAAAGGGAAGGCTTGGAAGGGTGGGAGGTTAGGCCGGTGAGGCAGGTGGAGGGATTGGTCCAACTGAAGAGGGTCTTGAGGGCCAGGGACCAGGGGGCCGTGAGAGGGTGTTAGGCAGGGCAGTGACAGGGTCAACTAACTGTAGGATTCAGAACGTCTTAGGGGTAGGACTTCCCTGGTGGTTCAGTGGTTAAGAATGCACCTTGCAATGCAGGGGACACAGGCTCGAGTCCTGGTCCAGGAAGATTCTCCCTGCTGCAGAGCAGCTAAGCCCACGTGCTGCAACTGTGGAGCCCGTGCTCTAGAGCCTGAGAACCACAACTACCGAGCCCTCCTGCCACGAAGACTGAAGCCCATGCACCCCTAGGGCCCGTGCTCCACGGCAGGAACAGCCGCTGCCATGACAAACTCGCACACCACAGCTGGAGAGTGGCTCCCACTCACCACAGCTAGAGAAGCCCGCACACAGCAACACAGACCCAGCCCAGCCACAGACAAGTACACGAATAAGAAGGCTTTAGGGGCAGACGAACTTCTCAGACGAAGAAACTGAGACAGGAAGGCCCTGGTGGGTTCCCAGGGCTTCAGGCCATGTGGCCGGAGTCAGGCAGTAGGGCTCACTGGCACCATGCCCTATGTCCCCCTTGGCTAAGCCATGCACTTGTGTCTCTCTCCGCAGCCAAGCAGGTGTGTCCTGCAGAGAAGCTGAGCTGCGGACCCTCCAGCCACAAGTGTGTGCCGGCCTCGTGGCGCTGCGATGGGGAGAAGGACTGTGAGAGTGGAGCGGACGAGGCTGGGTGTGCCACGTGTGAGTTCAGGGTCTGGTCCCCAGGGTCACGGTCAGGCAGCCTTGGGCAGCAGTGGCCACTCGTGGGGAAGGAGGGCCAGATGCTACGGGGGTCTTGGGAGGTGGAGAGGAAAGGGGCACGGTCAGGACACTAGTAACGGCCGGGCACTTTGAAGAGACATTCTTTTTCATCCTCACAACCACCTCACGAGCAGCCATTATCATCCCCATTTGTGGGTGAGGAAACTGAGGCTCAGACAAGCGAGGAAAAATGCCCACAGCTGTGATGGGACTGAGTGAGATTCAACTTCAGGTCCGGACAGCAAAGTCCACGCATGTTTTAACCATGCCTGACATCTGCTCATCCATTCCATGTCTGCACTGATGTCTGAGCAGGGGCAGGAGACCAGAGTGAGGGCCACAGTGAGAGATGGTGGTGGCCTGAGGGAGGACACCGGCAGTGTCGGCGGGAAGGGAGCAGATTCCTGAGAACTGTTGCTGAAATCTCAGATCTGAGCACCAGTGTCATGGGGCAGGAAGACATCCTCAGCAGGCTTCTGCAGGGACAGATGGAAATGGTCACTGGGGCAGTTCCACATCAGTGGGCTTCAAACACAGGGTCATCTCCTTCCCAGGGGGCGGGCCAGCAGGGCCTGGGCTGGTGGGGAAAGCGGCCTGGCCGGGCATGTCTCATATGCAATGGGCACCTACTGTGTGCCAAGCTCTGGAAGGGACAAGAAGGTGAATCCTATAGGCCTCTCTCTGGGAGCTCATGATGAATGGGGGAGACAGACTGGCTGTTGGAACTGGGCTGTGAGGCTGGGGAGAGATCTGGGTGATCGCTCAGGGGCTTTTGCCAAGGACTTGTCCACCACTGTCTCCCACCCTGCTCACTCTGCCAGCTTCTGTCTTTGTATCTTACCCATCCTTCCTGGCCCGGGGGAAGTGCTGCCTTCTCTGGGGGCTTCTAGGTCACAGCACTCTAAGAATGTAAGTCTCTGGAATTTGGGTATCTCTGGAGCTGGAAGCGTCTGGGTATGGGGGCAGATCCTGGCTGGGACCAGCAGTTGCAAAGCCCCAGTGGTACACTGCCTCATTTCTGCAGTTGTGATAATTCTGTGGGGCCTCACTGGCCAGTGAGAATCCTCTCCCCTCCATACCTCCTGAAAATCAAATGTTTCCGCAGTCATCAAGGCTATCAGCCACTATTTCCAGGAGTGGGAATAGCTCTAACTCTGGCATGTTGGGGCAGGGCTGTTCCCTGTTAATTATAGAAAATAGTCATGTTCAAAGGTCCTATTGGGCTTCTCTGCTTCAGCTTCCAATCACCAAGGCAAAGGAAAAAGAATTCTCCCTTTTCTCATCCCTCAAAGCTTCTTCCATTCGTGAATGCTGGGAGGGATCCCTGAACACAGGCCTGATGATGTAGATCTTAAAGGTGCTGTCAGCTTTGAAACCTTGGAGCAAGCTCACGATGAAGCAGCTTTTCCTCCTAGAACTCTGATCATAGTGAGTCCTCCTCCCTGTCCCTGTCCAGACAGGGAGGAGGAGGNCGGGTCGTTCAGCGTGACCCTAGCTGGACCCCGATTGGAGGCCCCCTCTGCCGTCCACATTTGGGGACCCCAGCAGGGCTCATTCAGGCCGGTGGGTGAGGATCAGGGCCCCTGGAGCGGGACCGGCGGGCCCGGGGCGCCGGGGATAGGGTCCGGCGGGCCGACCGGCTCTCTGTCCCGCGCAGTGTGCGCCCCGCACGAGTTCCAGTGCAGCAACCGCTCGTGCCTGGCTGCCGTGTTCGTGTGCGACGGCGACGACGACTGCGGTGACGGCAGCGACGAGCGCGGCTGCGCCGACCCGGCCTGCGGGCCCCGCGAGTTCCGCTGCAGCGGCGACAGCGGCGCCTGCATCCCCGAGCGCTGGGTCTGCGACCGCCAGTTCGACTGCGAGGACCGCTCGGACGAGGCGCCCGAGCTGTGCGGCCGCGCGGGCCCCCGGGCCACGCCCGCGCCGGCTGCCTGCGCCACCGCCGCCCAGTTCGCCTGCCGCAGCGGCGAGTGCGTGCACCTGGGCTGGCGCTGCGACGGTGACCGCGACTGCAAGGACAAGTCGGACGAGGCCGACTGCCGTAAGCCCCCGCCCGCCCCCATATCGCCCAGGGCCGCGGGTGCGCCACGGTCCACGGAGAGGGCCGCCTCTTCTCGCCCTATTCCGACCCTAGTCTTGGTTTAACGGGGGCGACAGAACTGGGGAAACGTGAAGTGTGTGTGGTCACATGGCTGCTAAGCTGCGGAGCTCAGGGTCTTCACAGGTACCGGTGACCCTCCGGGATGTGCCCCTGCCCCTGTCATACCTCCCACCCCTGCCTTCGCTGGCTCAAGCAGTCACCCACTGGTTCCCATGCTAGACGCCTTGGTGCACTAAAGAAGAGCCCCCGCCCCACCCTTCCCTACCTCCTGGGCCTGCTCATCCTTCAAGGCTTCTCTCAGATTCCTCTGATGGGCCCTGCTGGGCTGGGTTCCCCTGAGTTCCAGCAGGTTCCGGGCCACCTTGTCTTACAACACATCCACACAGTGATCTCCTTTGCCCCTCAGCCCTGCTCTGCACCCTTGAGCTCTTAGAGGAAGGGGAGGCTCTTAGTAATCTGTGCCCCCCACCCCTACATCCTGGGCATTGAGGAAGGGTTTGCTGAAAGGGTGAGGTCATTAAGTAATGAGCACTGAGATTCCAAAGAAGTTTACTTGTCTGTTCCGGAGGGGTGGCCCTGGGGAGAGCCGGTAGAGAGGGGAACAGGAGACCTGAGTTTTAGTCCTGGCTTTGCCTGCCAGAGTGCTGTGTGACCCTGGGTGAGGCCTTCCCCCTCTCTGAGCTTCAGTCTCCCCGTCTTGTGCCTTGGCCAGGTGTCCTCCGAAGACTCCCAAGCTCAGCCTCCCAAGCTCAGCGACTGGTTCTGCTCTTGCCGGGGGTGGATGTGGAATGGAGGTGGGGCTGGTGGGGGAGGAGAGCTTTCCCAGCACCTGAGGGTGCTGACCCTCTCCGCTCACCCTCCCCTGGCAGCGCTGGGCACCTGCCGTGGAGATGAGTTCCAGTGCGGGGATGGGATTTGTGTGCCTGCCATCAAGCGCTGCAACCAGGAGCAGGACTGTCCAGACGGGAGTGACGAAACTGGCTGCCTGCAGGGTGAGTGTGGTCAGCGGCAAGGGGACAGCAGCCCCTGAGCTTTCCCCTGGCTCCCTGGAGAGAGCGGAGTTGGGAGACACTGCCCCTTGGCCCTTATGATGCCTCTTCTCCCAGAGTATTACTTGCCCGGAAGCCACCCAGAGCCCCTCCCTGCGGGTCCGCGTGGCACTAGAACTGGAGCCTTAAGGACTTTGCAGAAGCTGAGAGAGGCCTGGGGGAGGGGTGTGAAGGCGCTGCAGGAGATCCGCCCCCACCGTTTGTCTACATCTGCACCTACAAGCAGCGTCACTAACTGGTTCCCAGACCGGGCAGAGGCAGGGTCCTGCTCCCCAGGGAGCCCCCTTAATTCTCAGGTGGCTCTCTGTCATCACCCTGCAGGAGTAGGGACCCTGAACCCCTGATCATCTGGAGAAATGGATCAAGGATTGGGCGGTGAGGTCGCCTCCCCAGTCTAGGATCCCTGAAGCATAGGCCCCCTCGGGAGACGGTCCCTGCAGCCCCCAGGGTGTCTGTGGAGGGGCTGCATTTCCCTCCAAGGTCCCTAATGCTGGTAGCTCAGCCCCACACCCTGCCCACCTCTGTGATCCTGGTTATCCCTGAGGTCCTGTCCTTCTGTGAACAGAGCTCCCACCAGCCCTGTATTCAGCTGTCAATCCTGGGCCACCGCCTGGAGGTGGGTGGGGGCTGAGTCTGGAGCTCTCCTCACCTCCCACGGGCCCAGCCCACCCCAACCCTCCCTGCCTAAGGTCTCACAGGTGCTGTCCACTCTCTTGTCCGGCCCGACAGAGTCAACATGTGAGGGTCCCCGCAGATTTCAGTGTAAGAGTGGCGAGTGCGTGGACGGCAGGAAAGTGTGTGATGCTCAGAGGGACTGCCGGGACTGGTCGGATGAGCCTCTGAAAGAGTGTGGTACAGTACCTGTCTCTGTCCGGCTGCTGGACCAACCCCCCGTGACACCCCCTCCCGGCCCTCAGGCCACAGCCCTCACCTGCCCCTCTGCACATGTGCTGTTCTGACCCTCTCTCTGGACCCATGTGCTGTCCTGTGGTCTCAGAAGGGGCTCTTTGCCTCTGGGGCCTCTTGTTCTGTGTTTCTGCAAATCTAAGGGCCTTTCCTTTCCGAATGCTCAAAATTATGCTTCCTCTCGTAAACACAGCCTCTCTTCAGTTGTTTCAGATTCAGACCTCTGAGTGTGTGCTCACTTGGGAACTTTCTTTCTCATTGTTTCTGCCCTGCTGTCTTAGCCAGGGCCCTGGCCTCTGAGGCCTTCCAGCCCCCAGCAAGGGACCCTGCAGTGGAAGAGGTGGGGAACAGCCAGCGGGTGGCCAGAGAAGGCACAGATGAAGGTCACTGGGCTCAGGCCAGGCCTGGGTAAGGACAGGGCAGACCCAGCAGCAGAGGGTGGCACCGTCCTGTGCCCTGAGGAACTTTCTGGGAGACCAGACTCACAGGCTGGACACAAGCAAGGAATGCAAGGAGGCGGCTGCCCTGACAGCCAGAGCTGTCAGGCTGGGTTCCCAGCCAGAAGGAGCAGGGGAGTCTGGACTGCAGGTGGGCGGACATCACCAAGAGCTCGTGGGAAACTCAGGGTGGGCTCCAGGAAGGTTCATTTCCGAGGTCAGTGGCTTGGACAGAGAATGCCTGAGTGGACAGAGCCTAGGTCAGACCCTCCCTCCCCTGCCTTCCTGGCAGGCCCGTTTCCACCCAGCACCCTCCCTCCTGGGCCTTCAGAGGAGATCATTCCCTTGAGCTTCCTGAAACAGCACTTTTGCCCCTGTTGAAAATTGAGAAATTGATTTCGGGAAGGAAGAGAAGCTGGGAGAAGGTCACTCGGCCTTCGTCCGAGCTTGCAGGTGACAGACTCCCCCCAGGCTCTGCCCTGAAAAGTCCCAGAAGGAAGTCATGGAAAAGAGGATAGGGCGGCAGAAACATCTGAGCCTAGGCGCCCTACCGGAGGCTACTAACCTGCTGAACTCTCTTCTCTCTTGTCTTTTGCATGACACTCCAAAGAGACGTATGTACGCATGTGTTTGTGTCTCTGTGCTGGTGAGAGACCAGTGTCTGTACCCATGACTCCTTCTCGGAGGAAGGCAAGGGAGTTGCGTCACGCGTGTCTGTGTGGCTGCCGTTTCTGTGTGAATGCGCCTGTGCATGTGAGCTGGCGTGTGTGCATGCAGGTGTGCACTAGTGCTGGGCACTGCCCCTTCCTTCCCTGGGGACCCCAAATGCCCCTCGGGCCTCTCTGGACCACCTTCCCTCCCTCCCCCCGCTGCAGGCCCCCCACAGACTCACCTCCAGGGTCAATCAAACTGGGAAGGCCCAGAGACTCCCCTCTTCTGCCTCTGTGCTGGCTCTCCAGGGTTGAGGGACCCTCTACCTGTTCTCTGACCCTGACTCACCTCGACCCTGGAGGCCTCTGTGCCTTCGTCTTTCGTGGAAGCCTAAGTCACGTGGCACTCTCCCTTTCCCCATCAGAGCCATCTGGCACCTCCCGCTCCACCCGGTGCTCAGTAAATACAGTGGTTGAACTGCCGCTCCTGCAGAAGGAGAGGGAGGAAGTGAGTGATGGTGACTGAGGCCATGAGTGAGCAGGTGAACAAGTGAATGGATGGCGCTGAGGGAGGAGTATGCAGTGTGCTATGGGAGAGGTCAGGGAGGGCTGGGAGTGACGGGGAGATTCCTGGAGGTGGTGCCCTCCAGAGACCAGCCCACGCCAAGGGGCTGGGGCTTCCCAGTGTTGGGCCTGGCCAAGTCACCCCCAGCCCGCCAGTCATGGGGTTGCCGTGGTCTTGTTCTTTCAGTTCTGCCAACATCCCAGAGAAACAGGAGGCGGCCCAGGGGTAAAAGGGAACATTCCCCCAGCATGGCTCAGGCTGTGGTGGGGCAGGGGGGGGCACCCACAGCTATGCATGGCCTAGGGTGGGAAGCTCAGACCGGCTGTGTGCATGGCCCTGGCTGGCTCGGCACAGCTCTGCTTGGCTTGGCTGGAGTGGCGGGGCAGGGGTCTAATGGGCAGAGGGTGGCACGGCACCTTCCCCTGGCTTGAAGAGTTAACTTTCTGTGATTCTAAAGCCCAGAAGATGCTGTGAGAACTTGGTGAGCCTTGGTCCTGGCCTCTCTGACCTCCACTAGGACCCTGCCAGACGTGGTGAGGGAGTGGAGGATGGGGGAACCAGATCCCTTCATCCCTTGCAGCAGTCGGTAATCTTGGGACCACACTTGTGACCAAGTGTAGGGATAGGGACAGGTGCTGAGAGGAGAGGAGGGGGAAAAAGTCCACCACAGTTCACAGTGGGAGAGAACTGACTTAGCAGCAGTGCCCTGGAGATAGAGGCCTGGCAGTCTTAAATAACCACAAGCTCAGTAGAGGGCAGCCCTTGTAGTAGTTCAGACCCCTCTGGGTGGCAGACTAGCTCTGGGCCCCATCCAGAGAGGGACATGGACAGATAGAGTGCATCCAGAGAAAGACACCTGAAAGGCAGGGGACCAGGAATCAGTGCTTTAAGGAAATTCTGAGGGAGCCATTGGACTCTGGCCAACCCTGCATGGCACCAGCTGCCTCGGGGGGAAGTGGGTTTCCCGAGACTGGAGGTGGTTAAGCAAGGCCATTTCACAGGGGATTCTTAAGGTACTTGAGGGTTGGACATGGCACATGCATACTGAGGTCATGAGGAAGGAAACGTAAGAAATGTGTTTGTGAAAGGAAAGACCTTAGGCAGCCTGGCTGCTTCCAGGCTGGTGATGGACAGAGTCCTGGCCTGGGAGGCAAAGGACCCGAGTTCTGGTTCCACCCTGTCCTGTCTGTGTGTCTGGCCTTAAGCAAGGACCCTCTCTGAGCCTCCTCTTGCCCAGTCACCTGGCTAACGAGGCTGAGGCTCGATGAGGCTCTGGGGGAGGCTGAGGCTGCCCTGAGTCTCTGCTTCAGCTCCAGTCCCATCCATGTCCCGCCCCCACCCTAGTCTCAATTCCTGGACCCTCAGGAGCCCATGTCCCTCCCCAGGCCTGAACGAGTGTCTGCACAACAATGGTGGCTGTTCCCACATCTGCACCGACCTTAAGATTGGCTTTGAGTGCACGTGCCCTGCAGGCTACCAGCTTCTGGACCAGAAGACCTGTGGCGGTGAGCACCCCCACCCCAGCCCCTCAAGCAGAGGCACCTCCTCCTGCTGGTTCTGACCTCTGCTCCTCCCCACAGACATCGATGAGTGCGAGGACCCAGATGCCTGCAGCCAGATCTGTGTCAATTACAAGGGCTACTTTAAATGCGAGTGCCACCCTGGCTATGAGATGGACACACTGACCAAGAACTGCAAGGCCGTTGGTCAGTATGAACACTACAAGGGGCGGGGGGGGGGCGCAGGGGAGCAGCTCTGAGGGAGTCCGGGAAGCAGCGTGCTTCACATGCGAGGAGTGGGTGTGCACACACACCCCCTCACACACTCAGATAGGAAGGTGCAATATATAGCGCACACACACAATGCAACCGTGCACACAACACTGACCCTGCACAGAGCCACCCAGAGACTGCACTCACATGGCAGATATAAGCTGGACCATGCTGGCCACACATGGCATAGGCAACCCACACAGAGAGCTGTGCACAGACCTGACGCTGATCATCAGGTCAGCCAATGGAATTCACTTGTTTTATTCATTTGTTTACACTGAACACCTATCGTTGTAGGCCCTAGAGACTCAACAGTAAGCAAAACAGATTCAAATCTCTGTCCTTATAGATTTACACTCTAGTGGGTGAGACAGGAAATCAAAAAACAAAATTCAGTGCGTGGCAGACAGTGATTAGGGTTCAGGAGAAATATAAAGTAGAGCAGTCCAAGGGGGTGGTGGCTTATGGTTTTAAATAGAGTGGTCAGAAAAGCCCTCACTGAGAAGGTGACATTTGCATAAAGACCTGAAGGAGGAGAAGGGGTGAGCCATGCATGACCTGCAGGAACCAAAGATAGCAGCCTGCTTGCTGTGTTGAGATAACAAAGAGGAAGCCAGGGCAGCTGGAGCAAAGCGAATAGGAGGAGATGAAGCCCACAAGGTGACTTGGGGCGATCATAAAGGCCTTCCTGACTATTATAAAGGGCTGACTCTCACCATCAGTCAGTGGGAAGGAAGCTTTGCTGGGTTCAGAGTAAAGGGACGGGGTGCCTTCCATTTTAACCAGCTCCCTCTAGCGGTTGTGTGGAGAATAGACTGTCAGGGGCAGGGGAGGAAGCTGGGTAACTGCTGCAGAGGTCTTTGCAGTCAGCCTGACAGAGGTGATGGTGGATTAAACCAGGGTGTTGCATGGAGATAATGAAAAGTAGACAATGTGAATATATTTTCAAGGTCAGGATTTATTTTGAAGCAACAGGATTTTCTTATGAATTGAATGTAGGATGTGAAACTGAAAAAAGGAGTCAAAGATGACCATGAGATTTTTAACCAAAAGAAAAAATGGGATTGCTATTTAAGGCATTGGAAAAGATGGTAAAAGCAGGTTTGGGAGAATATTGGATTAATTTGGACATGTTAAATTTAACAAAACTGTTTAGACATCTCAATGGAAGTATTGTGTAGGCTGTTGGATATATGAACCTGGAATTAAGATGCACAAATACCCATTCTGTAGGCTGTAACAAAACAGCAGCTACAATAATTGACATATAGCCGGCAAACCCGACACACATAGCACCCAAACTGTACAGTGTACAGCACATACATTAGCACATCACATGCAGCTTGCAACCAGTTCCTTCCCCCACCTAGGACAGGTGTGACGTGTAACAGAGACTATATACTTGCCGTGGAGACAACACACAATGGCCCACGTATATACAGCCCCCACATATCAATATCTAAGTGCAGTTCCACAAAAACTCCAGTTGTAAACAAACAGGGCACCTGTCACAGTCACAACTCTTGGTAAAAATTAGTTCAAGATACCCTTTAACCCAGCTCCTGCCCTCGGGAAGATAAGGTGTCTTTGCTCTCATTTCCAGGCCAGGAAATCCCTTTGTGGCTCAGCTGGTAAAGAATCCGCCTGCAATGTGGGAGACCTGGGTTTGATCCCTGGGTTGGGAAGATCCCCTGGAGAAGGGAAAGGCTACCCACTCCAGTATTCTGGCCTGGAGAATTCCATGGGTCGTATAGTCCATGGGGTCACAAAGAGTCGGACACAACTGAGTGACTTTCACTTTCCAGGCAAGGAAAATCACAGGTTGTCAATGGCAGAGTTGGCCTTGAACCCAGCCTTTCTCCTTTCTGCTTGCACATGGAGCTGTATTTTCCCATGTTCTGTCACTCCCACCCTGCTCTAAATGATCTCTATCACTACACACAGGTCACAGCCTCAGCCCCAGGCCCCACATGGCTCTGTGCTGGTCCCTCCCAACCCCCAAGGAGCACATTACCCTGGCAGAGATGTGCAGTGACAGGGACCAGGGGCCCTGCAGCAGTGTCAGCTGGAAAACAAGACTGGGAGAAGGCCCAGGCAGCCCCAGAGATAGGTGTTGCCACTCAGACGGTGCATATACCTGAGAGTGGCCCGTTACATCTGAAAACAGGCGGGAGGAGCGGCAGCCTGTGCTTGTTCTAGACCCTCCTAGGCCTGTGGGACAGTGACCTTCCCCATGGAGTAGCCAGGAGTGTTAAACCTTTGATGTTCTTCCTAAAATCTAATCCTAAGTCTGAAAATGAGTTTGTATATACACCAGTTGTGTGTTGTCCCTTTGCATGTGAATAATCTGTATCATATTATACATATCCTGCCCCAGCTACTTGCTCAGAATAACATGCAAATCCAGATCACAGGATCCTTTGTGATTGGGTCCCTGCTGGCATCTGCAGATTCATCTCTTGCTGTGTCCCCAAACACATTGTGTAAATTGAAGACTCACAATGACCTCCTTGAATCTCCTCCCTTGGGCCTCACCACCAGCCCTGAGGTCTGTGCTCCATCCTGCAGCCTCAGTCATCTTTGTAAATCATGTAACATTCCTGTTGCCCCTTCTTGAGTGTTGCAGTGGGGCCCAAGCAGAGGAGGAGACAGCTGTTGGGGAGAAATGCACTGTAGGTAGAAGGACAGCTTGAGCAAAGGCCCTGAGGCAGCAAAGCTCTGCTGTGGGGAGATGATGACAGATAGCCTAGTGGCTGGGACCGAGGTGTTAGGGGGGTGAGTGATGAGGCTGGACAGGGAGCTGGAGTCACTGCAGAAAGCCTCACATACAGGCCAGAGGAAATGGAGTCATCTCAGATTTGGGGGAGTTGGTGTCTAATAAATCTCTCTTGTTATGTGTGGTGCTTTGCATCTTATGCTTTTTGTACCCATTATCTCACTTACTTTAACTTGTGAGGTAGGAGTTGCCACCACTTTGTATAGGAAATGAGGCGTCCCCCAGCAAACTGGGGACAGAGCCTTGGTCTCTAGACCCCCACCTGTTGCGCTGACCCTTTCCCTCTCAACCCCCACTGCATGGCAGCTGGCAGAAGCCCGTCCCTGATCTTCACCAACCGGCACGAAGTGCGGAGGATAGACCTGGTAAAGCGGGACAACTCGCGGCTCATCCCCATGCTCAAGAACGTCGTGGCGCTGGACGTTGAAGTTGCCACCAATCGCATCTACTGGTGTGACCTCTCCTACCGCAAGATCTACAGGTGAGCAGAGGCCTGGCTCCTGCAGCCAAGGCGTGAAGAGGGACTGACAAAGGAGGAGGGGACGGGTGGCCTCTGCACCCCCTCTGCCCCTAGGTTCCCCCAGGACAGAGCTGGGGCTTAGGAGGGGATGCAGGAGCACAGAGCAGGTGGAACTGCCGGGACTCCCCCACCTGCTGGGCCAGCGGAGCTTTGTTGGGAGAGCCCACACATGGGGGCTTTGACTGACCTCTGGCGGCCTAGTCGGGCAGTGCAAGGCGCAGAAAGGTGCCTCTGGCTCTGGCGGGGACTTTCAGAGCCGCTCACGCATATGTGTGTTGGATGCTCAGGACTCAAAGATGACTCAGACCTGGTCCTGCCTGGAGCATCCGACTCAGAACACAGTGACATCTCTTGCGATGATCGTGAAGGGAAAGTATAGAGGACACCTCCGACCCTGTCTGGGGGCTGCACTGTGCCCAGACCAGCCCTTCACATCACAGTCTCTTGGCTCTGGCTCCCAGGAAGGCTCCTCACACACACAAGGAAGTTCTCTCCTGGGAGCTTCCGCGTGCCCAAGTCCCCTTTGGTAGTCACGTCCTTTCTTTGTCCTGAGGTCCACTTGGACTCAGGACTGCCGATGACCAGGCCCTGGGTGGACTGTTGAACAGATGGTGGGATGGATGCATGGAAGCAACGCCAGTGGCTACTCACTGACAACCCAGTACCTATCATACCCCAGCGCACATGGACACACTCACACTCACACACCCAGAACCAGCTCGAGCAGTGTGTGTCCAACAGCTGTGACTGAAAGAGGCAGGACTTGATGACAGACTGGGTATGGGGCTGTAGGAGGAAGAGTTGAAATGAATTCCCACTTTCGTCTGGAGAGTTCATTTTTGAGAGTTTCGGTTTCTCGCTTGGCACTTGGGTACCAGATGGGACCAGGAGGGGAGAGATGGTGGCGGGGTAGGCAGGCTGAGTGTGGCTGAGAAGAGGGGAATGGGGTGAGTAGTTTGGGATGTGTT
Organism: Redunca redunca; assembly: GCA_006410935.1. Lineage (NCBI taxonomy): Eukaryota > Metazoa > Chordata > Mammalia > Artiodactyla > Bovidae > Redunca > Redunca redunca. The sequence goes on from SJYQ01023113.1 coordinate 668,449, forward strand.
GTGTTCAAGGCGTCCTTGAGACATTCAAAGGGGGCCAGCTGGCTTTATAGTCTGAGACTTAGACAGTTGTCAAGATCAGAGAATTTGAGTCATGATGGCCATGGGCACTGTGGAGCTAACAGAGCAAAGAGAGGGTCTGGGAGAAGAAAGCCTTGGGGAAAACAGCATCTGGGAGACATAAAGCCCTGCTAGTGTTTCCGCCTGAGTGTCTGCTGTATTTTGGCCTCTTCTCTCTATTCTCACTGCCTCAGCCCTTCTGGAGACCCTCTTCGTCTCTCACTTGGACATGCTCACAGCCTCCTAACTGGTCTCCCTGCCTTCATCCCCTCCCCCTCCAAACCCTTGCGTATTCTGCAGCTGCCACAGTGATCTAACTCCCCTTAGCGCATGTGCGAGGGCCATGGGGAGGTGGCCCCTCCTGCCTACTCCCTGTCTCACACCCTCACTGACCCCCTCCACCCCTGCCCGCTGGCTCGCTCAGTGTTTCAGAATACATCCTTTGGCATCTGCACATGCTGACTCTCACCCGACCTGTCTGTTCTTTGGGTTCCTGGTGAATTGGTCCTTCAGGGCTCAACCACAAGGCCTCCTCCAGCCCCTCAGGATGATGCAGTTTCCACTTCTCTGCTGGTACAGTTTCTGATACTTTCTGTAGTCACAGAGTATTGGTGTAATCATCGGGCTATAAATTTCCGTCCTTTCTAAACTGAGCTCCTTCAGGCTAGAGACTGGCTGACTCGAGCTTGTGTGCTTACCCTGGTGGCCCAGGGAGCACATTGCATGGAAATGAGCCAAGCTCCTCTCTGGTGCACGACCATGGCCCAGAGGGAAGAGAGGGGAAGGGCAGCTGCAGATGGGCCCCGGGGGTGGCACGCCTGCCCACACCAGCCCTGGTTGCTCCTAGCGCCTACATGGACAAAGCCAGCAACCCCGTGGAGCAGGATGTCCTCATTGACGAGCAGCTGCACTCTCCCGAGGGCCTGGCGGTAGACTGGGTGCACAAGCACATCTACTGGACCGACTCTGGCAACAAGACCATCTCCGTGGCCACAGTCGACGGCAAACGCCGATGTACTCTCTTCAGCCGTAACCTCAGCGAACCCCGGGCCATTGCCGTCGACCCCCTGCGAGGGTGAGTGTTCCCACCCCCAGACTGTGCTGGGCACACGTTCTGCACGTGTCTGTCACCAGAGCTATCTCGAGGGCTTCAGAAGGCCATGGGCCACCCAGACGTAGACAATGGGGGAGAAAGTCCCTGTGGGCCCCTCAGCCTATGAATGCCTGGCCAGGGGTCCTTGTGCACTGGCTGCCAGGGCACTCCCAGCACTGGCATACTCACAAACGATATCACAGAACCGAGCATCTCAGCGCTGGGGGTTGTAGATATGCCTGGGGCGGGACGTCTTCCCTCAGGTTGCCATGCGCTGCGGTGGGCATCTGGTAGGTGCTCATACTCCCAGAGACAGGAGCCCGTTACATCCCACATGGCCTGTTTCGGCTGGGGGCAGCTCTGCCCGTTGGAAAGTGATCTTTGTTTCTCACATTCCCAAATCTCTCTGATTAGCCTCTGGAGTTACCTCTGGCATGTCTCCTCCCTGCCCTTCCAGACAGCCAGCGAGATTTGAGGAACAAAATTACAGGGTCTACTCTGCTCTAGGCTGCCCACCTCCATCCCCACCCATGTTGCCCAGAGTCTCCAGGCCCCTCATCACTCAGACTGACCTGCTCTGGCCATGCCTCTGTACTGGGAGTAGGGATTCTGAACAGAGCAGGACTCCTTCCCTTCCTCAGTAGTGATGTCCTGAGATGGCATGGTGTTTAGGCAGCTGCATCATATTGCTTACCAGAATCACCAGCTTCCTCCTTCTGCTGTTTCCTTAATTGTTAAGGAGCGATAAGAGAACCCTCTTCTTCCAGTCGGGCAGCTGGGGTTGGGGCTGGCCACCAAGAGGGTGTGTGTGGCCCTGGGAAGTGACTGACAGCTGCCGTTTACTCGACACACACAGGTGCACGCAGCACAGTCTCAGGCATTCTGCAGACACTGAGTCGTCTCATTTAACCCCTACCTCAACCCCGTTCCCTGTCTGCTGTCATACAGACCTGGGGCTGTACCTGCCATGTCCCCCAAACCATGTGGTTACACCAAGCCCATCCCTGGTCCATTGTGGATCTGTCAGGGTCCCAAGCAGGAAACCCACTGCATACTCAGATGAAGATGATTTGAGGCCGGTTAAACTCCAGCATGAGCCAGCTGGAGTCAGCTTTGTGTGGGAGAGTCAGGGGAATAGACATCCTGACCTCAGCCTGTCCTCTTCCCCCTCCAATATTTTGCTGAATTCAACTAGAAGCCAGATTGCTAGGGAATCAAGCCCATTGATGTGGTTCCCACGTGCACCAGCCTTTTGCTGTACAGAGCAGAATGGCGATGGGATTCAGGCAGCAAATGGAAAGGATCCAGAACAATCACTCAGCCCCTTAGCCTGGAGCCAGCTTGGCTGGACACCAGGCTTCAGCAGAGGCATTATGGGGAGGGTTAAGCATACAGGCTTGAATTTCAACTTAAATTTGAAGCCTGGTTTCTCTGCTTGTTCACTTCGTGATATTAGGAAAGTCAGCCCCTCTGAGCCACAATTTATTCATCTGTAAATGGGACTAGTAATGATACCCTTCTGGGGTAATTGTGAGACTAGAATGAAAACACTAGTTTGTTCAACAAATAGTAAATGAAGACTTATATCACACACAAACCACCTGCCAGGCATAAAATGAGCAATAACGCAGATGAGGAGCCTTCCCTTAGTGGAGCTTGTAGACTAGTGTGGAAAACAGACAGTAAACAAATACACTACACACCCGAAAGCATACATAAATCAACAATGGTGTGAGCACTATAGAAGGGAAGAACGGGGTGCTTTAAGAGAAGATAACAGGGAGAACCTACTTCCTAACAGAGGAAGATTCTCTACTGAAAAGACATTGTAAATGGCCAAAGAGTGGGAGAAAAGGCTCTGTGAAGGCCTTGGTGCCCTGAAGGACCTAAGAGAAGCCCTGTGGGGCAGCTGTGAGGTTTGTAAGGGAGGTGGGCGATGGTGCTGGGAGAAATAGCCAGAGAGGTAGGCAGGGCCCTGGTCATGCAGAGCCTTGTCAGCTGTGGTAAGGATGTGGGATCTGATTTTAAGGTCAGTGGGAGAAGCCATCATAAAGTTTAAAAACTGGAGAGTGCTAGATCTTAAAAGTCCTCATCACAAGAAAAACAGCTGTAGCTATGTGTGGTGCAGGATGTTAACTGCTCATTATGGCAATCATTTTGCAACATATACACATACTGAATCATTGTGTTATGCGCCTGAAACTAGCTCCCCTGTGAGTTCCAAGATCTGATGTTCCTCTGAACTTTAGAGGTCTACTTCCATCCCCACAAAGCATGATCCAGAGGGCCATTGAGTCCTTGTGAGCCAGACCGCCCCAGTCATGTTCCCTGTCAAGAAGCTCAGTTGGGTTTTCTCTCTTCTAGGTTCATGTATTGGTCTGACTGGGGGTTCCAGGCTAAGATTGAGAAGTCCGGGCTCAACGGCGTGCGCCGGCAGACACTGGTGTCAGATGGTATTGAGTGGCCCAACGGAATCACCCTGGGTGAGCCCTGCCTTCCTGGATGGGGGCGGGGAGTGGGCTGTTCTAGCACCTGGTGCTGACCACTGCCTGGAGCTCCATGGGTCTTGTCCCCACGTCCCCTCTTAGAGCCGGTGCCTATGTTTCCTGATGGTTTCCCTGGGCTGGCCTCCTCCTGAGGCCTGGCCTGGAGATGTGGGCAGGGAAGGGGCACAAAGGAGCCGAGATCCAGGCTGCAGTTGCAGGCTCAGCAACTGATCCCCTTGTCCTTTTCCTCCCCAAGATTTGCTGAACCAGCGCTTGTACTGGGTGGATTCCAAGCTGCACCAGCTGTCCAGCATTGACTTCAATGGAGGCAACAGGAAGATGCTGATTTCCTCCCCTGACTTCTTGAGCCACCCTTTTGGGATAGCTGTGTTTGAGGTGAGCCCCGAGAGGGGAGGCAAGGCTCCTTCAGGAAGCTGGAGCCTAGGAAGGGCTGTTCACACAGGATGACTCCCTGAGACTCATCCAGGTGGAAACAAAGGGACAGGGAAGCCACTTGGCTCGTTTGTACGCAATATGTGAGCTGCCTTCAAACAGAGGCTTTGCAGTCCGTTGTCCACCTGGCAGCCTTTCCTGTGCTTCCTCCCCAAGGCCCCTCCCCCAGAGCACTTCTCATAGGTAAGTTGCTAGACCTTGTACCCTCAGCACCCAGCACGGTACCCACATATACAGAAGGTGCCCAATAAAGGGAGGAGAAGGAATGTACATTTCCCTAGTATCATTTACTATTGGAAATGGCCTGATAGATGCTGTTCAATTCAACACACTCTCACTCACTTTTACTGGATCCTGGGGTCATAGAGGTAAACCAGGCATCATCCTAACCCTCAAGAAAAAAAGACCCCGCCCCCCACCCCCTGCCCC
>SJYQ01023113.1:672983-714172 GCA_006410935.1 Redunca redunca
AAAAAAAACCCACAGCAACAAAAAAGAAGCTCACGGAAGAGTGAAGAGCCAAGGCCTTCCTGTGTTCTGACCCTGATGACCTTCCTCCTTGGGGAATAAGGAAGCCAGAACCAATCAAGTTCTCGTACACACATACCTCTTCCCCATAACTCGCTCTGCCATCAGGGGGAGGGGAAGCAAGGGGACATTGGCCCGAGGTGGGTGTGGGCAGTGTTTGCTTGGAGCAGCATCACCCAGCACAGCTCCGAAACTGTGGGCAAAGCTCCACCTCCCACGTCCAGCCTCTGCTTCAAAAGACAGGTGTGTTCAGGCACATGTGCTTGTACTTGTGCGTATATGTGGCACGTATGTGTATGTGCATGTGTATACATAAATGCATCTGTTAAAATGTGTGCATCCCTGTATGTGCTAGTGCTTGTGAATGTAAACGTGTATGCCAATATTGAGACAAGTGCTCATTTAGGTACGTGTGCCTTTGGCGTGGAGATGAGCATGTGGGTTTGTGTCTAGGTCTGCACAGGGTGCACGGTTGTACCTGTAAATGTGAATTTGCCTACATATGCGCACCTAGGCTTGTGTGGACTAACCATTGAATGCACACGAGTGTACACCCAGAGGCTGCAGGAGGAGGCCCTGTAGGGATATTACTCACTAAACCACACATCCTCTCCAATCTTGGTCCCGGGCCCTAGCGATGGTAACAGCTAAAGAGACCCAACCCAACCCTGGTTCTGCTGAACTCCAAGAAGCAGGCCTAGCTCAGCGTTAATGAGCAGCCTTTAGGCCAAAGCTCAGAATCACTGAGAAACCATCTGAGACAGAAGGAAACCACAGTGTGTGCCACAGGTTAGAGCTGAGAGTCCTACCGTGAATCCGTGGACAGGAGAGCTCAGGGGAAATGCCGGAGCAGTTCTTGTGGCTGTGGTTTGAGCCTGAGCCCTCAGACAGAGGTCATGGATTTAGGCTCTAGGCCATTCTCTGTATCTATCCCACAGGACAAGGTGTTCTGGACCGACCTGGAGAATGAGGCCATTTTCAGTGCAAATCGGCTCAATGGCCTGGAAATCTCCATCCTAGCTGAGAACCTCAACAACCCACATGATATCGTCATCTTCCATGAGCTAAAGCAGCCAAGAGGTGAGTCTTCCCCAGCCCTAGGTCCCCTGCCCACATCCTCTCCATCCAACAGGCAGGCTGCGTTCACATTCATGCCACATCTCAGCAGCCCCAGAGGCAGTGGTGACACTCCCTCTCGTTGGTGAACTGCTTAGCTGTCACGTATTTGATTTCATTGGCCTCAGACTCTTGGTGAACTAAGGCTGGGTATAAATAAATGAACATACAAATGTCCCATTTTTGTCAGTCTTACAAAGTATGGCAATTACTGTTCTCATTTAACAGCTGAAGAAACTGTAGTGGAGAGGTGAAATAATGTCGGCAGATCATAGAGCTAACACCTAAACTTAGATCTGACTGATTCCAGAGCAACTTTGGCCGCGAAGGAGCCCATTGCTTCTCATTTGTCATTTGTTCATACTTGGCAGTGGTGTGAACTAACGTATCCTAGGGCCATCCGTAAGTCAGCTGGCTGCTTGGGAACAAAAGCCAGGAATCCTACTATTAGGTTGTTCCCGCCTCTGTCGCTAGGGTATCCTCAGTCTAACTGTAACAGAGACGGTGAAGGTGGGGAAGAGAGGGTAAGAAAATAAGGTTGGTGCCTGATTCTAGATCTAGAAATTTAAAGAAGAAAGAGATGCGGCATAGGGAGAAAAAAAACATGATCTCTGGAGTCCAACAGACCTGAGTTTAAATTGTCTCCAAAATTACAAGAGGTATGGCTTTGACAAGTTTGTTCTCTTTAAGCAATCTTTTTGTTTGTTTGTTCGTTTGTTTTTTTGGTCAGTCTGGGCATAACACCCAGCCCTCAGAGTTGTCGTCAGCATTAAAGGAACATGGGGATAAAACAGCGGGTCCTGTGGCGGAAGGTGCTTGATAGAAGTAGCAAAGAAAGTGTTTTGATTGAGCTGAGTGGGCAGGGCCTCGTCCCTGGGAGGAGGGGGAGCCTGGCATGTCCCGTCTGTGCCCTGACGCTCTCTCTCGCCATCTCTCTCTGTGCCCGTAGCGGCGGATGCCTGTGAGCTGAGTGCCCAGCCCAATGGGGGCTGTGAGTACCTGTGCCTTCCTGCTCCTCAGATCTCCAGCCACTCCCCGAAGTACACGTGTGCTTGTCCTGACACAATGTGGCTGGGCCCTGACATGAGGAGGTGCTACCGAGGTGAGCAGAGCTACCGGGAGGGCTGGTCCCTGGGAATGTCAGACACATCTGCTGAAATCTGCCTTGATTTCTGGGAAACTGTGTTCCTGGATTCCTCCATCTTCTCCGGCTGCTTTTTGCCTTTGTAGGCTCTTCTTTACCTACCCTGAATGCCAGTGTCCTGTAGGGTCCCTCCAAGGCTGTCTCTTCTCACTTCCAAGAAAGATGCACATATACCCACAGCATTTTAAATTCAGCTTCAGGGGGATCCAGAACCCCTTGAAGACCTCAAATTAAGAAGCCTTTATCCCCATGGCTTCAGTTACTATTTGTATGCAGGTGACTATAATCTTGCCTGTTTCTCACCCAGAACTTCACACACTACCAAAAGTCCTTTTGTGATATGATTGGGACTAACACTGAATGCTTCAACCCTATAAATCATATTCATTCCCCAGTCTCAATGAAGATACATGGCCTTTTGTTTGAGCATAGGTCTGCTGTATCATTTATGATTTCCAGGTTCAACTGTTTATAGTAGAGTAAGAATTTGAACCTAGTAATATAACAGTATACATGTATTAAAAAAAAAATCCTTCTCGATTTATATGATTTCCACTCCTCTCATTCTTTTATAGTGATCTTTCCCACACCTAATCTGACAGCACTGTTTTAATAACTCATCTTTGTAAAATCAAGGTGCAGTATAAAACAAATAAGATGCTTGTCATTCAGCTAAAGAAAAGATCGTAGCCCATTCAGAGAGGGCATTTGAGTTGAGCCATGAGGATGAGCTTATACTTCACCGGGTATACTTATAGAGCAATAATTTAGGCACTAAAACAGCAAAGTGCTCTGTCCAAGTGATCTTCATGGTGTTTCTCCTTCAGCACCTCAGTCTACCTCAACTACGACGTTAGCCTCTACCATAGCGAGGACACTGGCCGACACCTCCAGAGCCCCTGGGACCACCATCCACAGCCCTGCCTACCAGAACCACAGCACAGAGACACCGAGTCTGGCCACCGAGGTCCCAAGCTCAGTTAGTGTCCCCAGGGCTCCCAGCATCAGCCCGTCTACCCCAAGCCCTGCAACCAGCAACCACTCCCAACACTGTAAGGAAATGAGTTCTGTCTTCTTGCATGACATGGGGGGGCAGGTCCTAGGAAGCCAGGGTGGGAGGATCTGTGGGAAGAAGAGATCATACCAGACTTGAGCGTTGGCTTATCGGCAGGGAGGAAGCAGGGGGACGTAGAGCACCAGCCTGCAGGTGCTCCTGCCTCCTGGAGGGTCTTGAGGGAAGCTACTTCTTGGCTCTGAGCCTGTTTTGTCACCTACAAAGTGGGATAATAATAACCCTTCCCTACCTGCTTTGCAAGTACGATGAGAGACAAAGGAGGCCATGTGAACAGAAGTGCTTGTGCACACAGCCTCTGCTGACTCTGGTGGTGTGTCTACGTCACACGCTACTGACAAGAATGAGGGTGTGACCCTCAGATTCAGAAACTTAAACTTCAAAAGCTCTGGTCTCAGTTCTTTGAGAACTGAGGTTCTGAAAGGTTCCCCAGGTAGGTAGGTTCCCCAGGTAGTCATATCCATAACTATGGTCTGATCATGCCTCTCTGCAAACCCTGGGATAAGTTCACCACTTATTAAATCATTAGGAGCCGTAATTGTCACTGCTAGAAATGTTCTGTCTCATTAACCAGTGAATACCTTATTAAATTGAGATACCTGCTAGGGGAAGTTCATTTAAGAGGATAAACTGTCTTTTAAATTTTTTCCCACATGTGCATAGTCCAGAAACTACGCAGCTTGGCAGCACCTTTCTAATTGGGCCCATCTTGGTCCAGAGTGGGATTTTCAGAGTTGAGCGCTTGCTTACTCTGGAGTTCAGAGAGGCAGATGGAAGCTGTGTAAAGTCCAGTTCCTCTTATCTGGGCAGCGTTCTGACCAAGGGGTCTCCCCACTGGCTTCATCACACTCTAGGCTTTAATATCACTGTCCTGTGTTTTCTCTTGACCCAGGGGGAGAAGAGAGCGGCATTTCCGCAGAAAACTTTGTAAACAGTGCAGCTCTTTATCCTCTTAATAATTGGGTACCCTTAGAGTAACTTGGAGAACTAGACATGCTGAGAGGATGGCATCTGGCCATTGCCAGGGGACAGTCATCTCCTGTCTAGGAGTAAATGGAGGTGATGGCTCGTCTCACACCTCAGAGGGCTATCACGAGCATCCAAGGGAAAACTGCTTTTTAAGCTAAAAAGTTCTGTACAGATATTATAATGAAGATGAGTGTAAGATGGAAAAGATGCCACAACTTACTTTTAAAACTACATAGTACCATTTCCAAGCACTTTTCAGTTTAGAATCTGCTTTTATCTGCCCTATTTAGGCCTCACAAGAACTCCTACCCCACTCTCTGGCCTCTTTGAACTTGGTAAGGCTGTGTCAGGCACTGTGCTAAGTAAGCATTTTACATGAATTATCTTATTTATTCTTCACAATATCCCTAGGAAGTAGGTATATAATTATCCTCCCTTTAAAGGTAAAGAAATATGATATTTATGACATACAACAACTCGCCCAAGGTCACAGAAGGAGTGAATAGAGCCAGGATTTGAACCCTAGAAGTCTGACCAAGAAGCCTGTACTCTGGATTTCCACTAAGCTATATTGTGTCTCATTTTAACTACTTTTTGAAAGTAAACTGATAATGCAAACAGTACTGCAGACAGTATTTCTATTTCGGGTGGAAATAAGGAGAGATAAAGCAATAGATATTAGCTGAAAGAGGCAGTTGCCCCAAGCATCAGCAACATAAAGACCTAAGGGTTCAGCCCCGAGCTTCCTGCCACCCAAACACTGTGGAAAGGGGTAAGGGATTTAGGTCACAAGTCCCAGCTTTGAGCCCCAGCTTTGCCACTTTGAGAGTCCCCCAAACTCCAATAAGACTCGATTTCCTCATCTGTGAAATGGAGATGACCTCTGTCCTGATACGATCTGGAAAGACTAAATTATTAAGCATTGAGCAGGACCATCATTTTGGAACGGGGACAAGAAGCAGTTGGGTAGTTTTTATTGCATGAGGCCAGCAAGGGAAGACTTGGGCTCACGGTGATAGAGCATCATCCTGCAAATGTCTGTATTTTGCAGATGGGAATGAAGGTGGAAAGATGGGCTCCACAGTCACAGCTGCTGTCATTGGGATCATCGTGCCCATGGGTGAGTATGGCCCCAAATCCCTGGGGAGAAAAGAGAAACCCTGCCCAGGGTTTGGGAAAAATCGTTAGAAGGACAGAGCACTCAGCACACTGACCTCTCGCTGACTTTTCTGCCCTGGAAGCCTTTCTGCTCACCTCCCAGTCCTGATGTAGTCTGGTTTCTTAGCTTGGCACAAGGCCCTTTAGGACCTAGCCCCAAACAACTATCCGGATATTTCCCCCATTACCCCTCAGTGACACTCTACATGCCAGCCACGTGAAGCCAAACGGTAGGCTCCGGGAGGACAGGCCTGGTGTTTCCCTTGCTCCCACTCTCCCCAGCTCCTAGTGGTATCTGGCACATGGGAGGAAATAACAAATTTGTTGAATTAATGAGTAGGACAAAAGTAATAGATTGAAAAATATTAGTAGAGCTACTTGCTATTCCTTTTAGTAGATCATGCTATCTTGCTTTCTTTCTGTTTGGTTTTCAACAAACATTATCGAACAGCTGTGTTCATGGGATTTTTGCAGGCAAGAATACTGGCGTAGTTTGCCATTTCCTTCCCTAGGGGATTTTCTCAACCCAGCGATTGAACTCGTGTCTCCTGCATTGGCAGGTGGACTCTTTACCACTGAGCCACATGGAAAGGCCTGTCAAGCAGCTAGGGCTTCCCTGGTGGCTCAGCTGGTAAAGAATCTCCCTGAAATACAGGAGACCCCAGTTTGATTCCTGGGTTGGGAAGATCCCCTGGAGAAGGGAACGGCTACCCACTCCAGTATTCTGGCCTGGAGAATTCCAAGGACTGTATAGTCCATGGGGTCACAAAGAGTCAGACACGACTGAACAACTTTCCCTTTCACATTAAGCAGCTATGATGTACCAGATTCTGTGATAAGGGGAGGGAAGGTGGTTAAAAATAAGTATGACATGGTTCTTGAGCGCAGGCAAAGCCATGGGACATGGCATGGGAGAGCGGGAGTGGGGTGGATGTGGAGCATGGCCAGCAGGCAGCATTTGTGGAAACCTCACAGAGAGCCCTGCGGGATGATTCATTCTCTCTCACCCTGATGTTCACTTACTATGCTGCACATCCTGTCTCTAATGCCAGTCTTTTCTCTTGGTCGGATCTTTGCATTGTGATTGTCCATTTGTAGGTTTATCTCCCTTACTTGCCTATGAGAATCTCAAGGATAAGGACTTTGCCCTTTAATCCTGGGAATCCCCAATATTGTGGTGAGTTAGTGAGTGAATGTTTTAAAAACTTCAACAACACGCAAGGGACTATGTGAGGTACCAAGGATTCAGGGAAGGAAAACATTAATGACTTTTAAGAGCCTTTAGTCTTTAATCAGACTTAATCATTAAAAGGGTGATACAGGAGAAGAGTTACTGCATATTGTAAGGTGCCGTGATAGAGGCATGATGCTCTGTGGAGGAGAGGGAGTAGGCACTTCAGAGAAGCTGGCATGTGGGTTGGTCTTGAAAGGTTCATCAATAAAGGTGATGGTGAGACCCAGGCTCATGTTGAGTGGAGTGAGTGGAAAATACTCAGCATTAGTAGTGAGAAAGAAATCAACCCCTTTCCTGCCATCCTCTGGTCTATAGAAGAACGTGCATATGCTGTTTCCCAGAAGTAACCTTCCCTAATATAATCATTATTTTCAATTTCTGCTAATCTGAGGGGTGAAAGATGAGTATTCTTTCCCTGATACTTCCCTCTGAGGTAGAGCATATTTTCATAAACGTATTGGCCATTTACATTTCATCCTTTCAGTTCAGTTCAGTTCAGTCGCTCAGTCGTGTCCGACTCTTTGCGACCCCATGAATTGCAGCACACCAGGCCTCCCTGTCCATCACCAACTCCCGGAGTTCACTCAAATTCACGTCCATCGAGTTGGTGATGCCATCCAGCCATCTCATCCTCCCCTTTTCCTCCTGCCCCCAATCCCTCCCAGCATCAGAGTCTTTTCCAATGAGTCAACTCTTCTCATGAGGTGGCCAAAGTACTGGAGTTTCAGCTTTAGCATCATTCCTTCCAAAGAACACCCAAGACTGATCTCCTTCAGAATGGACTGGTTGGATCTCCTTGCAGTCCAAGGGACTCTCAAGAGTCTTCTCCAATACCACAGTTCAAAAGCATCAATTCTTCGGCACTCAGCTTTCTTCACAGTCCAACTCTCACATCCATACATGACCACTGGAAAAACCATAGCCTTAGACTAGACGGACCTTTGTTGGAAAAGTAATGTCTCTGCTTTTGAATATGCTATCTAGGTTGGTCATAACTTTTCTTCCAAGGAGTAAGCGTCTTTTAATTTCATGGCTGCACTTATCATCTGCAGTGATTGTGGAGCCCCCAAAAATAAAGTCTGATACTGTTTCCACTGTTTCCCCATCTATTTCTCATGAAGTGATGGGACCAGATGCCATGATCTTTGTTTTCTGAATGTTGAGCTTGAAGCCAACTTTTTCACTCTCCTCTTTCACTTTCATCAAGAGGCTTTTTAGTTCCTCTTCACTTTCTGCCATAAGGGTGGTGTCATCTGCATATCCGAGGTTATTGATATTTCTCCCAGCAGTCTTGCTTCCAGCTTGTGCTTCTTCCAGCCCAGCGTTTCTCATGATGTACTCTGCATATAAGTTAAATAAGCAGGGTGACAATATACAGCCTTGACGTACTCCTTTTCCTATTTGGAACCAGTCTGCTGTTCCATGTCCAGTTCTAATAGTTGCTTCCTGACCTGCATATAGATTTCTAAAGAGGCAGGTCAGGTGATCTGGTATTCCCATCTCTTTCAGAATTTTCCACAGTTTATTGTGATCCACACAAAGGCTTTGGCATAGTCAATAAAGCAGAAATAGATGTTCTTCTGGAACTCTCTTGCTTTTTCGATGANCTTTGCATTGATCGCTGAGGAAGGCTTTCTTATCTCTCCTTGCTATTCTTTGGAATTCTGCATTCAGATGCTTATATCTTTCCTTTTCTCCTTTGCTTTTCGCTTCTCTTCTTTCACAGCTATGAATTGGCTATTCATGCTCTTTTCTTATTTTTCTATCGATTCTGTCTTGTTCTTACTTATAGAAATATTGATACATATTAAATGTTAAACCTTTGTAATATATGTTATAAATCATTTCTCCCATACTATGACTTGATTTTTAAAATTTGTCGATGGTCTCTTTTGCCATGCATAAATTAAAATTTTTAAGTATCATATCATACCACTAGTCTCATGGGTTTTGTATCCTGCTTAGGAAAGTCTGCCTCATTCTAAATTATTAAAATATCTCCTATATATTTTTCTACTATCAATATTTTAAGTATTTTTAGTGTTTGATTATTAATTTATTCAGAATTTAGAGTGCAGTATGAGGTACAAATTTGACTATTTTTTTCTCATACCTGTCTGGTTTTCACAAGACCATTATTGAATAGTCCATCCTTCCCTTATGACTTGAATCATCATCTTTATTATTAATTGTATGCGTGTACATCCTTTCATCTGCTTCTAGGCTATTTATTCTCCTCCACCAATTTGTATATACCGTTCCTAGCTACTAGAAGCACATTTGTGATATGTTTTAATATCTAATAGGGCATTATTATTCTTACAACACTTTCTTAGCTATTTTTATTCAATTTCTCTTCCAGGTGAACTTTAGAATCATCTTGTTAATGCTATAAAAAATATGATGAAATCTTACACTTTGGGTATATAGATTGACATGGGGAGAATTTACATTTTTACAGCATTGAATCTTCCCATCGATGAACATGATACATCTCCCTATTTATTTGAACCTTCTTTTATGGGCTTCAGTAGAACGGTATAGATCACATAGGGCTTATACATTCCTATGGGGTTATCCCAAGTATTTTATTGGGCTGTTATGAATGTGTTCTTATTATATCCCTTTTCTAATTGATTATTGCTGATTAATAAAAAGCTATTGATTTTTTTATGGTTTTTTTTGGCCACAGTGTGTGGCATGGTAGAACTTCCCCAACCTGGGATTGAACCCTTGGCCCTTGCAGTGGAAGCGCAGAATAACCACTGAACCACCAGGCAACCCCCAATTTTTTATGTTGATTCTTGAGGAACTAAAATTATTTCTAATAGTTTCTCATCTGCTTTTCTAAGACTTTCCAAACCTACAGTATCTGTTTATGATAGTTTGCTTTCTCTCTTTCCCATGTGTGCCTTTCAATTCTTTGTCTGGTCTTACTGGGATAACAAATACTAGCAGCGATAGCAGACATCCTTGCCCTGTTCCTTTATGGGTATCATTATTATTGATTATAATAATCTTACCAAAGTGGAAATCCCTCTATAGCATGCTGGATGGCTGTCATCCAGCCTCACTTGAGTGCTCACTCAGGGTGACTGCTTACTGTATCTTATGAATCTGCTTGCCTCATTTTTGCCCAGCGCTATTTGAGAACTTCCTCCTTCACTCATTAGTATACCATTTATTTTGCCTCAGAGCCTGTGTTTCCCTGCTGTGTCCCCTTCTAGAGATGCTCCTCTTCTTGCAGAGACCCAGCTTTGGGAAGAAGCACCCCACCCCTCCCTACCCTCCCCCTCCAATTTTGGGAGAGAATGGTTTTCTTAGATAAATCTAGGGAAGCAGCAAGAATGTGGTGAAGAAATTCACTCAGTTACTCAGCATGTGACTGAGCACCTACTCAGTGCTGGGCACTGGGCATAGAGAGAGCAAGAAGACACAATCGCTGCCCTCAAGGAGCTCAGTCTAGCTGAGGATGCACAGAAAGTACACTGTGGTCTAGAAACACACGTGAGGGAAAAGCTGACTGCACCAAGGGAGGGTTGAGAGCGTTTGAGCTGGGTCTTGAAGGGTGAGCAGTTAATGAAGGAAGAGCTAAGAGAAGGGTTTCCCAACAGCAGAAAAAGAATATGCAGACACAGAGCCTGAGGACAAGGGGGAGTCAAGTAGGAATGGTGACAAGAAACGCACTGACATCCGGGCAGCGGGCTGGAGCCTACTGGATATACCCAGTGTGATGTGTCTCCTCCCCCAGTGGTCATAGCCCTGCTGTGCATGAGTGGCTACCTGATCTGGAGAAACTGGAAGCGGAAGAATACCAAAAGCATGAATTTCGACAATCCAGTGTACAGGAAAACAACCGAAGAAGAGGAGGAGGATGAGCTGCACATAGGGAGGACTGCTCAGATTGGCCATGTCTACCCAGCAGTAAGTATTCCTTGCAGGAAGGATGCCTTCCTTCCTTCCTTTCCTCCCTTCCCCGCTCCCTCCCTCCCTCCCTCCTTTAGACATTTATCAAGAACCAACCCTGTGCCAGGCATTGTTCTAGGCCCTGGGGACACAGAAATGCTGGGGCAGGTGGTTGGGGTAGAAGGGTATCAGAACCACCTTGTATCTAGAAGCTCTTCCTGGAGTAAAGAGGCCTGTCTTTGTGCTGAGCAAGTTTTCAGAACCTGTGGCCTAGAAAGGTAACTGTGGTCGTTCAGTTCAAACACATTCATTTCAGTAAGCACTGTATACCAGTTATGTGCCAAGTACCACATTAGATACCAAGTGTCCAAAAGTCAAGAAGGGATGTGCTTGCTTCCGGGGAGCTGGTGGGGGAGTTAGAGAGTCACTTGTTATTGAACAGCTGTGTGCTAAGTGCCATGGTGGAAGCCCAGGGGCCTCCTCTTCTAAGAAGCTTTCCCTGGTTTCTTTTTCTCCCACTGCCTCTCTCCATCACAACACATGTCACACTGCAGTCTACTTGCCTTTATACTCATTGGTCTCCCCACTAGACTGTGAGCTCCTTGAGGGCAGGATTGCCTGATTAATATTTCCCTGGTACCTAGCACAGCATAGCTGGCTCCCAGTAAACATTTGTTGAACCAATGCTATGGAAATATCCACAAAGGAGCTGTTAATGCTGTTTGAGAAATCAGGCAGGAATGCCTCACAGAGGAGGTGACAGATGAACTGTGTCCTTGAAAGATTAATAGTAGTTTTCCACGTAGAGAAGGGGGAAAATGACATTTCAGAAAGAAGCACATGCAGAGGCCAAGAGGCACAACAGGGCATGGCTTGTTGGGGGAGCGAGGACCACACAGTGGCTGAAGCAGATGTCATGGTTGTATAGCCAAGTCGGGGCTGAGTGTGACCTCATAGGTCATCCAGTCCATCCCCCTGTCAGGCAATCAGCAGCTTTGATCACCCACTGTGGGCAGAGCCCTGTCCTGGGGAGACCAGAGAACTGGAAGACCCAGCCCCTGCCCTCAAGGAGCTTTTTGTCTTGCCGGGGGAACCAAGGTCACAGCCGCACCAACTCCCGAAGAACCCTCTTTCCGAGCTGCCTGTCGTCAAGTGCAAGGTAGGGCAGTGCCACTCCGAGTCTGAGGGGCTGATGAGCGAGGGCATGAGCCAGACAGGTGCAGCCGATCCTCGAAGGCTTTCTGGTTCTGGAAGGCTGCAAATTGTGAGCTGGGTGTTGGGGCAAACAGGAAAGATGGGCAAGTTGCAGACTAAGGAAATGGCATGTGGAAGAAATGACTGAGTATGGGGCAGGATGGACAGAATGGCTGCTAAAGCTATGAAGGGGAGACATGGGAGATAAGTTTGACAAGTGAGAAGGGTTAGCAGAAGGCCTTGAGGGTCCTTAACCTCGGCCAGTCCAAGCAAACAGTTGCTTAACCAGTTTTTAAAGATCAGAGAGGGCACAGTGGAAGGAATGTTGAGCTTGGAGTAAGGAGATGACTCCCGGTTTCACTGTTCCACAGCCCTGTGATCTCTGTCCTTTCTGTGTGCTCACTTTTATTTGTAAAATGGGAATGATAACCCCCATTCCTGTGAGAATGCTTTGTGAGTTATAAAGCTTCCTGTACATGTGATGTGTCACTGTTTCCAGAGAAGGAAACAGTCACTCAGGAGGAGCTATTCCTGATGAAACTAAGGCCTGAAGAATAAGCTCCTGCCAGCTGCAGAGAAATAGAGTAGGAGAGCGAGGAAATTGACATTTAGTAAGAATCTACTGTTTCAGACACTACTCAGTGTTTTACATAAATTTTCTTGTTTAGTCTTTACAGTAACTTATATACTTGACATTATTAGCCCCATTTTGCAGATGAGGAAACTGAGACTCAGAGAAATTGAATAACTTACCTAGGATCACAACTAGCAAGTGGCAGAACCAGGATTTACACTCTTGTCTGTATGTACACAAAAGTCTATGCTCTTTCCGCTATATCTCAGAGTATCTAGCCTTGAAGCTATGGAAATCAGTGTTCTCAGCAACCTGTTCTCTCCCCCGGCCCCTTCTTGGGTAGCTCCACTATCACGGCTGGGACCTGCCTTTGGCCTGGAGATCTGTCTTGAGGAGGAGGGTAACAGACTAGAAGTTTAGTGAAGCAGGGCCATGACATTCATGCAAAATCACAAATAACCCAAAGATGATTTGAAAGGCAGTGGATCTGTATAATGTCCAGAAATGGAAAATGCTAGTCTGGGTCTATCTTATGCTGGTTAGGTTGATGTGGAATACTCTGGATCCCGTATGTGTTAGATACTATATTAAACACTCTACATACATGATCTCATTTGATAGGTCCTACTACTATTCCCATTTAAAAGGTGATGAAACCGAGGCTCAGAGAGATAAAGTGGCTAGCCCAAATTCATAAAGCTATGAGAAAGATCTTAAAACAATGGGGTCTATCCAAAGGAGGGTACTGAGGAAAGGGAAGAGTGGGGCACAGGATAACATCAGGACCACGTTGGGGGAGCTAGATGTGCCTAGAGAAGAAGACACTCGGAAGAAAGGGAAGGGAATTCGAACTGAAAAGTTCAAGGGTTATCTGTGTAGAAATCCCTGAGTCTGAGAGAATCAGGGAACATCAGAAAAAATAAAGAAACAGATCTCCTGTCAATATAGGAAAGAATGTAAATCTACTGTCTACAGTGGAATAGACTGGCTCAGGGGTTAGTGGTCTCACCATCTAGGGTCACCCATTTGTGGCAGAGGGAAGCTGAGTATCTAGTGACTAGAAAGTAGGGGTAAGGGAAAGAGGGGTTAACGTAATTGACCTCCATTGCCTTCCAATTCTCTACAGTTAGTTGGAGGGGTGCAGCCGATTACCTTCCTGATTATGGTCAGTGTGATAGAAAAAGGTAACTAGAGGCCTGGGATTAAACATTTGCAAAGCTAACCCACTGAAGTTCAGCAAGCCTAAAATCCTATAAGGGAGGATGGAGAGAGTTTAGATCTCTGTAGCCCCCTTCTTTACAGAGACAACACAGAATGATGAAAAAAACTACAGCTCTTGAGTCATACAGATCTGGGTTCAAACTGAGTTCATCCACTTGCTGTGTGACCCAGGACAGATGCTGTTTAAGCTCATTGCATCTCAGTTTTCTCATCTGTAAAATAAATATGACAAACCTGTCTTCTGAGGTAGTTTGAAGAGTATGTGAGCTACTGCCTATAAAGTAATAGAATTTCTGGTACGTTGTGATCCAATAAATAGCTCCAATGGATCTGATGATGACTTCTTTGCTCTGTCTCCCCCAGCGAGTGGCATTAAGCCTTGAAGATGACGGACTGCCCTGAGGATGGGACCCCTCCCTTCGTGCCTCATGGAATTCAGTCCCATGCACTACACTCTGGATGGTGTATGCCTGGATGGAAGGGTTTCTGTACTTAAGTCTGTGTGTATGTGTGTGTGTGTGAGTGTGTGTGTAATTTTTTTAATTTATGTTGCAGAAAGGTAACCACAAAGTTATGATGAACTGCAGACATCCAAAGGATGTGAGAGTTTTTATATGTATAATGTTTTATACACTTTTTAACTGGTTGCACTACCCATGAAGAATTCATGGATTAGCTACTGCTGAGTGACTAACATGATGTACATAACCAAATGGGGCTGATGGTACAGTAGCTTACTCATCGTTTAAAAATTATATTTACAGAGGGCTTTTGGTTTGGAGGGTCTTTTTTAGGTTTCAGAGTTATGTTTTGTTTTTTGTAAATAGAATGATAATGCTTTGTGGCTATCCATCAACATAAGTAAAAAGGAAAAAAAAAAGAAGACATGTCAACTCCCTCTCCCATTTAGGTTATTTATTAACATATTTCAAAACCAAGATTAGATCTGTAAGTAATTTAGAGACGTGAGAGTATTTATTTCCGGTATGACTGGCCCACTGTGTGGTCTCTGTGTGCGTTTATGTTTCTGCGTGTGCGCGAGTGAGAGAGCAAAATCTGTAGAGAAGAGGCGCACCTATGGCTGTTGTCCAGTTACGTAAAGATAAGTATATTTTAAAACAGTTCGCAAGAGAGGGGTATCTGTAGTTTCCAGAGAAGCCTTTGTAAATTTGGCTCAGAAAAGAGAGAGCGTGATTTGTGCAAACGCGCAGGGGAAGAGACAGATCTCTGCTGCCTCTGGCTGTTCCTGGGACTCCAGGCAGTCAGAAGAGAGCCCCTCGGCTCATGAGGGGCCGCCGTGGCTCCCACCTGGGCTTTCTCTTCTGTGGCTAAAGCCAGCGTACAGGCTTCACACAGTACGCAAAGTTCTCGCAAGCTCGGGTGAGAACGTTCCTGAACCTCGGCTACTCCTTTTTTAAAAGTCCAGCATTTCAAGTAATTTCATTTTCCTTCAGGACATTTGGATTGAATTCATTGTTTTCTCTGAAGCATACTGAGGGTGCCATCCTTACTTAGAAGGAGCTAAGTGGAGATGTTTTTAGAACCACCCAAGTTTACTTTAGGGACTGGCTCGGGCACTTACCTCTGAGTATCCTATGGGTGAGGATAAGGACGGAGGAATAGGTTTTGTTAATCTCTATTTTGCCCTTCCCCTTACTCTCTGCCACATCCTTAAGGTGGGAAAACTGTTTAAGGTGATACATAGGTTTGTTACCATCATGTGTCTACATAGATGAATTGCTATTTGGCTTAAATCAGAAAAAGTGGCCAAACCTAAAGTCCTGTTTGAGGAGGAAATGGCATACACAATATTACAGTACACTGGATATATATGTTCACACAGGAATTTGGTTTACTGCTTTGTAAATAAAAGGAAAACTCTGGGTATAAGTATAGATTTTTTTTTCATTGTGGACATTTACTTTGCTTTTCTTGGGTCTTGGGGGATGCGGGGAGACGTGCACTTTTCTTTTTGTGGGGTCTACCGTTGAAAAGACAATCTTACAGTCCCAGAAGGAATGTGGTCCCCGTTGACTCTTAGCCAAGGTGTGGTCTTTTATTAACTCGGATGTTCTGCCACTTCACACCCACTGGACAACCAGGGACAAGATGTGACATGGAAATATGTGGTGTAAGTAGGAGCAGAGGGCGTGTATCTAACCTGAACACACCTGGAACTTGACGCTTTTAAGCAAATTCCTCCCCTCCACGCAAGCTGCCTCCAACTCAGTGAAGCTTGGATGTCTCACCAGCTTGATACCCTCTGGATCTGGAGTTCTGTCACCCTCTTCCTAGGACCTTTCTCCACATCACTCATGGTCTTGGTCTCGTGTGTCCTGGAACCTGGGCACTAAGTTTTGCGTAAACAAGCAGTTTCTTCATGATATGCGTGTGTGGATAGTCCTGAAACACTCATCAAGAGGGTATGTACAATTGACATAGAATGACCAACACCAAACAGAATTTTAAGAACAGAGGGGCAGTTCCTGTGGAGCTTGATGACTTACTAGGATTCTTTCAGAAATGGAAAGTAAAATTATTTTTGACTGAAGAAAAATGCCGAAAGTAAAAACACAGAAATTTACACAAAACAAGCAACTTTCCCTGTAACCTGCCTCCAAAGAAACAGAATTTCCGGGGAAATTATAATAGTGACCAATGCATAGTTTCTAAACTTTCAGTCAGATCCTGGCCTTTGAAGAAAGAATAATGAGTGGGGTCAGGATGGTTCAGCCTGAAATCTCAAAATGATGAGGAAACACAACTCCCTGGGGGACATCCACGTTTCCTGTGACAGAAGAACCTATATGCTCAGCTGCTCAGTCATGTCTGACTCTTTGCAGCCCTGTGGACTGTAGCCCGCCAGGCTCCTCTGCCCATGTTTCCTGACTGTGCTACAGCTGTGGTTTGGAAAAGGCTGTTATGGGCGCAACCTACAAAAAAAAAAAGACTAAATTGTGGAATACTCACGTGTTGGATGGCAGTAAATAAGATGAAGTCTGAGGAGTCAGGTCCATCATTCCCTATTCTTGGAGGCGTTTTGAGGTGTAGTTGCACTTCTGTTGCCTTTTGCCCCTGTGTCATCAAATATCTTCAGCCAATAATGGATCACGGAGTCATTGGACAGTAGAGCTGGAAGGGCGTTTAGAGATAAGGCCCAAAGGTTAGACAATTGATCATAAATATATATATATATATATATATATATATATATATAAAAGAAACTATTCCAAGCCCCTTTCCTCCCTTTCCTTTTCCAGGAGACTACTTTGGGCTGCCAGAACACTGTATCGAACCTGCTACCTATCTTAGGGCCTATCTTTCTGGTGGAATTTTGAAGGCCCTGGCAGAAATGGTCTTCCCGAAACAGAGGAAACTAAAATTTTATTTATTTACTCTTGAGAGCATGATTATAAAACAGATTGAGGTAAACTGTAACCTCAGAATGAGATTGCATTTAAATTTATAGCAATAAGTATATGATCCATCCCTCCAGCTGTCTATGTGATTGCAATATGTATATTCATCCACTGAAACTATTTCTTAGGTACCAACTAAGTGCCAGGTACTGCAGATGTATAAGTCAATCAAATGCTTTCTGTCCTGATGGAACTCACAGTAGCAATTAGAGGAAGACATATGTGGAAACAAACAAAAAAAAGGAGTAGTTTGTTTGTTTGTTTTTTTGAGTACTATTAGGTTACAAAGGAGAGAGAGGTCATTTCTATCGAGGAGATAAAGAATGGGGTCAAGAAAGGCATTGTGGAAAAAGCAGACCGAAGCTAAGTCTCAGAAATGAACTAGGGGTGTCCAGGCTGCTTCAGGCAGAGGACACACTGAGCTGAGACAAAGAAGCATGAAACAGCATGAGGATTTTAAGGAACTGAATGTAATTTGTAATGAGTAAAAGGCTCAAGGGAGACTTAGCAAGAAATGAGGCTGGATGGAAAGATAGGTTCAATGTAAGCACTTTATAGAATTTAACTTCTGATTCAATTCATCAAATTTTCTTGGTCATTTATTGTGTGTAAGGCACCAAGTACATCACGGAAAATTGACCAGGATGTGTTGCAAGCACTTTGCAGACATGACAGTCTTTACCGTCAAGCTTTCCTGTGACCAAAGGGAAACAGTGACTGCTTTTCATATGTTTGTGTCAGAGTTTCTTGACATGGTCAATGAAAACTGATATGAGGGCAGTGGGATTTTCACAGAAGCATTCCATGTTGTCAAGAGCCTCTTGGACTTTCTCAACTGTGAAAAAGAAAACTGGAAATTTTGGAAGACGTGGTATCCGCAGAGGGGACCCCCAGCACTATCCAGTCAGGTACAGGAAGGAATGGGGAAAGGGCACAGGAATGAGAGCCTCTCTACTCCTCTCCCTCAATCCTGCTACACACTCATCATTTCACAAAACAGAAACGAGTTATCAGTTCAGTGCTTCAGAGTAAATCATTTCCTTTCCTGGCAATGCACAAAGAGTATTGGAATTTTCCCACTGTTTTTAGGGTATTGAGGATTTTCAGGATGTGGACAACTTCGAGGTGGAGGAATTAACAGCTTCATATTTTCAGTTAACATAAGAAATCAGGAAGCTTTGTTCATTCAGGCTATGCACTGTGTGCATAGTTGAGAATCAGCAGAAATCCTCGCATTTGCAAATACTTTGTGCTATGAAAAGTAATTTTTAAAAAGCCACCTGTATATGTGTGTGTATATATATGTATATTTAAAGACATGAAGGTTTTGATACTTTTTTACAAAAATTACAAGAGAAAATATCTGTACAAACCATGTGTTTTAAATAACATTTTGTTCTATACAAGCTGTTGTTGATGTGAGGTGAAGTACTGGTTTGCAGACTCCATCCCATTGTACCCAAATGAATTTTCCTTGTTTGTCTTCCCTGAACACCCCTAAATGATCATATTTGATGTAACAGGCATGTTAGAATGTTGGGTCACACTAACCATTTCTGCTTTTTGTCTTGTCCTTCTGAGTTCCCTTAGCTTCTATACTCAGTCCCCTTTGCAACCTGGTTTCTCTTCCAGAGGCAAGGGGTGATATGCTGCATCTCACTAGTTGTACTGACATCATCTTGGTGAACTAAAAACCAAATGTGGACATTTGTAAACTCGGTGCACTGTTTCTAGAGAGAGATTAAATTCCTTTTATTAAATCTGAAAGTACTGTGATGCTTTAATGAGTGGGGAGTAAGCAATCTTGTAAGATAAAGACTCTCAATATTATCATTCCTATTTTAGAGATGAGAAAAAGAATGAAGACGCTGCCCAAAGTCAACACTTATGTTTCGTTTCAGTTCAGTTCAGTCCAGTCGCTCAGTTCTGTCTGACTCTTTGCAATCCCATGAATTGCAGCACCCCAGGCCTCCCTGTCCATCACCAACTCCTGGAGTTCACTCAGACTCATATCCATTGAGTCAGTGATGCCATCCAGCCATCTCATCCTCTGTCGTCCCCTTCTCCTCCTGCCCCCAATCCCTCCCAGCATCAAAGTCTTTTCCAATGAGTCAACTCTTTGCATGAGGTGGCCAAAGTACTGAAGTTTCAGCTTTAGCATCAGTCCTTCCAAAGAACACCCAGGACTGATATCCTTAAGGATGGACTGGTTGGATCTCCTTGCAGTCCAAGGGACTCTCAAGAGTCTTCTCCAACACCGCAGTTCAAAAGCATCAATTCTTCAGCGCTCAGCCTTTTTCACAGTCCAACTCTCACATCCATACGTGACCACTGGAAAAACCATAGCCTTGACTAGATGGACATTTGTTGGCAAAGTTATGTTTAGTGCCCCCAAAATACATGTAGCACATGTGGTGTTCTCTGCCTCAGTTTTCCTTCTCTCTCTCTCCATCTGGCTTAACTCCTATTTGCCCTGAGCACTATGCTTAGGGAGCCTCCTCTGCTCTCTCAGCCTCAGACCTGGCTCGTAAGGTTAGGCAAATCTGTGCTCCCACAGCAGATTTTGCTACCTGTACTCCAGTGCTCTGCCTCTCACTCCCGTGCCAGTGAGGCTGTCTTCACCAAGGTCACCCGGGACCTCCTTAATTATAAACCTTGGAATCACTTTCAATCCTTTTCTTCCTTGACCTAGAAGCAGCATATAACACTGTTGGCTCTCCTGTCTTAAAATGCTCTTATTTTGGTTTCCATGACACCATACTCCTGATTTTTCCCCTACCTTTCTGGCTTCATCTTAATCTCCATTGTGAGTTTCATTCTTCTAATCTTTCCATTTTACAATCTAGTCTACAACACTGCAGAGTGATCTTTCTAGAATGCAATCGGTCTTGTCACCAACACCCCTTTCCACTTTCCTGCTTAAAGCCCTTCATCTGTTTTCCTTGCATTTAAATCCAACAGCCTTGGGTTTTAACCCAAACTCCTTAACATGGGTTATAAGGTCCTTTGTGATTAGTCTTGTACCTCTTCTCCAACCTCATTACTATATTCTCAACTTTTTTTCTTTTTCTGTATTATAACCAAAAAGTTCTGAGCCCTCTGTCTGGAACATTTTCTTCAGGAAGACTTAACTTAGTCCCCTAGACTGGATTAGGCGCCATTGCATGAGCTTCCATAGTATTCTGTGCTTCCCCTGTTTATAAATTTGATGCCTACATTATAATTGCTTATATGCTCCTTGACTGCCATCACTGTATTCCCAGCACATGACACACAGTAGATGCTCAGTAAATTATGCTAACCTCAGACACATTGGACACATAGACCATGCTCTTTCAGCTCTACTTTACTATGTGGTTTCATACCCCCAAGCCTGAAATTACCTTACAGCTTGATTGGAATTGGGTGTCCTTTAAATTTTCTCATCACTTTTTGATATTTGCCATGTCTCCAGATGCCCAGATTCATCAATTATGTTATAATTTTTATAATTTCACTCTTGGAAAATAACCCTGTGGTAATTACCCGATGTCTCTAAATGCTTAACTCTAATTATTACCACCGCAAGACTGTTGTGAAAATTCAAAAAAAGGGCACTTGTAAACACACTCAGCCTAGGGGCTGACATTTATTAAGTGATTCCCTTATCTTTTTTATACAAGTTCCTTGTTACCACCCACATCCAGTGTTTTTTTAATAAGATGCCTTATAGCAATTTGGAGTTTGAAAAGTATTTTTCAATTTCCAAGACATTGTTTTTTATCCTTGCAATAGTTCCGCCAGATGTGTAACATTATTATGCTCACTTTAAAGATAAGAAACCTGAGGTCTAAAAAGTTTAATCAGTTTACCTTTGGTCACAGTGAATCACTGTCACACGAGGGATTATTTTAACACAAATCTCCAGTGACATTCCCCCCACCCCCCCCACCCCNCCCCGCCCCAGCACCCACTCTTCATTCTGTTATCAATACTTTTTCGGGGAGAAAAGTAGTAACGGCAAGATTGGGAATGAGATTCAGGGACCACGCTAGGAGTCGGACACGACTGAGCAACTTCACTTTCACTTTCATGCATTGGAGAAGGAATGGCAACCCACTCCAGTGTTCTTGCCTGGAGAATCCCGGGGACGGGGGAGCCTGGTGGGCTGCTGTCTATAGGGTCGCACTGAGTCGGACACGACTGAAGCGACTTAGCAGCAGCAGCAGCCTGAGGACAGAATAGTACTATAGTGGCAGGTGCTCAGTCGCGTCTGACTCTTTCGCAGGCCGTCAAAATGATGCCATTTCAGCACTGTCTCTAGAAACAATTTCGTTTTCCATCTGGCTGGAATTTAGATGAGCTAAGGCAGGTTTCTAATAAATAAGTTTGGTTGCCCGTGGCCTAATCAAGGAGGAAAAAATTTTCCACAGCCGAGAACACATTCGCAGTCAACTACTTAGGCCTGAAAACACAAGAGGTTCCTGGACAGTAGTTCACAGTCCTGATTCAAACTGCGGAGAAAAAATAAACACCAACACACAGGTCCACTGTGGAAGATTTTGGCTGAATTGTTTTGGAACCAGTATTTTTTAGGTGCTCCGTCCGAGGCGATTCAATTGCGCGGGCGGAGTGGGAGATCAAACATTCAAAACTTAACTCCTACTCACAACACCTCATCTAGAGACCAGTGAGGCAAAAAGGGGAAAAAGTGAGGTAGAAAGAGATAAAATGGAGAATAAGTGCGGGAGAGTTAGTTGCAAAAAAAAAAAAGGAGCTCCACTGTGGATTTAGGGAAAGCGTCGCTGAGAAGTTTCTTGAACTGATTTTTGAACAGCAGAGTTCAGTCGGAGCCAATGTTAGAGACGCGCCGCGCTGCGTTCTCCCAAGAGGTCGGATCCTTTAACCCTGTTTTACTGATGGGACGACCTAGGTTCAGAGACAGTGAAGGGCCTATTCCGACTCACACTGTTGGGTATCCTAATTGAAACTGCAGCCTGGGCCTCAATCTTTCGGCCTCAAGCCCCAAGGGGACACTGACGAACAGCCCTCAGTCTTTTCTAGTCGCAGACCGAGGGGGCGGGGTCGAACCGACTCCGAAAGGGGCTCTATTCCGCCGGGAGGGGAGAAGTCTCCTGGTCCCATCTACGGCAGTGGGAGGAAAGAGGTCGCTCCGCGACGCGCGATGACGTTTCCTATCGTCACTTCCTCGCGCCGCTGTAAACGTCAGTATCGGGCGCCTTTAGTGGCGGTGCGGTTTGCTCTTAAAAGTTCGGTCTTGTCTCCGTTTTGCGGGCCATGGAGAGTGACTTTTACCTGCGTTATTACGTGGGGCACAAAGGCAAATTCGGCCACGAATTCCTGGAATTTGAGTTCCGGCCCGACGGTGAGAAAAGCCTCCCGGCTCCCCGGGAGCGAGGACTAGGCCTGGGGGCGGGCGAGTGGGGAGGCCGGAGATCCGGAATGTACGAAGAACTAGAGGAAGGGACCAAGGGTGGGAGGCGCCGATTTGGAAGGAACGATCCTTGTCCGCCCCACTGATTCTGTCCATGTGCTGGGGCTTCTGTTTAGTGACGATTTTGACTATATTGCTTTATTGAACAAACCTTGAGCGCCTATCTGTTCCAGTCTCACTTCCACAATCTGGGGTGTAGGAGTGAACGATAAACAGGCTTCCTCTCTCGTGGGGCCTTTTACTGGGAGGTCGTAAACAAAAAATACCCCAGATAGTGTTGAGTGATCAGAAAATAAAATGATGGAACAGTTGCTGATGGGCCGCTTTTAGGAAGGATAGCTATTGGAGAGCTAACTCGCTGAAGAGCCGATGTTTGAGCTGAACTCTGATTGACAAAGAAGGAACCAGCTCGGGAAAAGAACATTCTAGGCAGAGATGAGCTAGGCATGTTTCAGGTGGCCATTGTGGCTGAAGAGTATAGTGAACTCTGGGGAGAACAGTAGGAGATGATGTCAATTAGGTAGGCAGGGGCCACACCATGTAGTCTTGGTGAGTTTGGATTTTTTTTCTAAGTGCAGCAGGAAGCAATCGGAAAGTTTTAAGCAGAGGTGTAATCTATTCTTGAGAAAGTATTGTAATTATTAGGTGCAGAATGGGCAAGAATGAAAACTACTTAACAGGAGATGGTTACAATTGTTAAGAGAAAAAGGATGTTGGTTAGAACTAGAGTGAGAGTAAAAGTAGAGAAGGATTTAGGATACAGTTGGAGGCAGAACCAATAGGACTTTGCCAATTGATAGGATTTGGTGAGGGACCAATATGGTGAAGGAAAAGGAGTGAAAGATGACAGAAAGCTTCCACTAAATGAAGGCATAAAGATGAACTTCTTGTAGTTCAGTTGCTAAGACTCTTTAGGACCCCATGAATGAACTGACGAGCCCAAATTGTGGAGAAAGTTTTAACAATGATAAGACAGTGTATAAGGTGTTGTAGAAAGAAACAGAAAAGACTGGGAGCGGAAAGAAGGCACCTAACCTCTATGTCGTTTAAGGGTGAACAGTATTTTGATTAACTCCAGCTCTGTGTGAGAGTCCTTTTGTAGGAATGAGGCTGGAAATGAGCTCAGCTTAGCAGGAAGCCACATTGAGGATTTTGGACTTTATCAAGAAGGTAGTGGGGAGCCGTTGTCAGTATTAAAATGTCAATTTTAGAGTGACCTAATTGCATCCATCTGTTACTGTTTCACTCTGTCCCCTCTATGGAGAATGAACTGAATGGAGAGAGACTTGAGGCAGAGACACAGTGCAGTAAGGTATCAGTTATTTTGACTCTTTTTAGTGTGCCTTCTAGAAGGAAAAAATTATCTCCTCTATTTCCTTTTATCTTCTTCATATCCACCATATATACCCAAAACAGCCTGTTTAATGAACAGTGTCACAGAGGGTCTTGTATACCAAAAATGCTCAATAATAAAACCACAGCTTTTCTATCATGTTTAGAAAAGGAATAGATCAGTGTTTCACAGTCATGTGTTAATATATGTAAAAACCATTTTATAGCTTTCAGAAACTTTCACAATTCTTTTGAGCCTCTGAAGGCCCTGTGTGCAGGTAGGTTATCAATCACTCCTATTTTCAGCTGAGGACATTAACCTGCTGAGATATGATTTGCCAGTCACAAAAGAGTTTGTTCTTTTATCACACCTGAGCTGCCTTTTGTAAGAATTGTAAATCATTGTCAGCTGTATTTTTGGCTAGAAGGTTATTTAATAGTGTTCACTGGGGAAAAAAATACATAACTTAAAGTTTGAGAATTGTTTTATTTAATGGAAACACTGGGGACTTAAGCCTGGCAGATAGGCTGTCAGATAGCTTTGAGGGACTATTCTGAAGAGGTGAGGGATGAGCCAGGATATATAGGAGGTTTTAGAGGGGGAAAAAAAAACCCCAAACAAACAAAAAACAGGTAGAACATCTAAAGGTAACTGTTAATCAAATACCAGACATCTAAAGTTAATGAAGTTAGCATTTTTCTTTGTATGGGAGGATTCTAGGCTCTTTGAAATCATTCCTTTGATATTCACCTTAACTGTCCAGGGCCAGTATCCTGTTTTCAACATCCTGAATCCCCTCAGAGTGCACCCATGGGGAAGGGGCTGGGGGTGGTGTGGCTGCAGTGGCTGATGGCTTAATGGCTGCAACATCCTTTGTTTACTGACAAGGCACGTGACATTTTTTTGTTCACCAAAGCCTAAAGTGAAAAACTGAAAAGACTAGTATTGCTGAAACACCAGAGGTGTAAATACTAAAACTATTAGACACTTTGAAGGGTAAGTTAGGATACATTTTAAGCAATAGATGATTCTCTTGGTAGGCTAATGAAGCTTTCTTTATGTTTTCATTATATATTGAATTTGTTTTTTGTCCCTCACAGGGAAATTGAGATATGCCAACAACAGCAATTACAAAAATGATGTCATGATCAGAAAAGAGGTAACGAATCTTCTGAGGGCCTTTCATTCACTACCATTTAGCCTTGTGTCCTGTTTTTATTCTTTCTGGGAGTAATGAAAGTGAAGGCGCTCAGTCGGGTCTGACTCTTTGCTACCCCATGGACTGTAGCCTGCCAGGCTCCTCCATCCATGGGATTTTCCAGGCAAGAGTACTGGAGTCGGGTGCCATTGCCTTCTCCAGGGGATCTTCCTGACCCGGGATCAAACCCAGGCCTCCTGCATTGCAATTGCGGGCAGACACTTTACCGTCTGAGCCACCAGGGAAGTCCAATCTGGGAGTAATATTGAAAGATAAAGAATAGGAAAGTATAAATGTCTCTGTAGACGGCTTCTAAAGTTTTTCTCAAATCTTCTTTTAGTTTATTTTTTCTTTAATAGTGATGAGTTAATAACTGGTAATCATTGAAGTCTTGCAGATCTTGGTTTTGAACCTTGAATCTTTTACTAACATGTGACCTTGGGAAAATTTCCTGGTTGAGTTTGATAAGTCTCAGTTGCTTCATCTGAAAAAATAGAAAACATACCCGCCACTAACTTAGTGTTTGATATATCCCCTGGTGGTGGTTGTTCAGTTGCTAAGTCATATCTGACTTTGCAACCCCATGGACTGCAGTGCACCAGGCTTCCCTGTTGTTCAGTATCTCCCAGAGTTTGCTCAAAGTCATGTCCATTTAGTTGGTGATGTCCTCTAACTATCTCATCCTCTCTTGGCCTCTTCTCCTCCTGCCCTCAATCTTTCCCAGCATCAGAATCTTCACCAAAGAGCTGGCTATTTGCATCAGGTGGCCAAAGTATTGGAACTTCAGCTTCAGGATTAGTGCTGCCAATGAATATTCAGGACTGATTTCCTTTATGATTGACTGGTTTGATCTTCTTGCTATCCAAGGGACTCAAGTCTCCAGCACCCAGTTCAAAATCATCAATTATTTGGCGCTCAGCCTTCATTATAGTTCAGCTCTCTCATCTGTGTATAACTACTGGAAAAAAAACATAGCTTTGTTTATACGGACCTTTGTCAGCAAAGTGATGTCTCTGCTTTGTAATATGCTGTCTAGGTGGGAGTAGAAGGGGATGACAGATGGCATCATCGACTCAATGGACATGAGTTTGGGTGGACTCTAGGAGTTGGTGATGGACAGGGAGGCCTGGCGTGCTGCAGTCCATGGGGTTGCAGAGTCAGACACGACTGAGTGACTGCACTGAGCTAGATTTGTCATAGCATTTCCTCCGGGGAGCAAGTGTCTTTTAACTTCATGGCTGCAGTCACTGTCTGTAGTGATTTTGGAGTCCAAGAAAAGAAAGTCTGTCACTGTTTCCATTTTTTCCCCATCTGTTTGCCGTGAAGTGAGGGGACCGGATGCCATGATCTTAGTTTTTTGAATGTTGAGTTTTAAGCCAGCTTTTTCACTCTCCTCTTTCACCTTCATCAAGACGCTCTTTAGTTCCTCTTCACTTTCTGCCTTTAGGGTGGTATCATCTGCATTCCCTGGTACCTAGCACTCAATAGAGCTCTTTTAATTTGCATTTGAGTAGGCAAAAGGGAGTGTGGGAAAGCTTAACATCATTGAATGCATGTTAGATTCTAGTCATGACACTAGGTACCACATCTGTAGTCCTATTTTAACCCCTATTGTAAGCCTCTATGATGGGTGGTGTTACATATCCTTTACAGATAAGACATTGAAGACCTATATATCAATTATGGGGTTTGTTCAGAGTTACCCTTCCTAGTAAGAAACTGAGCGGGAATTTAGACCTCTGCCTGCCTTTGTGGAGTCCGTGTTTGGTGTGATTTCTGCCACACCATTGAACTTCATTAAAGCCATTCTTTCCTTTTAACTGCTTTGTCACATTTGAAAATGTCTTAATAGTATATTTTCATACTGTAATATTTAATTAGCGATTAGTATTAAGCTTACCCATACATGTCAGCATCTTCACTTTTTTTAAAATGTAAAATGTAAAAGATGTGTCTGCTCTTCAGAAGCATGTCATTTAGTTTAAAATAACCTGAGTTACTCACAGATCTTTCTTTGGGGCTCAGGTGTGCAGGTAGGTAGGGAGTAGGTCCATATGAACAGGATGTACCAAGAAACAGAAACAACTAAATGTGGGATTGAGGTGTAGTCACTGGACTCTTCTGACCCTGCCATCCTCTTAGCATGCTAAAGTCAAGCTGGAATGTCTTCACATTTACAGAGGTGCCAGAAATAAATCTTCAGAAATTAGTCTTTTTTTTTTTTTTAATCTTTCATCACTATCTGAGTCAGAATGCCGCTTAGAGATACAATTTAAATTCTGTTTTTTAACTTGCTTTCAGGCTTATGTACATAAAAGTGTGATGGAGGAACTGAAGAGAATAATTGATGACAGTGAAATTACCAAAGAGGATGATGCTTTGTGGCCTCCTCCTGACCGAGTGGGCCGGCAGGTGAGTTTAGCAACTACCCACAGTGCAGAAATCTTACAAATAAGATAAAGCTTCCTGCTCTGCATATGACACTGAATGTACTCAGTATGTGTGTGTGTTCTGGAGCCCTACACCGAGCAGGTCACCAGCACCTTAGTCTAAGGCAACACGAAGCCCACACGGAGGACCAGGGATAGCAGGTGGAGCTGCGGACCACCTGGAGCCCAGCCCTGAGTTTCTTCTTCTGGTCCACCTCCCACTTCTTGAGAGTATTTGCTACCCACGTTTCTTACTGAGTAACCACTATGGACAAAACATTGTGAAGATAGCAAGATAAATAAAACATAGTCATGTCAACAATGTAATGGAAAGTCATGCCAGCAACTAAGTCTTATCTGTTTAAATTTCTGGCTTAGATATTTATTCTGAAAACATTGTGGCAATTAAAAAATAAAAGCCACTGTTGTATTTGACCAAATCAATAGGAAAGATTCTTCTTTCTACTTTAATGCTGCCTTCCAACTTCTAATTGATTTCATTGTCTCTTCTTTTGTCCTGCAGAGCCCATCTTTTCTTTCCTGGATTGACAGTAATCTTTTAAAATGTAAATTTGTTTATATATTCCACTGATTTTAAACTCGGGCTTCCCACCGCATTTAAAATAAAATCCGAACTCCCAGCTTACCTTCTACCATTTTCGCCATCTCTCACTGGGTTTAAATCTCATTGGTCTTATTTCTGTTACTCAGATTCACCTAGGTGCTTCTTAGTTTAGAACCTTTGCATCTGCTACATATTGCCTGGAACATTCTATCCGAGACTGTCTTTATTATTGAGGTCTTCAAATGTCACTTCTTCAGTGATGTCTTAAGAGCCTATCTAATTTAAAATGCCCTTTCCTATCACTTAAATAAGATCTGGTTTTTGTCTTCATGGCATTTATCATTGTCTGAAATTGTCTTGTTTGGTTTTCCTTATGCATGATGATGAATATTCTCAAGCATCTAAAAATAATGAACTTGATCTACATATAAAAACTTTGTTGAAAATAAACAAAAACCAAAATAAATTAACAAACCAACTGGAACCACATAGATATAAAAAACATAGTAGTGGTTATCAGAGGGAAGGGGCTGGGTGTGCAAAATTTGTAAAGGGAATCAATTGTATGGTGACAGAAACTTAAATTTTTGGTGGTTATCCCAGTATAATACAGAAGTAGAAATAGAATATTGTACTTAGGTAACAAACCAATTTTAACTCAGTATAGAGATTGCCTGGTGATCAGTGGTTAGGACTTGGCGTTTTCACTACCAAGATCCCACAAGCTATCCCCTGTGGCCAAAAAACAAAAACCTGCAATATAATCTAAAACCATGAGTGGAAAGAATACAGCCCAAATTCTGGGCATGCAGGAGAATAGAGTGGGAGGTGGGTCTAAACTGTAATGTTTCTTGAAAAAGAAATCTGACACAAATACAACAAAATATTAACATTTCAAGTCTGAATGTTAAGAAGTAGAACTCAGGGGACTTCCCCTGTGGTCCAGTGGCTAACAAACACTCCATGCTCCCAATTCAGGGGGCCTAGGGTTCGGTCTCTGCTTAGGGACCTAGATCCCACATGCCTCAACTAAAGATCCTGCATGAAGACCAGCACAGCCAAATAAATTAATTAAATATTTTTTAAAAAGAAAAGAAGTAGAACTCAATAGGTTATAAGTTCCACAAGGGCAGAAATCTTTGTTTGGCTTTGCTGATCTGTCCCATAGACCCCCACTCCTATTCCCTGCCCAATAGATTTTTTTTTCTTTTTTAAGATTGTGGTACTTCTTTCATTCTTTAGAAATTCAGGCCCAAGGGCATACAACTAGTAAGTGAGAAAGCTGGGATTAACTCAAGGTCTAAAATTCCTTTCCTTGTCCCATGTTGCCCTTAAATGTTAGATTCTTGGTATTTGTAAAACAGATTTATACATGTTACTCCATGTTGTTAACAATGAAAACTCCTATGTGAAACACAATGTAAATTCTTCCAAATGTGGAGCCTCACAGACACAACTAAGTATAAGCTATTCAAGCACTAAACCAGTATTTAGGTCATACCATTTATCTCTTTGTTTCTAGTACCCAGTACAGTCTAGGGCTCAGGTTGATCTTGGTAACGTGGCCATCTGTATTAGAGTTCATGTGATTTGGAAGATGATGAACCCTTCTGTGTGATGAAAAACCAATTCAGATTGATATTTCTTTCAATGTTTCTAGGAGCTTGAAATTGTCATTGGAGACGAACACATTTCTTTCACAACATCAAAAATTGGTTCCCTTATTGATGTCAATCAATCCAAGTAAGTACACATGATCCTTATACCCAGATATGTCTGTTTTCGAGCATGCTAATATGAAACCCATAATCAAATTGAGACTGTTATGGTAAGATAATAATCTGGTACAAATCTAAGAACTGGCCAGCTTTGTCCCCCTCAATAGAGAGACTCCCAAATTTTCTTCAAGGGCTTGCTCCTTTTGCTTTTGGTGTCTTAGTCAGTCGTTGTCAGTAGCGCTTCTCAGTGATGCGCCCACAGAGTAATGCCATAGGAACAGCCACAGGGGAAGAGTCTGCCCAAAACACAAAAAACAACTGCTGGAAATACCTATGAAATCAGTGAGTCTGGATACCTTCCTCAGTGTTGGTTATTCATACTGCACATCTTAGAACCTGACTTTAGTGAAACTTGAAAGCATTTAGAATATGAATTTTAAAATTTGTTTTTGTCAGGGTAAATTATTGAGACATGAATCTGTATACACAGAATCATTAGAATTTGGCAGCCTCTTTGTCTCTTGTGCTTTGAGGATTTGGGATTAGATATAGTTCATTTTCAGTACCTGCTGGGCATAGTTATCTTCCTATGAACAATCTCCCTGTTCTTACCCAGTTATGCTATAGTAAGGTTGAATGAGTCTCTTGGTCCTGCTTAGCACTACCTCCTAAAAAGGAAGTTTTCCTAATTCTGAAAGTAATATGTGCTTACTGTAGAAAATATAGGAAATACAGAAATGTAGAAAGGTGAAAATCACCCATAAAATTATCAGTTAGATAACCATTAATGTTAAAGTATTTCTGTCTTTTTCCTGTGCTTTAAAAAATAGTCTTTTAAAGCACAAAAAAATGAATTGAGATCAACAGTCTGTTACTTTAATCATGATTTTTTTCTACTTAATATAAGCATTTCCTTCTTAAAAAACCTTAATGTTTTAAATTACTTCTTAATATTCCATATGTATAATGTATATAGGCTTTATCTTCTTTTTGGACATTTGTTTGTTTTCAAAGTTTTAATTCTGTAAATATTTCTTATGAGGAATATCCTGGTACATAAATAATCTGGGTTATTAAATGGTATTTTTTGCTGAGTTTTTTCAGCTTTTAAACATTTTTTTCCTCTTGCATTATAGGGATCCAGAAGGCTTACGAGTATTTTATTATCTTGTCCAGGACCTGAAGTGTTTGGTCTTCAGTCTTATAGGATTACACTTCAAGATTAAGCCAATCTAGACAGAACATTGGTGTGGACACAAGGGGGGTGGGAGTGCTGCTTTTAATTACCATTATCTAGACATTTTTGTGTATATCAGGGCAGTTTTTTTTTATAAACTATAAATGATTGTCTTTAATAAATACATAACAAAAAGCAATTTTTTTTATTTTATAAAGACCTGAACATGAGAACTTGTCTCAAATTACTTTTTAACACTAGCTTCTTATGTGAAGTATTGCCAAAAATTTAATCAACTCTGTACATATAACTACCAGTTTATAAGAAGTGAAAGATTAGAGAAACATGCTAAAAAATAACAGTGGAAATCCAATCAATAACCAGAGGAAACTCCAGGGTAAGTGATCCAATTTCTTAAAAAAAAAATAAGCTGCAAATATAAATGGAGATGGAGTGGGAATGTTAAAGAAGATTTGAGAGACATGTAATCACATAATCAATACAATGTTTGAACCCTGCTTGGATCATGATTCATGAAATGTAAAATTGCCATCAGTAAGAAAATTTAAACACTGGATATTTGGTATTAATGAAATGATTTTTAGGGAGTAAAGTGATATGGTTGATATTTTGGTTTTTTTCATCTAGCTTTACTGAGGTATAATTGAGGTTGGAGGGTTTTTTGGGTTTTTTTACTTATTTTTATTTTTGGCTGTGCTAGTCTTTGTTGCTGCTCGGGCTTTTCTCTAGTTGTGAAGAGCAGGGGCTACTCTTGTATCGCTGGGCTTCTCATTGTGCTGGTTTTTCTTGTGGAGAACGAACTCTAGGACACAGGCTTAGTGGTTGTGGCACATGGACTCGCAGTTGTGATTCCTGGGCTCTAGAGCACAGGCTCAATTGTTGTGGTGCACGGGCTTAGCTGCTCTGCATCATGCTGGATCCCCAGACCAGGGTTCAAACCCATGTCTCCTGCACTGGCAGGTGGATTCTCTACCACTGAGCCACCAGGGAAGCCGGAAGTTGGAGTTTTAAAAATCACTTTTATAGATGTATCTGAAACTATTTCACTACGGGGAAGTATAATGGGTTTAATATAAGGGATAAAGTGGCTAGACTCAGACAATCTTTCCAATAATTCATTTTAAAGTCAGAATTCTAACAGCCATTTAAGAAGTGACCTAGTTGGTATAGATAGTGTGGGGATTTGTTCAGCAGGTAGATCTGCAGGAAATTTTTCTTGCTGCTAGGTTGCATGGCTTCCTTAGGCAAACTGCTGACCGAACGGATAGTGGGCATGGTCTTGCTAAATCTCATTTGATTGAGGGGAGGTGATAAAGCTAAGCTCCACATCCCTCAAGAGTGGCCAACTTGGGACAGGTCCCAAATACTCCCGAGCAAGTGTTTCCCCAACACACACCCGCATGCCCTACTTTGCCTCCAAAGATCACAGAGACACACACACCCTACTTTGCCTCCAAAGATCACAGGGTCCCAGGACTTCCCTGGTGGTGCAGCACCTGCCACCGCAGGGGACATGAATTAAACCTCTGATCTGGGAAGATTTCCACATGTTGCAGAGCAACTAAGCGCATGTGCCAACAACTAATGAGTCCTAGAGACTAGCCTCTGTTTGCTGCAACTAGAGAAAGCCCATCTGCAGCAATGAAGACCCAGCACAGCCAAAAATAAATCCCGGGGAGAAAAAAAGATCACAGGGTTCCCCCCCCCCACACACACACACAGATCACAGGGTCCCAAACATAGACACACACCCACACACACCCTACTTTGCCTCCTCCAAAGATCACAGGGCAAAAAAAAAAAAAAAGAATGGAAAAAAGGCAGCAAATTAGCTGCCGATCTGGGACCTGAGACGTCGGGGTTCTGTCTGCAGTGCACCCTTTGCTATTGAAGGGTACCTGGCGGCAATCAGGTAAGTTTGCGGCAAAGTACACATAAAGAGTCGCTCCAAATTTTAAAACAATCTAGACCACAGGAGGCTATAAAAGCCTCAAACAGGCTGTTCTTTGTAATGCTTACAGCACCTGTATGGTCTCAGAGGAGCCCTGGACAAAAGCACAGGTTGAGTGAACGTATGCTAGAGCAAACCGGGAACCGAGAAGAGTAAGCTGAAGGGGTGTCCAGTCTTGGGGACCACCGGAAGGACGTGCACACGAGACAACCCTCCGAAAGGTCCCTGGGTAGAGAGGTACGAGCAGTTGAAAGAAGGGTACCATCTCCC
This sequence comes from Redunca redunca, assembly GCA_006410935.1. NCBI lineage: Eukaryota > Metazoa > Chordata > Mammalia > Artiodactyla > Bovidae > Redunca > Redunca redunca. The sequence continues at coordinate 706,144 of SJYQ01023113.1, forward strand.
ATATCTGCGAAGCCGGCCCTGGGCAGCGTGAACTGACGTGATCTAAGATGCCTCGGCGGGCAGGCATGGAGTCGGGGCGAGGTTGGGTGAAGGAAGGCAGAATAGCGAGGACCGGCAGAGGTTTCGGGCAGAACTGTCTTGTTTGGTGCGACGTCCCTCAAACTGACTTGCTGTTCAGTAAATATCTAATTACCGGTTGCTGGAGGGAGCCTTCCGCGGGTCTGAACCCCAGCTAATTGCGGTTTCAAACCAACTCCACAAGACGGCTTTGAGTACCCTAGGAAAGCAGCGGCCCGCGCACACCCGCCTTCAGGCCCCGCCCAGAGCCGCACCGAGGGTGCGCAGGCAGCGCCCGCCGTTTACGACGAGCCGCAAAGCAGTGACCGCAGCAGGCGCTGGGTGGGCCGGGCTGCTATGGGGGTAAGTGGGAGCGAGCCCCCGACAGGGCAGGAGCGGGCAGGTGGCGAGAACCTAGGAGGCAGGAGATCGCGCCACGAGGGAATGAGGAGAGTGGGCTTGTGCTGAGAAGGAGCCGGGAGGCAAAGCTCGTGCGGGAACGGAGGAGAGGGGCGGGGCAGGGGCTGCGCAGGCGCTGTTGACGCAGTCGCCATGGCGCCCCTTCTCTCAGAAAATCGCGCTGCAGCTCAAAGCCACGCTGGAGAATGTCACCAACCTCCGGCCGGTGGGCGAAGACTTCCGGTGGTACCTGAAGGTAAGGCTGGAGGGGCGGGGCTCTAGATGTCTAGGCTGCAGGCACTTCTGGGCTCTGGTGGGGGCGCCACGGCCCGTCTCGCGTAAAACTTTCCCATCCTGATCTCAGAAGTGAACAGGAGCTTTCTCTCGGGCAAGATGAGAAATGCTTATTAAATGTTCTCTTTTCTTCTGGGTAGAATTTTATGTTTTATTTTTTAAAGTTTATTGATTAATTCTTAATTAGCAGTGTCTTGTTCCTTTTGTGATTTTTCCCTCCGTTAAATGTTTCATGGTATGTAAACGGACACTAAATGAAAGAGCACTTGCAGGGATCTTGTGATTATTTAGTAAGAAGAATTTCACTTCTTGATTAGGTTTTTTGTGCGGGGCTCCACCCTTACTTCCCCAACCCACATTTATAAATCTGGTACCCTAGTGGCATGGTCTTCAGAGGTCCTCGCCTTATTTGAGCAGTTGAGGCCCTTCACTTTCCCACATTCCGGAGCTTCTCATCTGTTTTCCTTCTTGTCTAAATCCCAGTATACTTCAGTACCTGGAAAAATCCCTTTTTCAGGAAGCCTTCTGACCACCTTTATTTTCAAGTTTTTTCAAGCCCGAGTGCCAGGTCTTACTTGAGGAATTGATGGTCTCTAGCTTCAAAAAGCAGAATTTAGAGAAGGAGACAAAGAAATAGAGTAGCAACAGAGTGATAAGTGTTTCTACCAGCAACCTTCAGGGCCTGTGAGAACACAGAGGAAGCTCCTAACTCAATGGGTGTTGTGGGGACTTTGAAGCCGTTTCTGTACCACATGAGCCAGACTGAGCACTTCTCAGAGGAGGATGGGCCAGTCATCAGGAGAAACACTTTGCCCAGAGATTAGTCCTGTTGTGTCCTTAGATGGCTGATAAGATTATGAGCCTGCCTACCTCACCCCGTTCTTCCCCTTCCCTAAGCATCTGCCCAGCTGAGCCAACTGCTTTACTAATACTCTTTTTCCCTCCCCTCAAGATGAAATGTGGCAACTGTGGTGAGATTTCAGAGAAGTGGCAGTACATTCGGCTGATGGTAACTGCTCCCCCACCACTATATCCACACACACACACACACAGGTCTCTCTGCAGGGATCTGTGGCCCTAAGCTCTCTGGCCTTTGGACCCCACTTTCTGCGGTTTGGCAGGGCAGGCATTGGTGTGATCAACGCTGGGAACAATAGGCTCTGGGATGTGAGGCAAGAGTTCAAAATCAAGGGGTAGTCCTTTTCTTAGTCTCAAGAAGCCTCCCTGGGATTCTTGTCCTGGCAAGTTCCTCACCCTGTCTGGGTCTTCATGTCTTTTACTGGATAATAAGTGGTAAGATTGGGTCTCCCGAGGACCCTTACGCCTGACTGATATGTGACTAGAGGTTCTGTTTCCTGCTTGCCAGGACAGCGTGGCACTGAAGGGAGGCCGTGGCAGTGCCTCCATGGTCCAGAAGTGCAAGCTGTGTTCGAGGGAAAACTCCATTGGTAGGTAGGCCATGGATACTGCCTCTGCCGGGCTGGCCCACAGCTTTCTGGTTACCTGTGGGTGGACGCAGGCCTGAGGTACCCAAGCCTCTACAGTAGACTCTTGCACGGAGCACCATCTGGGCACCTGGTAGGGCCAGGATGTGGACTCAAATCAACATTGTCTTCTCTTTTACATTTCAGAGATTTTGAGCAGCACCATCAAGTCTTACAACGTAAGCTTCCCGCTGCAGTGGCAGGCATGGTGGGCTTTGATCGAAGCTGGGAACTAGGAGGCCTGTGTTCGAGTTATATCTGCACCAGAGTGATGAGCTGTGGGACTGACTGACTGCACATGCTAACTTGCTCGTTCATTCATTGTCAATCATTTATTCACCTTACACTGACTGAGTGCTTGGTAGGAAAGACTCATAACCAGGCTACTGTAGTGCTTTCTTAAAAGTGCTGGGCTGTGGGAGCTCACGTGACCTCTGACCCAACCTGGCCACTCAGTTTCCAACACTGGGAACACCTGCCTTGTCTATTATCTTAGAGGACTAGTGAGCCTTCTCTGCATCCATGGGTGGGATAGTCCTTTGAATGATGCATCCATCCTTGCTATCTGATTTTATTAGACATTTATTTATCTTACTGCATAGCATATTAGTCCAGAAGTGAGGGGAGGGAATGTATGCTTTGGGTCTGTATTTAAAGAAGGGCAATTACTTGTCTTTATCCATTCCTTATTTGGTGTTTTTGAAAAATGCCTGCCTTATGCCAAACTCTCAGCTTTGTCCTGAAGTTTAAAAATCACATAAGGACTTGCCCTCAAGTAAATCATAATCTAGTGAAAGAGACAGACCAGGAAACAAAACTACACCAAGGACAGGCACTTGGTTGGCATGCAGGAAGTGTTTCTACAGTGAACAGTGAATGAACAAGAATGAATGTTTAGGTGTAGTCCCTGCGACGTATGGACCCAAGGGTCAGGTAGGCACAAATTTCGGTTATACCACTCCACTCAGTGAGTATCCTCCACATGCATATCCCACTTCAAAGGTCTTAAGTCCGCCCCCGCCTTGACAGCGTGGCAGATGGTTACCAAAAGGCCGTGGCTAAGTGTACCAAGGCCCTTTGGATGATCTGGAAACCTCATACCTCAGTATTCTTCTCATAGTTTTTACTTTGATAATTTTATCTACCATTTATTGACCAACGTGTCACTCCTATGCTGGGCACTTTACACCTAGTTCAGAGTCTCACGATAAAGCTGTAGTGGGTTCCTCAGCTCCATCTGACAATCTTAGGCCCAGAAAGGAAGAGAAACAGAACTGTGTGTGAGCTCACATCCAGGTGCCCCAACCCGAGAGTCCACATTCCGAAAGATCTCATGGTGAGCCAGTGGCGAGGTGGCCTTCTTCCAGAGAGAGATAAGTAGCTCCTGAGGCCCATTCTGGGCTCACAGGGGCCATGGGATCATCCTGGATCATCCTCAAACTTTCTTTATAGGCTGAAGACAATGAGAAGTTCAAGACGATAGTCGAGTTTGAGTGTCGAGGACTTGAACCAGTGGATTTCCAGCCCCAGGTACCTGTCTTCCCAGGGAACCTGTATATTTGGGGAAGGTGTATACTGCAGGAAGTGACAGCAGAACTGCGCTTCCTGCAGACCGTGGAGCAGGAATTCTCCTTCCTAAGAATAATCATTGTCATCTCTTAAACAGCTAATCTATGTTGGACACCAAACTTGTTAGTTTAATGTTACCTCACTTCATCCTCACAGTAACCTTGTGAGGTTTATTCATCCAGTTTTTCAGATGAGGAAAGCACTTCAGAGATTTTGTGACTTGCTCAGGGGAAGCAGTTAGTAAACACTGGAGCAGTAATTTGAACCCACATCAGTCCAGCTCCAGAGCCAGTGGTCATGGCACTAGATGTGTGTCGCGTTTTCACCTCACAACCCTTTGAGGTAGGCAAGAGAGATCATATTGTTATCTGCATTTCATAAGTAAGAAAACTGAGGTCCAGAGAGGGGAGTGACATGCCTGGGGTCTTTCAGAAAACTAGGGGTGATGGAAGGGTTTACCCTACACCTTCTGCCTTCTAGGCCAGGGCTCTAATTTGGAGAAACCAGTCTTAGCCCCAGGGCAGCTGCTGGCCCTGGGATCTCAGTATCCAGAAGATCTGGATACTTCCAGAACAGTATCCCACACTGTGTCTGTGTCCTTCTGTGCCAGAGGGTGTGAGATGGGCAGGCTCCCTGGCCAGGCCCACCTGCCACACTGGTGCCTTCCCCCCACCCGATTAACTGCTGCCTTCCTGTCACCTGCAGGCCGGGTTTGCTGCCGAGGGTGTGGAATCGGGGACGGTCTTCAGTGACATTAACCTACAGGAGAAGGTATGGGACTTGGTGGCCTTGTGGGGAGCTATATGGCACCTGGTGGCAATTATCCTTTTGGTGAACAGGGCTCTTCAGCGAGACGCTGGCTCCACACTTTCGTGCTTTTTGTTGGTGATTCTGGTTTTTACGATAACCCAACGTGTAGTGCTAAAGTGCTACCTAGTGATCACATGCAGGAAGTCTGGGATGTGCCTTTTGGAGAAAATACATGTTAGATAAGCTTTGTTTAGGCATGAGATACAGTGCTGTTGGCCATGAGTCCAGTCTTAATGAATCAACTATATTCTTACATACACACGCACACACATTTATTATTTAGAGAAGGTGTTTTTAAACAAACATACATGAATCAGGTTATGTATTGATTGGTTGAAGAAAATATTGTGATCAGATACTCCCAGGAACCTAACCTGTATTTCCCCTGGGAGCAGTGAGTTCACTATTCACTAATTCAGTGCTTGTGGGGACTTTATAGAACATTAACTACCGTGAATACCAAGAGTCAACTGGACCACTGGACAGGTTACTGCCTTGCAGATGAGGAAGGCTTGTGGTCAGGCCTCAGAAGAAGGAAGGACAAAAAATTCAATCTGCATAATGGCAGTAACTGGATTTAATGAGCTCTCATATGTGCCTGTCACCACGCCAAGTACTTTTACATGTGTCAACTCATTTCTTTCAGCGTTCACCATAAAATCTATCGTTCCCTTTTTTAAAACAGAGGACAGAACCAAGACTCAGGAAAGCTAGGGACTTGAAAAATCACAAAGCCAGAGGAGGAGGAATTCAGACCTGAGCAGTCTTTCCGTGTCCTGGGTCAGACATGCTCCTGAAGTCTGAGTTAGAGCCTGAGCTGTGACTTTAAGTCCCAGTTCTCTTCCCCCCATGCTGTCCCAGGCTGCCTGAGGCTGACACTGCCCTTTTCCCCACAGGACTGGACTGACTATGACGAAAAGGCTCAGGAGTCTGTGGGAATCTACGAGGTCGCCCACCAGTTTGTGAAGTGCTGAGTCCTCTTCCTGTACACTTGCCTCTAAGAACTGAAAAGGGACAACGTGCCCCAAGCAGAGGCTGGTCCCCTCGTCCCTCGTCTCCTGGCAGTTGTCCAGGCCTTCACAGCCTGCATGCTCAGCTCCGCCGCAGCTTCCCGAGCCCCACCAATAAAGTCCCTGTTTGCGCTACACTACTGGGTGAATGGCTACTCCACTCCTTCCACCCCTCTCCATGTTGGAGGGCTCTCATGGCCTCTTGGCACCTTCCTGCAGTACAGAATCATAGCCTGATCCACCTAGCAAAACAGGAGCACAGACTTCCCAAGGGCTCTCAACCACCTGGGGAGTGTGCAGGCCGAGCCAGGGGACCAAAGGTGTGAAGTCATTGGTACAGAGGGCAGCTGAGCCTGTGGAATGATGCCAAACCCAGCAGTCCTGACCCAAAACATCACATTGACCAGCTTGACCCTCAGGTAAACCCAGGTGTTTCTGTTAGCTGGTGTCGCTGCATGTTCCAGGGTTCAGAGGGACTTTGGAGCTCAGTAGTTCTGTCCCAGCATGAATTGTCTCTAGTCCCTGCCAGCTGGCCATCGGGTCTCTGCTCGCTTGCTGTGATGGGGCAGTCCCCTCCCACCAGGGGAATCCCTGTGAAGGTTCTTCCCTGTACTGAGTCAGCCTCTTTGCTTCCTGCAGCTCCTCATGGTCCTGGTCTGTCCCCTTTGTGGTCACACTTCTGTGTTCTACCCCTGAACAGCCATGTGGAGGTGTGCAGACAACAGTCGTGGCCTCTTGTCTCATGGGCGTGCTTCCCTGGGCCTGCAGATCCTCTACATGGTGGAGAGAGTGGTTCCGTGCATGGACAGGTCATTAGGGCAAGCTCGTAGCTCCATACCGGAGACTGCCATTTGGCAAGTCTGTTACAAGAGGATTTCTTCTTCAGTGTTCTGCTGGAGCCTGGGATTCTTTGGAAGCAAAAAATTACTGTCTTCATTTTTCTGAGTGGCCCTCTAGGAGAGGGTCTGCCCACTCCAAGGCTAGCTGTGGGGCTCTAGGAAGGGGATCCCCACACGACAGGAAAACTTGGTCATGTCTAAAGGTGGAGAAGAGATGCCTACCTGTGCCAGTCTGGCAGCTGTGTCACGTGTCCTCTAGACCCCTCATGTTCTCAGTTCCTGGGCCTGTGCTTTCTGCCCCAGATAGGGCAGGGCTCCTTTGGCCTCCCTCAGCCAGCATTTCTGCCAGCCCCCACCCACTGGGAACAGTCTACTGCCTGGCCTGAAAGCAAGCGAGGAGCATCAGGCTGGGTAAATAATAGCCTTTCAGGGTTTATTCTCTGTACCAGCCAGTACGTGTTATAAAGGCAAGTACTAAAAGGATCTCAAGGTTCTCTTTATATTGTACATTATTTTCTCATCTTTTAAGAGGTAGAGGAACACATAATCAGTAACAGATGGAAAGCTGAAGTAGATTATCTCAATAGATGCAAAAAAGTATCTGGTAAAATTCAACAACAAACCATAGACACCCTTAGCAAACTAGGAACAGAAAGAAACTACCCTCACCTCACAAATGGCATCTATAGGAAACTCAGAGTAAATGAAATGTTTGAAGTATTCCATTCAAGATCGGGGTGAGATGAGGATATCCTGGATCACTCTTCATCATTGTCCCCACCCCCTAGCATAGTAAGACTGAAAAGAAAGTAAGGTGAAAAGACCAAAAAGGAAGAAATAACTCACTTTTCACAGATTGTGATTTTCCACTTAGCAAATCCAAAAACATAAACAGGCACTGGATGTAGGATCAGTATACAGAAATCAAATGCATTTCAGAACACTGGCAACATGCAGAACACAATTCAATACAAAAACACACCCATCTACAGCAACCCAAGTATATCCCACCCCTAAAAGTAACTGGGAATTGAATCTCAAAATGCTCGTGACTGACAGATTGGCCAATATAGTGTAGAAAGAGCTGAGCTCATCTCTTGCAAACACCCCAAAATCACAACTACTGGTAGAACAACCATCGCTGAAAAAGATGGGAAACTCCTGGGAAACATCTCCAACTAAAGATAGAAAGAAGGAACCATAACAAGATAGATAGGAGGGGCAGGCTCCCACGAGCTAGAGAATTACATTGCAGAAGTTCCTCTCACAGGAGTTCCTGCACTGGGGAGATGTGTGTGCAGAGCATTTGACTTTGAAGGCCAGAGGGGCTTGGTTTCAGGAGTCCCACAAAATTGGGGGAAATAGGGACAACTCTTAAAAGTGAAGTGACAGTTGCTCAATCGTGTCCGACTCTTTGCAACCCCATGGACGACTGTAGCCCACCGGGCTTCTCTGTCCATGGGATTCTCCAGGCAAGAATACTGGAGTGGGTTGCCGTTTCCTTCTCCGTAACTCTTAAAGGGCACACAATTTCACACTCTCTGGGACCCAGGGCAAAAGCACTAAC